>CM060846.1:242150511-242678011 GCA_030762175.1 Metallyticus violacea | reverse complement strand
CAACTACATATCCTTAATATAAAATAACTAAAATATTGATTTTGTAACTACGAGTATTTAAATTTTGAGCTATAAATCTTGAAATTTTTGTCACATTTATCACATGATAATTAACCAAATTACTGGCAAACACATCTTAATATACAGGCATGTCATAAGTTGTCCTAATTTAACAAAGAATGAAAGTCTTTAATTCTGTACCTGAATTACCATGACTTAATACCTCGGCTTACAAAAGCACGTTATTTGCAGAGCAAATTTATAACAACAAAATATTAAGTCAGTATAATAATCTTCTAACTTTACAATGAAATATTTTGAATATATTTTTTCTATCTGGGTCACAAGGTGTGGGTTACGAAGAAGGCCCCGGACCTAATAATTTGACGTTGAAGAACCGAAAGTGAATACATCCCACCCAACCTGATCTTCTTACTTTGTGTCCATGGAGGAAAAAAAAGTGAGTTCATATTGTCACACATCCTCTTTCGGAGAAGTAAAGTTCGTTAGCTTGATTTTTGATAAAAAAAAAAAAAAAAAAGAAAGAAAGCTATGCTTGTCATCGCGTATAACAAAACTAAAAGACCAGCCTGAACGTTCTCTATGTCTTTTATGTGTTTTAAGTGGCACATCGGGGGAAGGGATCTGGCGGTACTTTTGCGCCCACTTTTCAATAATCCGGTCTAACTTCGATTATGATTGCATTGTGTATGACTGTGTGTGATCTTCAGTACTTCGTCGCCTCACCCGATTCATCACCGGGGTAGGAGCATTTTCTACGAGTCCTGTGTCAAGCCTGTGCGCGTAATCGGATAAACCTCCTCTGTCCTATCGTCTAGATATTTTACTTGGTGGATACAGTTCCCCATTGGCTGCTCAACTAAGGCATCAAGAATAAACCGTTTTCTTTATTATGTCGCCTTATAGTTTTAAGCTGCTAGGTCTCTGGTTCCTAAACCTCCTGGTTATCGTTTTCGAGAGATGTTAAGGACTTTAGATGTTGATTTGCCTGCTTTTTTCTCAGCTGGGAAAGTTTGTTATTCCCCTTGGGCTTTTAGCAGACGCCCCCATTTATCTAGGGCTTACGTCCTGTCCTAAATCATCGGTCGCAGATTCTATTATTCGCCAACATTTTAGCGCGATACTATTCTCATTTGTGAGATGAAATTTATAATGACGGCTCGAAAGCAGACACAGGTGTTGGATGTGACTTAGTTTTTAATTAATGTAGTTTTACATTTGGTCTAACTCTGCAACATATATTTTTATTGTAGAACTTATAGAGCGGTTTTACACATATCTGAACAGCGGCTGGGGAACTCTGTAATTTATTCTGATTCCCTCAGAGTTCTTTTGAGCTTTCAAAATCTTTTCAGCTCCCGTCCTTTAGTACAGAAAATCCACGACGCAATGACGGGCTAGTTGACGCGGGCACCAGCGTAACACGCTATGGGTTCCTGGTCATATGGGAATTCAGGACAATAATAATAAAGTTCAGGAATTCAAATCTTCTCCTTTTAATTGGTTAACCTCTTCTGGCGCAGTTCGCTGCAAAGAAGTATTTTAGCAGGTTTGCGGATTGGGCATTGTTTTAGTCACAGTCACATTTTTAAAGGTGAACCTCCTTCACCGTTTCCAAATTGTAGCCGCCCGTATACAGAGCGTCACATTTTAATTGGATGTCATCATCTAGCGGCTTTTAGAGTTTCCTAGAGTTTGCCTTCTTCTGTAGAGGAATTTCTTGCGGCTGATGTTTCTGTCGAGCGAGTGCTCCATTTTATGCGTATTTTTGTTTTCTGGATGAAGGTATGACTTTTTCATTTTATATGTAATGGTTTGATTTAGTGCATTTTAAGCCTACTTTGTTTTTGGCTATTTCTGGTATATTTTACGGTTTGTACTTTGTACATTTTTAATTCTTTTGCTATTGTTATTTGTTAAATGATGTTTTACTCATAATGACTGACTACTTTGCATGTTTTGTTTTGTGCGCTGTATTACAGTGTAAAGAGTTCATCTCATTATTTTTGTTACTAGCGCAGTTTTAGTGTTTTAGGGGCTAATGGACATTGCAGTTTTGCATCCTTAAAAAACAATAACAATATCATCTCTTCGTGTAAGTTCGTGAGTCACCCTCAATAGTGTCATTAACCTCCTTAGTGCCATTACCCTCTTCAACTTTGCATAATGAATTCTTACACGGATTCTTAGAAATGTTTTCTGTTTTGATGTTAGTAAGTAATATTTATTGTTGTTATTTATATTATTTTCCTTCTCCTTGTTTTGCTTTCCGATACTTTTCCTACAGACGATAAAATACATAGAATTCTCCCCCAAGATCTTCTTTCATTTTTTTATTTATTAATCCTTTCATATCCAACAATTTAAAAACAAATAAAAGAAATCTAGGCTCTGTTACCCTGTGATCTAAGTTGTTTATAGGAAAGTTTAAACTTGATCCTGAATATCATATACTTTTACAATGCATAGAAGTCCCATGATCCTTAACATGCTTAATGGCTCTTTCTATTGCTTCTTGATCATAAGCTGCCATTAGCTGCTCCGGTATAATGAATGGAAAATTATGTAATTGGTCAAGGCTACCTGCCAAAAATAACATTGAAATTCATTGATAGAACAGTAATTGGCCTAAGGTTAATAACTGAATTTACATTATATTCAGATTATATCTATTAGCCACCCTCTTCTCACAGACTAACTTCAAAATATCAATAAAAACAACTTTAATCAGCTGCTCTATTTCCATAAATATTAATGTGCTTTACTTACCAAAATAGGCAACAAAGTAGAACATTTAATATCCGGATTCTTAAGAACAGCACAAGAATATTCAGAACAAAATGCATACATGTACACACAAAACTAATGACCACCATTACACACTAACCTGCCATCTGCTGGAAAAAAAAAAAAAACGATATGATAGAAAAAGTTTCCAAATGCCATCTGTGGTGTAGGATGTAAATTAAAATGCAATACAAGACAGAGCTTCGGCAAGGAATTGTGAATTCTTCGGGGTGGCTAATCTTTTTTTATTTATTTATTTTGGTGAGCTCTCTTTAACATCACTGACCATTAACGTCTAATTCAATTCGGAGAATGAAACGGCCCATTAAATTTAGTAAGAAGCTTCTTATTTCAAGCTTGGGGTTCTTTTCGTGCCGTAAGTCTACAACATGGGACCAATGGACGTTTTATGGTTACTTTATTTGCATAGCTGAGTACATTCTTTTGTGAGTAATTGCAACCTCTCTGTAAACGGTATTAGAAATCAAATTTGTATATTTTCCAGTGGAAGTTCAACTTCATTTGCTAAGAAACCCAATTCAATATTGGATAATTCGAAGTACTTGACTTAATGTTTGATACCGGGTTTTTCTGGAAAGGAGAAAGTAACACATCTTCGTTGAGTATTGTTCAACGATGTTGATCTTAAATTATACGAAGGTTTAAATAGAGCTCAACAAAACTTCGACGTCGCGGCAGGGACTCGAACCAGGCTTACTATGCCAATGCTCTAACCATCGAGGTAGCCGTGCTTTATTTGGATAGAACTGCGGCTTGATAATTCAATTATTAGAACATCTGCACCGTAAGTCGAATTTCTCTGGTTGAAGTCCCGATATTGTCTTTTATTTTTCCTGTATAGAGCCGATTTGAAATCCTGGTGAACACAAAAGCTTCGTATGCAAACCACATCTAAATATAAAAAATGCATACAGCTAGTGTAAGCGAAATAATTTTCCAGGTCCCTATTCGTTATAGGGCACATGAAAACCTTTGCATATTTTTATCTGAACATTTTTGGTGTACAATTTAACATATACATGAGTTGAAGTTAACTGCCTCATGATATGCTGTAAGTAGCTTTTAATATAAGGAGAAACACTTGGTCTAGATCAGTGGTTTTTAAACTGTTGTCCTTGAGACCCTTCCAGGAGTTCTGCAAAGCATTAGTGTACTGTTAACAGTATTTATTTTTAAATGAATAGATATAAACAATGAATTACGAGGAAACGAAAGGTTATACAAATTTACAATGTGCATTTTTGAGATAAAATAAATTAGAATCAAATTGAAGACAAATATTTGTTCCAGAGGGAGCTTTCAAATAGATAAGTCGAAAACGTGGACAAAGCAGAACAGTCAAATGTACTATCATTGTTTAGCTGGCAAGAGCAAGTATCAGCAGCGAAATGGCAGGCAAGAGCTGGGGCCTGCCTTTCAGTTCTGATTTTCTCTTGCCCGTACAAGCAGAGGCATCTACAGCCGGCAGTCCCGAACCGTAGCGAAGAAAGCAGAAAAATCGTAACCAGTTAGCACTAGCTGCCATTCGGCACTGCCGGCTGCAGTTGCATTGGTTTTGTAAGGTTTTTCTTTTTTTGATGTATTTATGGACGCTCTTTAACATCTCAGGTCATCAGCTCAGGGCGTGAAACGGCCGACGCCTTTTGCTCAGAGGCCTCTCTTTCACGCTTGAGGTTCTTTTTCGTGCCGTAAATGTACGACACGGGACCCACTGCTTTACTTGGTTTTGTAAGGAAAGTGTTGTTATTATGAGTAATATAACTATTTTTATATGATCCATTGTTTTTTTTTTTTTTGTTAAATTTAAACTAACTGAAAAAGTAACACTTATTCGATTAAGAATAGTGTAAAAAATTATGAACATTAAAATAAAATAACGTGTTAGAAAGTGTTATTGTGGAGTAATATTTTTTGTGTGTGTGTGTGTGTGTTCTATTATTTCTTTGTTAAACTTAAACTAACCTAACGTAACCTAATGTATGAAAAGTAACATTTATTCGATAAAGAATAGTGTAGAAAATAGTTTATTATGGAGTAATATTTTTGTATTTTATATTGCTTTTTTGTTAAACTTAAACCTAACTAAACTTAACTAATCTAAACTAGCCCAAAGTATGAATTATTTTATATACTATTATTTCTAGTTACACTTACTAAACTAACGTAACCTATGAAAAAAGTAACATATTCGATTAGGAATTGTGTAGAAAAAGTTTGAAGATTAAAAGGAAAACGAATAACATTTATTCTGAAAGAAAGAAAGATTACAAGAAAGAAAAAAGTTACCCATGGTAAATTGAACCCAGGACGTTCACATGATTAGCACGATGCCCTAACTTACTGAGCTAACAGGGCCTCATTACTTTTAAAATCGTAACAAGTCGGCAATCTTCGCTACCTTTTGAGACTGCCAGCTGCAGATGCATTCGTTTTGTACGGGTTACTGTATTTCCCAGGACTATAAAAAGATATGAAATTTCTAATACCTTTCCTTAAAACTTCTGTGAGTAAAACCATTATTTTCATGACTTATCTAAACCAGTAAGTATATAAACCGCTTAGAAAACTTAGAATCATAACGCTGAATACAAATTTTCCTATTAAACCTGATATATCACGGCTTGTAAGTGAAAAGTAACATATCTCTCCCATTCAGAAATTAAAACTAACGAATAAGTTGTGCCATCATATGTTGTTAGTTATTATTAATATTAAATTGTATGCGTTTTATATACTTTAGAATGTCATGTTATTACCATTTTATTGCGTAAAATGTTACACAATACTCAGGAAAATGTTGCAAAATGTGCATTTATTTGTTATTATATGTTTAACATTTGTAAACCGCGACGAGGAACTTAAAAATAAATTTACAGAATTCAATTTTAAACTGTTAAAACTTTGAGTTAAGTTTTGAGAATGCGCCACAGCGAGAGATCTTTAAAGAGGGTACCCGATCAAAGAATGTTTGGGAACTGCTGGTCTTGACATTTCAGCCCTGATTGTTGCAATGTTCTAAAGCATTACAAGTGGATAATTATGTTAACTTCTTTGCAAATGAGTAATCAATGAACATTCAATATGAAAAATGAGTGCAAAACTAGATTAAGGTACCTATGCTTTCATAACTTAAGACTTAAAATGCTCACTAAGCAGGCAAATGCAGTAGGTGGAAAATGAAAAAGTGGAGATAGTCGGATTTGAAATTAGATGACTCAAATGTGCAAGTATACTTGCAGGTCTTAATGTAAGGCAAGTCGCAAGTCATCAGCGCGAAGAAAAGCATAGGCTCGACACAAGAACGCTCTCGCCGCCCTCCCTCTTGTAATCTTACTCTCACAATACCTCTATTCAAATTCTGAAAAGGGATTAATTTTCGGGCTTGCGAGTTGGCTAACCACTCCCTGTCTCGAGTTGTGGGAATTAATTACTTGCCGGTGCAGCGCTTTCCTGCTGCTGCTCCAGCATGTTTGCAGTACAGCCAACGCCCTGCTTGCATCTTCCATCCACGGAGAGTGACAGTGTCCTCTCGTCTTTTGATTTACGCGCTCTGAAATATTCTTACACAGTCGGCTTACTGGCTTCTCAAAGTTAACCTCAGTTTTGGGCCAGTCTAAGCCATTAAGGTAGCACTTTAGTTCTATTAAAATGCATTATAAATTGTACTTACGAAAAAATGTTTATATGAATTTCCTATGCGTTTAATGTTTTATCTTAATTCTCTCTTTAATATTTGAACAGAAATTCATTAAAAGATAGAAATATGGAAAAAGGAAATATCAAAGAAGAGCTGAATCACGTGGACTTTCACTATATAATTGGAAAATATCTATAACAAGCTTTCCTTCCTCTCTCTGGCACATATGCAAGCACCTAGGCACGTGCAAACTTTAAACATTTTAGGTAAATGTAAACAAATGGAGATAGGAAAATATGCGAGAAATAAGTCGAAAACGAAACACGTGTGTTTGATTTTAGAAATGCAACGTTTTACGTTAACACGAAAACCAAAACTTGCTACAAATGATAATATTCAGAATACATATAATTTCTTAAGGAATGCTTTTAGAATATTAAGAATTGTTTTGAGATATTTGTCATGAAGAATGACATGAGATGAAACATTCTTTATTAAGTTGCACCCGTTTTATGCTAGAGAGGTACATATTTCAATTCTATTGTGCCATACGCTTTGGCAGATTTAAGGATCGAAAGTGTCGGGTTGTTATTTCTGAATTGCGAAGAGATGATATAAAGCATAACTAATTAATCCTTGTCATTAATACAATTAAAATCATCTTTTATATATTACGCTACTAAATTTAAGCACAATGACCGTAGCTTGCTATAGTTCGTATAAGAAAATTTCCTTTAAGAGTGTCAAACTTAATTGTAACATTTATTAACTTTGTGTTATATGATGACATTTTCTTTACATGTGACACTTTAATATTTTTGTTATTATTTCAAAACAAAGTTAATAGAACAGCTATATAATCAGTAACATTTTGCACAAATTTATAAAATTAAGCAGATGCGCGCTGATGAAAGGTCATGACTCAGAAAGTGTGCAGGCTGTGCATTAGCAAGCATCACATAAAAACACTCCGGAGTGCTCACATAATAAGTAAACCTGATACACCAAACTAAACCGGTTCTCAGTCATGAGTTCATATTTTTCGCCGCATACCGGACAAATGTAAACTTCGACGTCGATGGAATATCCGGACCGAAAAGGCGCCGTCTCTTTACCTTACAATTCTGCGGTTTCTGGAAGATAACAGCTAGTGGAAAAAGCTGAGAACTAGGACAAGGGCGACAGGCGGGGTTGCTAACGTTTCCAGCTTGAGCATCCCGACACTATCTGAACCCCCACCCAGGAATCCGAGTCCCAAGGAAGGGGCGCCAGGGCAGGAACCTTTCCAAGTGTGTTAGTTCTACCATCGAGCGTCGCACACCGTCCTTACATGTCGCATGACCCAGCTGTGCAATGAAATAGCGGAACATTCTTGGAAAGGAAATATCCATCCCAGCTTTGGCCTAAGTGACCAGGGGAAACCACGAAAGGTAACCTAAGGGTTCAAGCTCAAAGGAAATTGAATCTGGAATCTTCCAAATTCGACAATCAAGCTATACAGTTTGAACCATGTGGTTTAGCTTAAGAAAAAATACATAGAAACAAGTTTAATAATAATAATAATAATAATAATAATAATAATAATAATAATAATAATAATAATAATAATATCTAAGGCAACAAGAAAAGTTGTCCAAAAACGTTTTATAGGATAATGGCGTTTACCACTCCATGGGAAACAATGCTTGATGCTACTAAGAAATATATACGGCAGTGTGAAATAACAAATGGAATATCTTAGATCAGTGAAAGGTTGTACAAGAGAGATAGAATAAGAAACGTAAACATAATAAATGAGCTGAAAGTACAGCCAGTAACAGAAAACGCAAAATGCAACGGAAAAAAAAAATCCTAGGAGGTAATGGAATAATGCACCTGAAAGAAATGTGCGGAGACGGAAGCTATCGTCGTGAAACAAGAAGAGGTCAAAAAGGTAATCCTAGAAGGATAGAAGAAGATGCCCTTGTAAATTATGGTGTGCTTATTTCGTGCTACAGTAAAATTAATAGTCTCTAGAACCTGTTTTACAAATTCGAATGCGAAGCTATCATCAACGATTTTGCAATCTACCCAAGTGGAAGAATAAAAGAAAGACTTACTGAACACAGCGTTAAACATTTTCATGTCATGGGTAACAGATAATTATAAGAATAAATGTTTCGTGGAAGAGAGAAACAGTAAATATTAGAATATGAACTCAAAACAAGTATATCGCAAGTAGCCAAGAATCTATAACTACAATGGGCACTAGAAGGCAAATTTTTAGTGTACTTCTTTCATTAAACATGAGATTCAAACCTTTCTCCACCTCTATTTCTACTGTGCTTCAAATTATTTTCCTTCCAAATAAAAGAAACGTATGTTGAAACCTTGTATATATTGGTACTGCAGAATTTCCAGTTGCTTTAGAGCACATGGCGAGCTCCCCTACTAAGGCTTATAAAGCTAGGAGTAAGGTAAAGCTTATTTAGTTTTGATCGTTCACAGCCAGTTACTCATAATTCGGTACACCGGAGCATATCATTTGTTGTTTTCTATTTAACTGAACAGTACTATCATTTTCATACAACGAGTCTTAACGGTTAGAAAGGAAGCATAACACTTAACAAAATTCGAGTCACAATAGAATGTAAACTAAAGATCTTAAACCATCCGTTCTGACGCTCTAAACAAATGAGCTACCGTGTCCTCCCCAAGGGAACGCATTTGAGAAAATAGTTAAAATTCATAGTTTTTACCCTAATGATTTGAAATTCTGGGACTATTTCCGTCATTTAGACTCTACTGTACCTGACAAATGTAATTTTTCAATTTATATTTTTTTTTTTCAAAATGTAAAAGTGTATTGCTCTTTTTGTTGTAGTTTTAGTGTTTTATAAGAAACACCCCAAGCATTACAATTTGTATTATGAAGGATCGTATATAAATATCTTTGGATATTTATTCCATTAGAGCGTAGCTATAAATCGTGTAATGTTTCATTTGAACACGACAAATCGTTTTGTGAAACATTTTTCTATGCAAAAATCTATAACTTATATCAAATTATTCATAATTGTAAAATTTAAAGTTATCTAAAAACTAATGTATTTCATATACAAGATTAAATTATGCTATATTGTATTAAAATGTATCTAAAATCTATTTATCAAATAAATATTTTGAAATTTGTATTGTCTGGAATGTTTTGATCATTGAGAAACGTGGACAAGTTTAAAAAAATTCAAATTAAAGATGTAGCTATAACATTAATATATTTCCTGTACAAGATTAAATTATGCCATAATATATTACACAATTATCTACAAACCGTGGTTAAATTTAAAAGAAATATTTTGTAATTTGTATTGCCTGGAACGTTTTGAACAGCGATAAACGTGGAAAATGAAAACGAAAAGAATGAAATTAAAAATATAGCTATAGAAATTTCCCCTACCCATATGAAGGTCCCACAACTACCATTTTGGCTTCTTTAATTTTCTTATCTTTAACTTCCTCTATACTATTTTATGTGTATTTTACAATTTAATACCCTTAGGTTCAGTCATCGCCTAGCCCTAACATTACTAAACTTATTTTGTCAGCAATGACATTCTCTCTAGTATTTAAAGTAGCCTGCTATTCCACATTAAACGCACTAACAGCTACAGTTACTGCAATTTGCAAATTTTTTCTTGATACATAATATTTTTAGGACATTTGTTCCAAACTGCACTATGCAATCTTTCATTGGCATTCTGTGTAGTGACTTTAGTACACTTCCCTAGTAAATAATTATTAGCTAATCTTTGGTAAATGGGAATCATTGCACATATAACACTAGAGGAAAAATAGGTTTTCCTGTTTCCTTCAAGTTTTGGGGTTTTTTCAACTTCGGCAATGATTCGATTATACATAAAACAACACGACAACTCACCTCCAGGACATTTCAAATATTCTTCCGGCGTCTACAAGCTTTTTGAAAATCCCAAATGAAGTTTCTGTACCTTGCCGCTCCAAATTTCAAATGTGCATTTAATACGAGCAGTTTAAATGTTAACATTTCTCTGTGTTTTGCAACAGAAAGAGTTTGAAGTCATTTAAAGAGGCATACCCACTTACACAAGAGCACTTCACTAGTGAAGTAGCGGCCATTTAAAATAATATGGAGGCATTACTGTGGACAGATTATGAAAGTCGGATATATAAATATAATTAAAATAATTCAATCTTTCATAAATTTTTTGCCCATATTTCACAGATGCATCCTCTTAAAGTACACTTCCCTAGTAAATAATTATTAGCTAATCTTTGGTAAATGGGAATCATTGCACATATAACACTAGAGGAAAAATAGGTTTTCCTGTTTCCTTCAAGTTTTGGGGTTTTTTCAACTTCGGCAATGATTCGATTATACATAAAACAACACGACAACTCACCTCCAGGACATTTCAAATATTCTTCCGGCGTCTACAAGCTTTTTGAAAATCCCAAATGAAGTTTCTGTACCTTGCCGCTCCAAATTTCAAATGTGCATTTAATACGAGCAGTTTAAATGTTAACATTTCTCTGTGTTTTGCAACAGAAAGAGTTTGAAGTCATTTAAAGAGGCATACCCACTTACACAAGAGCACTTCACTAGTGAAGTAGCGGCCATTTAAAATAATATGGAGGCATTACTGTGGACAGATTATGAAAGTCGGATATATAAATATAATTAAAATAATTCAATCTTTCATAAATTTTTTGCCCATATTTCACAGATGCATCCTCTTAAAGCACGAAGCCACAACTCTCTCTTGCTTGAAAGTATACGAGTTTTATAGGATCAGATGAGAGAGGTACGCGAACCCGTACTTTGAAGAGAACACGTTAGCTCAATTGGTAAGAGCGCTAGCACGGAATGTGGAAGATCCGTGACTCGAATCCGGCCGTGACTGGAATTTTTCAAGGCCATTTTTCCTTTTCAAGTGCAATATGTATCATATGAGAAGGTTTAATCAGTGGTGCAATCTTTTATCCTTATCCTTCAGGGTTTGTTTAATTTCAGTTTCAAAAACTGTATTGTTCCTCCATTATTTGGCTCTACAAAACTACTTTACTTTATATTCCACTAGAAAATCTGCCTGTATGCTGTTGCGATACCGCTTTACAGCAATCATCATTGTAATGGGATTATAAACTTCCTCATCAACGCCAAATCTCCTACCATGACGAGGATCTTATGGAGGACTGTGGAGATGTAAATCAGAAGATGCTACATGGATTGTAGGATGAAGATAGTCCACCCAAGACTAATAACCCACTCTTGGGTTAGTGCACTTGTGTGTGACATCGCTTTGTCGTACTTTATTCACTCTTAGAGGGGCCAGATGCATCGGAACTGCTTCTGCAACTTCCAAACAATTTTGACATATACTTCGGAGTTAACTGTGCCATCACGACGCATTACATAGAGAAAAGTAATCCCTTTGCAGACTAAGAAGAAGGCAACCATGACTTTCTGATTGAAGGTAATATTTATTTTACTTTTCCCCAGAAGAACGTGGCGCGACTTCATGCATTGTCTCATAGTCTCATATGAAGTGAAGAATCCATGTATCACTTTCTGCTTGATATATATCATCTAACTCTGCGATCTCAAACATTTTCGAAATGAAACAAAATGTGACAAATCTAGTTGCACAGAATTGTACTTATGTCAGAGGCTCACGCAATGGGAAGGTATGCACAATTCAGAAAATAAATAAATAAAAAACATCGTTTTCAACGCAAAGTTACATCTTTTTAAACGGAACATGTGTGTTTTTTTTTTCCAGCATGAAAACTAGATGTCCAATTAGTGATAAAAAATTGGTTTTATTGTCCTAAACAAAATTACTAGTTGCCTACAGATGAAAGAAAGTTCATGTGTGCAATTCATATCAGATACTTATAAATAATCAGTAAAGTCTTATCTAATGAAACTGTGTCACTTTAACATATGTTTACTGTGACCATCGTTTGCATCAACACCTTGTGGAGACGGTGAACAAGCGAGCGTTGCACAGAGTGTAGTGTTTCTACAGATATTGCCGCACACGCCGCAGAAACACGCAGTTTCATATTCTCTAGTGTCGTTGGGAGTTCCTGGTACACTGCTTCTCAGAGAAAGTAGTCTAATGGAGTATAATCGGGGCACCAAGCTGGCCATCTCACGGGACCACCTAACCCTATCCACCGATTTGTAAACTTTGCACCCAAAACTCCTCTAGGAATAAGGGCAAAGAGTGCTGGGCACCCCTCATGCTGGAATCACATTGGTAGACGTGTTTCCAATCACACTTTCTCCATGAGATGCTTAGAATGTCTTGCAGAAATGATGCGTATAGCTCTCCATTTAATGTTCCCTGATAAAAATAGGCACCTAAACGCGGTTGCCAATGATGCCATACCAAACACTTTTTTTTTTATTTATTTATTTAAGGACGCTCTTTAACAGCTCAGGTCATCAGCGTCCCATTCTATTCAGGGCGTGAAACGGCCGACAAATTTTGCTCAGAGGCCTCTTCTTTCAGGCTTGAGGTTCTTTATCGTGCCGTAAATGTACGACACGGGACCCACGGCTTTACTTCCTTTCCGAAGGAAGTCATACTTAGGATTTTTACCCCCAAAAAAATCCATCCGTCCTGGCCGGGTTCAAACCCGCGTTCTTGGGTGTACGAGGCCAGTATGGTAACCACTACACCACCGGGATCGACATACCAAACACTGACACTCCAACATCGTTGATGAGCAACCTCGCGAAGTCAGTGGGATTTTGCATGGACTAGTAGTGCAGGCTCCCCAAATTCACATCACCATGATTAATTGTGAACGTACTTCATCCGTAACCAAAATATTGCTTAGGAAAGCATTATCATCTTGGAACTGCTTCCAAATGTCAATATGGACCAGACCTGGAGACACTTCTACATTGAGCAGTGGAGTGTACAAGACTGATAATGGTTTGTTTACTACAGACACACTACACTTTTTGTATAACGTGAGAAACAGTATACCCATTGCCACTCTTTGTTTAGCTATTTCAGAAGGTATGCGGTTCTGAACAATAAAACCACCGCTGTTATCCTAATGGGACCTCTAGTTTTCGGTTCGCTAGAAAAAACGTAAACGTTCCATTTAAAAAAAATGCAATTCTGAGTTAAAAACGACATTTTATTACAATTGCATATATCCTCCCATTGTGTGTCCCTGACATGGGTTTGTTCCTGAGTAACTACAGTTTTTACATCTCGTTTCATTTCGAAAATATTTTGAGGTCGCAGAGTTAGGTGAGACACCCGGTATACCTGTGCCCGAGATCGTTAAGGCACAGACTCGTCAGCGGGCGGTCTGGGGTTCGATTCATGCCAGGACCGTCCTCCTTGACTGATATTTATTTCGGGGTTTCCTCAGTCGTCATAAATGACATATGCCGGCAAAATATCCTAAAACTAGGCCTGGAACGTTTCCTTCTTTAAAACAAATGCTTTCCCAATTTATCATTTCATCTTAAGTATCATCAATTTGCACCGCCATGGTGCTTCGGCAGTAAAATGGGCGTTAAACACGATTTAAAAAATAAATCTCCTGTTTTAATGCTGAACAAGAAACCATCTCTTCAGTATCGTGAAGAGCAAGCAACTCTGAACAGAGGAAGGCTCTCATGATATGCTGTAAGGCGCCGAGGGATCTGTTTAGCACATTCTAACTGGATAACAAAGCTGGCGCTGCCGACTTTTTCAGGGTCAGCACCGAGTTGTTTAGTTATAATTATAATTTAGTTATAATTCTTCTAAATGAGGTTTATCAGTACATTACTTATTGCAGATGTGACTGTAGTGTGCTGCCGCTAGGAGCGCATATGTTTCAGCCTTCTTCTATCGTCTGTCACATTTCCATTTATATATCTTAAATCACCTCTGATATTCGTGATGCTTCGTGATGATTCGAAACGGGATCCACGGCTTTACTTCCCTTCCGAAGAAAGCCATACTTAGGATTTTACGCCCGAAAAAATCAATCGGTCCTGGCCGGGTTTGAACCCGCGATCTTGGGTTTAGAAGGCAAGTATGGTTACCACTACACCACCAGGACCGGCATCTTCATGATATCTAGCTATGTGGTCATCATTGCAGGCACTGGTATTTTTTAAGCCTGAACAATGCCGAATATGCATAACGTCTATTGTTTATTCTGTCTGGACACATAGGAACATGTCGGCCCTGGTGATTTAGTGTAGTGTAACCATTGTGATTTACTAACCATACACTCCTCGTAGACCCAAGATCGCGGGTTCAATTCCAGTCATGGTCGATGGATTTTTATGGGGCGTAAAAACCTCAAATTGGCTTCCTTTGGAAGTGAATTAACTCCGTCGGTGCCGTGTCGTAGATTTACGCCTCATTAAAGAATCTCAAGCCTGAAAGAGGAGGCCTCTGAACAAAATTTATCGGCCATTTCGTGCCCTAAATTAAATGGGACGGGATGTTAAAGAGCGTCCGTAAATAAATCCAATCAACAACAAATCACTGTGAAAATGAAAAGACATGCATAAATATTATTTTTTTAAATGCTGAACAGAATGGAACCTTGGAACTAATTTCACTTTATAGTCAATAGCGGGATCATGTGTGGCACATGCAAACAGTTAGCCATAATTTAAATACAAATACAGCATGTTAATACATATGAACAGTAATACAAAATATGCTAACAGTTTTCTGATCTTCCGCATTTAACTTTAAATGTTTAATGCAAAGTAGCAGACTTTTATTAATTGATGGTTCAGCTAAAACTATGTGCTGTTGCATTTTTATCTAATACCGCATTTGGTTAACACTATCTCAGAAGTTTGAATATCTTAAAATTTTTGTATTAACACTTTTTGATGGACGTTATTTTTATTATACAATATCCGCATTTTGTATCCCTTAATTTACATGCTTATAAAGACCACAAGCTTGCAATGACCGACAACAACGTAAACTCAGTCAAGGCAGCCGTAATTCTGTATCAAGGTCAACATTCTTCATAGTGGAAAGTGAACTGACGTAATTGGGGTCTGTGATTGAATCTCGAGGCTAATATAGTAAACAAGTGTTAAAAACATTTGATGCTTTTGAACACCCCAAGTCAGCTAACCATAAGAGGCCCGGAGATTCAGAACGACGAATAAAATAAGAATTTCCTCACATTTATCTGTTTAAGGTGAGGAAAAAGTGTATAAATAATTCATGCAGGCAGTTATTCAAAAGGGAATTCAAACCAAAAGCCATATATTAAGTGTCTAATTGGCAATTGTACACTTAATATATGAGTTGCAGACGTTCATCTATCAGCAATTGAGCTTTCATCCAAAAATATTTCATATAAAAATATAAACTCGCAACCAGGACAAATTGCGTTCAGTGTAGATTTCCTTGATCGAGCAACCTTCTAATTTACGTCATCATATCCGTTTGTAACACTAAACCTATGCCAATGTAATATATAATGGAAGATATACAAAGTGTAAAAACAATTAAAATTTGCCTTTAAATCTTACGAGAGTTCCCACCGAGATTAATGCCTTTTTTCTCAAAGTAAAGATTTGTAGTGCACGTATCTAACCAATGATGATGATGATAACAACAACAATAACAACCACAATAATAATAATAATAATAATAATAATAATAATAATTTTTGGTGACTGTAAGGTGTTTATAATCTTGCACAAGTGCAGCAGTATATGGAAACACAATCAGTAAGCTGAAAAACAAGTCTCTATGTGATATAATAATATCCATCATAGAAGCTTCAGTAAATTTAAATCACATTCCTACGTGTTGGTAGGAATTGAATTCTTGCAAATCGTGCCGCATTTGAGCTTAAGAGTTGCATTTAATGACTGAATTGCTGTTTCATCCCAGGATTTTCATCAAATTCTAAGGTTAATCTATAAACACTCCTGATCTTTGGGTTTGTGCAGTGTTTCAGTTATTCCTTGTTTATAATCACAGAGGTTTTGGTTCTAAAAATCCAAATATTCGAATGGAGGAGATCAATGGGGGAAAAATCAAAAAAGACAATAAGATACGATAAGGTGTTTATTGCATAAACGATACACACTCAGTTACACATTACATTCATTGTATGGGTCCAGAGACCTTACATGCTTCACCGAACAAATATAGCTATAATATAGTAACAAATTTATATACAACGAGTTATGCACATAAATAATAACGCAAAGACCCTACACTCACATGCACACCCTTCTCTCTCCCTTTCAATCTCTCATTCTGACCGCCTGTTTGTCTCCCTTTCGTACGTCTTTAGGCGCACAAAATTCGTTCCAACACAACTTTATATCGCTTACACACATTTTCTAAATATACGCACTTTACAAAGAAAGGACACAGTTGTGGCCAGTTCTTTTCCAGCGTAAGCCATTCGAGTTTGTGAAATTATTTCTTAATTTCACTCGCCATTGTTCCCTGTTTGGGCAGTAAATCAATTATGTTGCAAATCTTCCGGACTTACGCATAGGAGCACACACTGTCGACTACTTCGTTAGTCACTTTGCATGCTTTCCAAGCCCCCAGTCTAAACTACGCTATATCTATCTCTCCTGCAATGAATTCTTGGGTGTGCAACTTAGCGAATTTCATAGTGCAAATACAAGAAACAATTCCTGTAACCTCATAGCTCAATAAGTAACAATGGTTATACCTGATGTATAAACTATAGAAAAACGAAAAAATGAGTAAGCGTATGCCCATAACGTTGGCCGTTTTTCTGTTTAAATTTAATGACAGAAAATTCAGGTGTTTATAAAGGGAAAATTAATTCTTATTGTCAAATGCTTTTACGTAAATTGTTTTCTTTCATTTATGAATACTTATTGAAATTATTATACAGTTAATTTGTAAATTATTTCCTCTTGTATTAATATCTTGTGGAAAGATTCAAAGTTCCTATTACGTTTCTCTTAAGTAAATTCTTTTCTCTTATTAAAATTATAGATTAATTTTTATGTGGTATAATCATGATAAGTAAAAGCTTAAACTATATGTAAGAATCACATGCTCTCTATTCACAGAAATAATTATATTTTCGGCATGTCTTACACACACCACTAAGGTAATAGGATGCAAATGTATGCTTAAAGTAAACATAAAATCAGTGCAAACACAAGAACTCAGCAGCTGGTTCTATATTTTAATTTTATTAAACGCTGTATCCAGTAACATGAGCACTAGTTGAGGCAGATGGTGCTACAGATCTCGATATTGGAATACCGTGCCATACTTTCTTGCAGACAACACGTAGACTCCAGTCTTAGTTTTCACATTAATTAAAGTATTTGTACCATTCTTTCTGGATAATTCTATAAAGCTTGGATTTTGCATTTGAACTTTAACTTATTTTCTTATAACTTTTAATTGTTATTCATCTCTTCCTTCTGTTACTATGTTTATACTCAATTGTTATATCTGACTTCAGTCAGTAACAGAACGTAGTAACCTGCGAAACTGGATCACGATTTATTTTGAGCTTTGTCGTGGTTACTCTTAGAGAAGACCGCAGTTTATTCCTTTATAGGGATAAATTGCGTGAATGAGGTTTTGTGTTGCCTTTTCCTCATTCATAATGATAAATGTTTCTTAATCATCTCATCCGTTTTTACAAAAATATTTGTCACAAATTATTGAAAGTTAAAATATAAAATAAAATAACAGTTGATGTTTTATTTCCTACGTTTAGAGACGAATATATAGGCTTAACATTTCAACTAAAGGCATTTAGCACAACGATTGGCACAATTATCATTTCTTTTATGGAAGATTTATCAAATATCATTAACAGCATCCCACGCGAGCTACACCTAGACAATTTTACCGGCGTTAAATCAATTCAGTATTATGAGGAAAACATATTTGAATGAAATTTTTAGCACATTTCTATCATAAACTGTTTCTGTGACCTTGGAAAGCCACGTCATTGGATGAATCGATTGCTGCTGTCCTAGATGGCAAGCCGCATATTTAGCGAAGGTAGGCTCACCCACAGTACGAGGTTTTTCAAAATAAATTAATATATAAAATAGAGGTTTGTAGTGGGGGGGCTTGCATCGGTATACTGCAGGGAAATCTACCTTAGTTTAAATTACCACCTGGTAGAGTAGTCAGGTAACTTCCCTATGATTACTGCTCTAACCTGAATAAATGCAGTTATTTTAAATTACCTGAATAAATGCAGTTATTTTAAATTCCCTTTACAAGTGTACATTTTCTGCACTAGCTAACGTAAACTTTTCGTAACTAAAATACTGATATTTTCTGGATCCAAAACGGTGAAATCATCTGGTTGTATGTGCTTAGTTAAGACAACAGTGCAAGTAAAAAGTATTTCTTGAAATGGGCACATATAAAACGATCCCTGAACCATATGCTACCAGATTGGTTGACCGAGCATATACGTGTTGCCATCTGTTCCGCCCTAGCTTTCCTCGTTAATAGCCTTGGTGTGACAGTATATTGAACCTGTTAATTGACTGTGATGAGCTGATACTGTGGTGTGGGGATACCACAAACACACATAATACTAGCTCCCAGAGTAAAGAAACAGGGGAAGCGAGATGGGGGGAGATGGGCCATAATTGAAAGCTGTAGCGGGCGGGCACAGAGTGACAGAGATATGAGGGTGAAGCTATTGTAGCTAGGAGCGAATCGCATGTTATCCCATTCAGTGGCCCATGACAATTGAAGATCTGGCAGTAGAGGGAGGGACGTGGAATGAAACAGGAAGAAATGGCGAGATGGAAAAATGGGAGAGGTGGAGCGAAAGAAGGGATAGAAGAATATCAATGCTTTGCTCTACAAAACCATGTGCATCCATACAAAAATTAATACTTACTGGGGAATCTTTAACATGAACAATGTTCGTATAAGACTACTGCATTTATTCATTCTCTTATCAAATGAGCTTATGCTTTTGTCATCTCCGGCAAATACACGAAGAACGGTGAAGTGCCGAAAAGTACTCTAGCTTCCAGCTGACGCTGCATGGGGCTTACAGCTATGTTTCTACAATAAGTATGTTTTCGCTTGTTTCCAGCTCATTGTCTTGTGGATGAAGAATCGACAGTGATGCAGCCTTTTCTTCCTGGGGTTATGGCAACGGAGTCTTCGGCAAGTGTCGTGACGGGTGGAGGTGTGGGGACGTCTTCGGCGCTGGCTGCGGCAGCGGCGTCATCGACCACCACCACCACCACAACGTCTTCATGTTCTGCATCTAATCGACCCCTAACCTTCTCCATAGCGAAAATCATGGAGCCGGACAAGCGAATATCGGAGCCAGTTATTTCTTTCCCACAACTTCCATATCCGGTGAATTTAGATTCCGCATTCAAGAAATACGTTCCAGCTTTTCGACCACAGGACCTGTTACATCAATATCCTTTGTTATATTATCACCCAAACCAACTTTTGAGAGTTTCCTATCCTGTTAGCTCTCCAGGACCTTCTCCCATGACTTCCGTGCCTCAGCCGGAGCCACCAAGCTCCAGTGCAGTTCCTGGAGGCGGTTCCAGTCCAGGTCACAAAGTAACAATTCCAAATGCGCATTCTCCGAAGCCTCAGCCGACTGCAGCTACACAGCCGTCACAATCGCTTCAGTCAACGGAACGAGTCGGTAAACGCGTTACAGGAAGTGGCAGTGGAAGTGGTGTGGTAGGACCCGTTTCTGGATCTTCCAGCAAGCAAAAGAGCTTCACCTGTCCTGAATGCGGCAAAGTCTTTAATGCCCATTACAACCTCACCAGACATATGCCGGTACATACTGGAGCTAGACCGTTCGTCTGCAAAATCTGTGGCAAAGGTTTCCGCCAGGCATCGACGCTCTGTCGGCATAAGATCATCCACACGGCTGAAAAACCTCATAAATGTCAGACATGCGGTAAAGCGTTCAATAGGAGTTCCACTCTCAACACACATACACGAATTCATGCCGGCTATAAACCTTTTATTTGTGAGTTCTGTGGAAAAGGCTTTCATCAGAAAGGTAATTATAAAAACCATAAACTTACGCACAGTGGCGAGAAGGCGTACAAGTGTTCCATCTGTAACAAAGCCTTTCATCAAATTTATAATCTAACCTTTCATATGCACACGCATAACGACAAGAAACCTTTTACTTGTAAGATATGTGGCAAGGGTTTTTGCAGGAACTTTGATCTTAAGAAGCACATGCGAAAATTGCATGAAAGTAACAGTGGATCCGCAAGTGCATTGATCCAAGTTCCTCCTGCTCCCTTTCCCACCGTGCCTCCCACGGGGGGTTTCATCGCGCCATTTCTTCTACCTCCACCAGGCCCTGCAGCTTACATCTCTAAAATATTGTGACCCAACCATATTTGTTGCGGTGTGCGAGGAGGAATTCCACAGTCACTGCCAATAGCTCCAGGACATCCCATGCATATCGATATAAAGCGACTGCTCTCAGCAGACTCTAGCGTTACGAGAAGAATATCGCAAGATAAGGCGTAAAATCAATAAACTTGTTTCAACCGGAGAGTTGCATGATCTGTTTATTATCAAGGTGAACAAAGTTCATGCAATTATCACAACTACGTTTGTGTTACCAAGTGTCAAGACATAAATGGATGTATAACGCGTGTGCTAATGTGATTTAATTTTCAACGATATTAGCGTTTATTTCTAAGGCTGAAAGAAATGTTTTTTTGGGACATATAAATTGACAAATGTTTTTATTGCATTTGTTAAAAAATTAAGAAATTTTTACTAATCTTGTGCTTATGGTTGTATCTAATTATTTTAGCTCACCAATACATTCATATAGTTCGAAGTTATCATAACTTAATCAAAGAAAATATAAAATCTAGTCTCAACAGTGATAATATCTCTAATAAATACTCTGTACAAAAAAATCAGGTAATGTTTTTTTTCTTTCTTTTTTTATACAAAGTGTTGTAGAGGGATTCAAGAACTATACCTCATGAAAGCAAAGTGCAGAGGGAGGTTGGTTGGACAAGCATGAAAACATGAGTTACAAGTATAAGATCTATTAAAGATGAGGGGAAGTGAAGAATACAGCGCCCTTACAACTTTTGGGTACATCACACAGGAATAGTTTGCCGGGAGGCTTAGAGCTTGCGAGGCAGCAGGGGTCAAGGAGCCTCTGAAACAGAAGGGGAACTTCACCATTGTTAACACCGGATTAAATGTTCTCTGGCTTCAGTCGCCCGGAAAAGCCCCAAAGCAAAATATTTTCTGGTTATAAACCTGTCTTTCCATGTTCCTAGGGCTAACAATGCCTTCCATACCAGCCTCTCTGGGATAGCTAAACATATGTGAATATGAAATCTCACGGACTACATTCCCTTTCTCCCTAAATGTGTGAAAAGAACAAAAAGATTAATGTATGAGTGTGCAATATCACAAAAGAGCGTGAAGCGAAATGCTGTGTTAATAAGTTTATGTATATGTATATGTTTGTATGTATATTACAAACATTCCAATGTAAATGCAACAGAAAATTGAACTATTACAACGATACCGCCCAGTGTGTAACAATGAAGTACTGATAGAATTCGTTGAATTACAAGGCGAGCTATTTGAATAAAGTAAATGAATAAATAAAAAGTATTGATATGGTATGTTCTTAAACACGACGTAAATAAGAGAGAAATAAACGATTTGTTGCAATTAATTATGTTCTGCTTCTGGACCCAGATCTTTCTCCAGATTTTTATAAAATACCATAAAGATATAAATATGTTGGGTATATTTATATTGTTTCTGATTTCTCTCTTATTTAAATTTACACGAGAATAACGAGCAATTGAAAGGTGTAAGCAAAATCGAAACCTTATCACACCTATATTTTATTTATCTATGGAAATGTGTTGAAGAAAAGATAGCTTTATTAACTGATTTTATACGAAAACATAACATGCAAACTACTTTGAATTGAATTCTATTTTATTTTATGTGCATTTCAAATTCAGAAAGTTTAACTGTGCTATAGTACTTTATCATAGATATGTTATCAGACCATTGTACTTAGCAAAATTAATCTTTTAGTGCATTATGTTTCTCTATAACCTTCCCAATGCACAGTATTTGAAATTTTAAAACTTACTTTAGGCAGTTGAGTAAAAAATATAATTCTCTGAAACTGACTCTTATCTATGTTTAGTAAATATGAAAATATATAATAATGCGGAATTGTTTGCAATGTTTGTTTTTTATTATGCAATAACCATTCTGTGTATAAATTGTCGGAAAATATGTTTTTAAATAATTAAATTACTATACTTACTGTAAAGTGCTATTTATAATGAACTTCGAGTATATGTACATAGCTACAAGTTCATCTGCATCGATTTTCACGTTCACTTTGCTGATCGATAAATTTGTAAATTATTTTACATTTAATTAAATATTACAAAAGGCAAATGCCTATTTCAACTTTTTTTTTTTTGAAGCTGCAGTAATTTATAGCTTGGGTTGTGCTGTCATTAAAACGCGTGGAACAATAATCAATTTTATCTCTGCCACCACAGTGTCTTATGGAGAGCAAATGTGGTGTCATTCAGTTGTAAAAGATTTTGAAAGACTTTTCGCTTTCTCTAGTTCACTTGCACTAAGCTATCATACTTTAGAAAGAATTAAGGTAAGTATTAAGTGAAAGAGTTGCACATTTTGTTCGTACATCGCAGTTAATGAAAATAAACAAAGAAGTGCAAAGTCATCCTACATAAGTGTTCATAGGATTAGCATGCCGTCTATTATTGCAAAACGTAATATCTGAACCAATTATTCCTCATACTTAGCTGTTAGTTCAATTACTACAAATAATGGTAGAAACTACGGCTATTGTTTTTAACCTTTGGTTCAATGTTGAAAAGTAATCCCTTTAATACATGATATTTGCATTTGGTATAATTAATCTTTTTGCTTTTAAAATCTCATATTTTTCAACCGACATAATGTTGATTTCATCATTTGGCTTTCATAATTTATGTAACAAAATAAATGTGTGCTTATTAGCATGGGATGACTGTTACAAATTATATTTTCATGAGTTATTCGCATAAAGAATTTAATTATAAAAATTACGAATAAAGAAAGAAGGAGCATCTACAGATACAGTTAAATGGGGCAGTTCACAAAATACTAATATATACATTGCATCTAAATGTATGACATTTGTTAACTCTAGACTAACGTGATATGGATAAGTAAGTTAACATACTTATAAAACCAAGTCCTAGTACGCATTAGAAACCCCAAAGGGCGTTACAAGCTTCTCAGGAAGTACCATTTTCTTCGAATTCTAATAGTAAATACACTCAGCCCAAGCAAGTTCTAATCTTCGTCCTTATTATGAAATGGTACATTTATTTGCTAGAACTGACATTTTCTGGTGTTTTCAGTCTTTCACATGATACATGCAAGCGAAGATTTTTTCGTTCTCCTTAAACCATTACAGGGGAAATCAGGCAATTATAAGCGCCTTAAGGAAATCTGTTATTCAAAATAAAACGGTAAGATTTTTCAAACAATCCGCATTTTATTTAACTACTCGTTCAAAAATGTTCACAAAGTGAGATACATACTAAGAACACTTTAATTATTTCAGTATATGTACTGCTTTTAGCAGGGGCCTGCAAGAACTCATATAAGAGAGAAATTTGACTATACCCAATGGAGACTAAGAGAACTTATTATATTATTATGAATACAGTTATGAAATCAGTTTAAAACTTTAACAAGAATAGCTACGTACCAATGAACATAATATCAAGAAGGCATCTGGAACATGAACACATGAAGAAATAGCTAATTTTTAATAGTGTAGAGCACAAATCAATGTTAATTTTCTCGCTGGTCTAAGCTATAGATAAAAGCGTAATATTTGCATTTTTCATGAGCACTGCTACATTTTACGTGAAGTCATTCTGCATGCTTGAAACTCTACCCAAATACCACTTGTGGTAGGAAAAAAAATCCAAACTGAAAATATAGTCTGTGTTTTCAACTTCCTTGGAAATCTTGGCAGATATTCGTGTTAACCACCCTTTCGACCCTTTTTGATACAGTACTAAAATGCATGTCTCTTATCATTATCGACTTTATTCTTGTAGAGCACTAAGTGAGCAAAATAGAATGAGCTACTCTTCTGGATTGAAGGTTTCATTCATCTCGGGATGATGGGGAATAATTTTGACACTAATCCTTTTCATGTAAATGACTCTGGTTTGGGTGTGCTTATGCAATTGTCTGTTTTACTCCACGTTTTCAGTGACGATGGTGATATAGAATTTCCAAGAGCGGATATCTGTGAGCATGGGCTCTTGATTAATTGAGTGAAGAGTTGTTAAGTTATTGATTAGCAGTGTTGAGAATTGTATCGTATTTAGCTTCTGGATTAGCAGCTAGCTCTGCGATAATGACATAAAATCACGATTAAAATACATCGATGTTTTATCAGCACTCCTTGTCGTATAAAACAAGTGCTCGCATCTTCTTGCTTCTTATGGCAAGATCCTATCTCAACATTTTTAGGAGATATAATATGAAAGCGTATAGTTTATTTCAGCATGCACAGTAATCATTCGAGCGATAACTGTAGTCGTTGTTGCTTGCTGAAACTGCAGAAAATATGAACAACTTTTACATGTATTTAGAAATATTTTTTTAATTCGATATCAACTTTGGTCATGCACCATGAACAAGATAGCTCCACATACATGCAGCAGGAACAGTTTTAGAGATGTATACTAATTTATCACCTCTGCAAATTATTAGTCCCATCTCCCTTACATGTAGCTGGATTACCACATTTATTTGGTTATATTATTTACTGTCAATAAATATGCAAACAAATGTGCACTTTAGCGGCGGTTCTACTCTCGTGTTCTACATGTTAAAAAAAAAAAAAGGCAATGCTTTGTAGTACGTTATATTTTATTAGTGAAAATATCTTTTAATCAAAATGCATTGCCCATAGATTTTTAAGGTTAAAATAGCCTAGAACGCTCCTTAGGGCAAAAGACTCTATGGGTAAAGAAGGAACGCTAAAATTGAACAGAACCGGTTATCCACTGTAGAAAAAAACTGTCCAGTTTAATTGATATTTACTTGTTTAATAAGTTTCTTCAACTTAGTCTTCATGCTAGTCTTTGTTTTCAATGTGTATTCAATTCTTATTGCGTGGAATCAAACCTGTAATGGCTTTCTATTTCGCTACTCCAAAAACTGCACCTCTTAATACAATAAAGTCTTTCTCGGGATAAAAATTCACCTAAACAGCACAATGGTCCATTTGAAATGAGTGATCAGAAACATCACAATACATATATGTATTTAACCTGTATTTTCAAAATGTCTGCTCAGAGAAGCAGTTCTAGATATTCTTTCCCCCCCCCCCCAAAAAAAACCCCCCCAAAAAAAACTTAACTCTGCTTGTAGCCATGCACTGCGCATGTCCATGTCACAGGAATAGTTGAGGCAATAATATAATGCACAAAAGTAAATTTGAGTGTAACTAAGCTGATATCTAAAATTACTATGGTACTATGGTGAAAGGTATAGGTTAATATCAAAGCCCTTCATATTTATTCTACCAAACTAGAACTATTTAGGGTGCTCGGGAGTACAGAATGGATAGATTGAATGGTTGGACTAAAGGGTGAATGGACGGATGAACAGATAAAGAATGAATGAATGAACTAATTAATTAATATGTGCACGGATGCGAGGGTTCAAACTGAGTTCAGTCATAAATGTAAAGTGCAGTTCTAAAGTGTTACGCTAAGAAAAGTCAGGATCTTATCTCCACTGAATGACTTAAGATCGAAATGCTGTTGCTCTATAGTGGCCAAACTTAAATCCTAGAGAGAGAAGATATTACTAATGACAGATAGTGCTTAGTATGAGTGAATTAAGTGTTATGAGATTGAGAGAGATCAGGAGTAAAGCTTTTCACTTTGTTTACCCAGAACTATGTGATAACTGATGGATTACAAAGTTGGTAAAGCAAGTCTGTTCATCTTTACATAGTCGTAGACAAAGAGCGCTCAGAGCCTATTTATGATCACCTGCATTAAACAATTTTTCTGCAAAAGTTTAGAGTTATGTTTCGGTATACAAATATTTCTCTAAAACGACTTAAGCCAGATTCATTTTATTAACCAAGGAAATGCAACAATGGTCTGATCATTATTTATTATAGTCGTACATTTTCTTCACTTGTCTCTGGCATTTCTTACACTGTTATTTTTTTTAATATTCCGCCTTATTGAGTTTAAACTTAAATTAAATTGTATTATTAGAAACAATTTGCAGATGTAATTTTATTATACAAACCCCATTTTAGTACTTATGACTTTGTAACAATGAATGCCCCTGTTCTAGATGACTTTCAGAACCTTTATTAATTGTTTTTACTAAAGTCTAATCTTTACATGTTAGACTGGAAAATTCAAACTGAACATCTTAAAGAGTCCCACGTTTCTTTAGACTTCCAGAAAGAACATTTTGTGAAGCGCACTGAGCTAAGATTAATGTCTATCAAAGAGATGAAAGTCAAATAGCTAATTACTTACCAGCTCAGGATTTTTATATTGTAAACATAAGAAGGAAATTTACCACTATCCCTGTAAACACTTCTACTATGAACATAATAGCCCGTAAGCTCTTATTGCTAAATATTTTCAGTATGTTCATACAGTGTATTTAGGTAATATACTTTACCTGTGAAAAGAAATTTGTGAATGCCATTGACTTCTGTAAAATGTAAGACTGCACCACGAATTGTCTTATTACATAAACCTGATTAAAATTATAAAACGCCACAGTTAAAAAACAAAAAATAACTTTGGAACGGGTTTGAAATGAGCGAGTTTATTTAATTATAATTAAAAATTTTGGTAGGTTTGATTTTTGATTAATTAATTAATGTGGATAATTTGATGGTAGGGGATTTTTATTAGTTGATTGATTTGGTTTGATGCACGATGGATTTTTCGACTGTATATTTGGAAGGATTTATTGTGGGTTTATTAGCGAAGCCGGCCGATGTTAACTGAGCCGGCTGTTTTGGAGTTCCTTCCTGTCGCTGCCCCGCTCGCAGATCTTGTCTGTCGGCAAATGCCTCGGCTGAAGTGATCTGAAGTCACCAATTCTGGTTCCAATCTACGATTGATGCTACCACGCTTCGAGCCTTTCAGACAAAGGATGCCTTAAGGTTTTTATTAAGTTTGGGGTTTTCTAATGCGCCGATCCTCTACTGGATAGTTGTTCACTGGAAAATACATTGCATCATTGTAAACAATAGAAAATCCATCCAACACAGTTCACTAATCCATCCAACACAGTTCACTTGCCACGGTTATATACTTCGGCGTTGTGATTATAAATTTTTATGAACACTTCTTATAACAATGCTGCTAGTAACGGGCACGGTTTTCTCTCATCGCAAACTAGAAAAATTGTGGGAACTTTAATATTTTATAAAACTGCAACTGCCTCGCCTAGCTGCGAAATTTTAGATTAACTGGCATTCTAAACAGCAACAACTCGTATGAATTCTGAACACCAACTAAGTGACATGTACCTGGCGAAATTTAAACATTGACTAACTTACTTTCACGCCGAAATCCGAGAGACAATTAACATAGTAACTCAACGGTAACTGCCCTGAAGTCTACAAGTCAACTATCCTGAAATCTAAACACCAACTTACTTAAAGTCTAAACGCCAACTATCTTAATTGCCCCCCAAAAAATGGAATCTTTATACGAATATTGAAGGTCAACTGTTTGAACGCCACGCTATTATTTGAATTTGACTGCCAAGAGCTTCTAGCAGCTTTCTCTAAAATATAATCATCTCATTGCCTAAAAATCTCTTCAATAAAAACTTCTAGAAAATATTTATAAAGCTAGGCTTCTGTATGACCATTAAACTTTCCCTAACAGTCTCCCATTTGCCTTGAAAATAGCCTTCACATAACCAGAGTTTGTATTCAACAGAGTTTAACTTTTTAAAGGTATCCCTAAAACGGCTGCTTCCACTTTCATATTTACCCAAACTACCAGCTTCATGTTCGCTGGGAGTCTGTACCTTTAAAAATGACGTAATGCAGGTTTTCGATACAATACATAAAGGAAAACCTTGTAAGATGCTCCTGGTTGACCACAGGCATATGGCGTTTCAAAATGACACAAATAAGTCCCTTTACAGTTTTCACATCACATATTTCATACATTATGAAGTATTTCATATTATGTACACTTGTTAAATCAGTGCATTAATTTAGTCGGTCCTGGTGGTGTAGTGGTTACCATACTTGCCTCCTGTACCCAAGATCGCGGGTTCGAACCCGGCCAGAACCGATGGATTTTTCGGGCGTAAAAATCCTAAGTATGGCTTCCTTCGGAAGGGAAGTAAAGCCGTGGGTCCCGTGTCGTACATTTGCGGCACGAAAAAGAACCTCAAGCCTGAAAGAGAGGCCTCTGAGCAAAATTTGTCGGCCGTTTCACGCCCAGAGTTGAATGGGACGCTTATGACCTAAGCTGTTAAAGAGCGTCCGTAAATAAATCAATCAAAAAGAAAAAGTCCACTAATTTCATATTATCTCTTATATATACTTGTTCAATCAGTTTGTTTATATCAGTGGATCTGGTATAATTTATATACAAAGGTACACACATTACTGACCAAATTAAATGTAATAAGTATTTCTAGTACGTCTTATTATAACTGCAGGGGTTGAAGCTGTATATTCCTTTAGTTTTGTCTTTTATTGAGCATAACTGTTAATCCAACCCAAACATTTGTTTCCATGCCCCAACAATGGTGACAAACGAATTTATTTAAAACGGTGCCACCTGTGTGTCCAGGAAATGCTCTTAAGCGTAACTTCTTTGGATGTGCTTGCATATATTTCTTCCTCTTGCAACGCTTTGTATCACGAAACACTGCGACGGCTTTTCGCGGGACACGCTTAACCGTCTAAAGACAACCATAATGGAAAGAGATTATATAACCAAAGAGTATGCGAACATGCACTTAGAGCGTTGACTCGATATTGCCAAGGTCTAACTTCAACAAACGTAGACGTAAACACCAATTGAGCATTAACAAATACGAATCATGTGTTTCGTTTGTTTTTAGTTACAAAACTGATCTTGAAGCCAATAAACATTGTTTAACTACAAATATACAAGAGATGCCCTTATTATTTAGTGCATATGTGCGATCGTACGAATTTTATATATAATAAAAATCAGTCTGGTTACAAAAATACTGGGAAAAAGGAAGCTACTTGGACAAACATTCTTGAACAACCTTTGAAAGTTTGTCGGTAGAGTTCACATCCACCCTGCATGTTATTATTTCCTCTAACGTGAAAAATGATTGACTTTTTCAATAGTACATTCTTAAAAGACCTACTTTCCTGAAAAAAGGCACAGTTCAAATGTTCACATCAGTTAAATACCAAGTTTAGGTTATGTTAGCTTTGATGTGTTAGGAAGTTAATTTTCACATTACCAGGTTGTTATAAATGTATCAACGAAACCTGCCGTTAAAATATGAAAGGAAATAAATTACAGGTTATAATGAATCCGTGACATTCCCTATTTATACAAAATTTCAGAATCTGTCGCCATTGACATAATTTTGTAATAAGACACTGCCCTAAAAGCTGGAAGTTTCAATAATAATTATTGTGCGTACTCCTTGTGCGATCTAGGAGACAGTAGCTAGATGTTTCCGTAACGTTTACGTTTTCAAAGTGAATGCTATCTCTACACGACGTGTGTTTATGGTATGCTGCGTTTTCTTTGCAAACGACGCATAATACTGTTACTATATTACTGTAAGTAATATAAGGACAGTAAACACGACAGGGTTCATGTCTCGCGCCTTAAGCCGATCCTCATACATTCTCATTTCTTACCGTCTCTTTAAATAATTTTAAATTTATATAACATTCATTAATATAGTTTGTTACTGTACAAATTTATCATTATTAGCTCAGCAAGATGGGGGTCCATAAGAGATGGATTCAGCCATAAGAAAATTGGGGTTGCCCGATAGATGTGCAGGCAATGTAAAGCCAGAATGACACCTGATGGAGGCTCTGTCACAAACCTCTTTTCATTATAGAAAAAGTAGCTGGTACAAGCTTTAAGACTGAGAAAATGATACACTATGTTTGTGTATGACTCTGTAATTTAACACTATTTATAAATATACAACCACATCCAAGTTGACTGAAGAAGCCATGAAGGAAGAAACTGAGCAAGATAATGATTTAGACCTTCATACTGATGATTGGCATGTAGCTTTTCACGTATCATTGCAGAACCTGTTCCAATTAACAACAAAGTTATTATTATCCCTAGTTCAACTACAAGTTTACCTACAGTTCCAGCTCCACTATCTTCAATTTCAATGCAACATTGAAGAACAGCAACTATAGACTTTGCTGTGATTCTAGCAATAAAATGTTTTTTAAAAGTCTAGATGTAATATCTAATTTAAGAATAAAATATGGTTCATCATTAATGAGGTTGAAAAACTTCTTTAAATTAATTAGTTAATTATGAAGTACAAAATATATTGTGGTGGCTGGGGTAAGTGATCCAAATAACAATTTAAGAAAAGTACATCTATTTAATCTTATGACCAGAATTTAATATATCAAGTAATGTCTCACACTTATTTTTTTCAAAGAATTTAAATGCTTAATATGTGAATTAATGTTTTGATTCTCTGTTAGCTTATTACCTAAAGTTCTAAAATATCTTTTGTGTCTTTTTACCAAATAATGTGTCTAAAAATGTGTGTATTCAATATTTGTGAAGATAAGTTATTAAAATTAATATACTTCTCGAGCATAAAAATTGAAATGTTTCTTTTTCTTAAAATGCACATAACTTTGCATCTATTATTATTTTTATTGAAAATGTACTTTAAAAGAACAGTTTTCTCAAACAAAATTCATTGTTAGACTCAGATGTTATAATAATAGATTAAATATTCCTTATATGACCAAAATAAATAAATGTTATTCTTGAGCAACAAAAAGTATTTACCGCCCACTATTTTCTGTTTGAATATTTGTACTCCAATAACCACTATGTACTCTTTGGTCTTCCGAAGATACTCCAGCAGGACCACAAAGATATTCCTTTGTTTGATCTCTCCAGTCTACAGTAAAATATGTAACTTTACTTACGCACACCTGCAGCAGCACTCTCCCTGTATTATTCATTCATTACAATCAACGAAAGATGCACGGATGATATTCCTAATGATTTTTTGTAATTTTTTATAATGCAGCTGTGAAGTACTACACTAATGGAGTGGAAAAACTTCTTAAATTTAAAAGTTGGAATCTTGCGGTTAAAATACCAAAAGAATTTTCAATTTTTCTCCTGTCTCTTGACATTCGTAGTTAAACATAGCCTGTTTATAATGGAAAAAATTACAACCGCATGACTTCAACAATGCTTAGTTATAGAGGAAATGCGTTATCACGAAGAAAAAGTTTACAAAGTTCAGAACTATTGGTAGATCCTAGCAGACGGCATTTTACATCTTTCCTTATAGTAATTTTGATGCAAAAAGTATTTCTAAACGTTATACCACTGAAAAACTTTTTTAAATAATTTAGCAATGGCTATTATTGTGAAACATCAGAAATACACACAATAATTATTCTGGAATATTTTTTGTAGTTAAAAAAGGTGCTGGCACAAGATTAAAAAACATATTTATATGAATAATATTCCAACTTCTAAGTGAAAGAATATCTAAAATTAAATTTTATTACAGCATGATTCTCGTAAAAGTTCCTAAATAATTAGTCAAATTTCAATTACTGGTTTCAATGGAAGTACTTTCGGAGATAGGAGCTTGTACATAAATGGGCTATAAAATTCAGCGAGAGATGCTTTCCTGTTGCAAGAAACAGCACTGCAATTCCTAGCTACTGAATGTCTATTATTCTGGTGTACATTTATGAAATATCTACAAACTCATCCATGTGTAATAACATATTCTCATCTTGATGTTTCATCTCTTCCAGTAATTGAAAGTCATTTCCTTGAGCAATATGTCCCTGGAAAATATTTATTACTAGACACTTGCATTTCTTATATTTTCTTCTTGAGTCGTCCCTCGTAAAGCAAGGATCTTAACTGGCATAACATGTAGGTTCACAATATTCCACCTTAATCTGTATTGCATCTTTGTTATTTACAATTTCACGGATAAAAATAAAATACAAAGCGATAATACAGTGAGGTTGTTTGAGTTACTAGCCGGCCGAAACTATGGACCAGCAGAACCCGGCTGTGTACTGGGAGAAGCACTAGGTGGTCGGTATTTAAAACAATCTCACTATATATTAAACAACTGACTAAGGGCTTATGCTGACAGCAGAGTGAACCAGCAGTGCAAACGTAAATGCGTATTGATAATGATAAACCTTTCTCTGCAATAGTAAGAACGAATCATATCAGTCTATAGCACAGTTTTATATCTGTAACATGCTCAGCTTGTACAAGGTCTCGGCAACATTTCCCTAGCAATGTGAATGCAGTAATTGCGTGTCCTGAACAACGAATATGTAAATAGCATTTTGCTTTATTGCAAAATTGCGATATATCCATGTTTCAATTGTTAATTTCCAGAACTGCCATGCTATATCAATTTGCAATTCAACGAATGACAACTTGTTGAAATTCTATTTTATTCATATGGACTATAAGGCTAATAGGACATAAGTAATTATTTCTGGGCATAGTTCTTCCAAATCATCTGAACCAAAATAATGATGAGATTCACTCCGGTAAAGTCAGAAAATATGATTCTTGTGTGATGGTGTAACGGCACTTGCAGCCCTATTTATGATAGATAGGTAGACGGGGACATATTTGATGGTGTTTTAGGTTACCAGCATGACCGCCAATGGTGGCCGAGGGCGTTAAGGCACGGACTCCTACTCGTACTCGTGAGGGGCAGGTGTGGGGTTCGAATCCTACCAGGGCCGTCCTCCCTGAATGAGGTTTTTTCCAGGTTTTCCTCAGTCCTCATAAATGGCAAGTGCCGTGGAGGTACCATAAACTTAGGCCTGAAACCTTGCCTTCATAAAAAAATCCTTTCCCAATTTATTATTTCATATCATGTAACATCAGTGGTGCCTCAGTAGTAAAAACGGCGTTAAACACCATTAAAAATCACCAGCATTAAGCAAATGATGATACCTGAGAGCCTAGAAAAATATCTTATATTAACACAGAGGAGAAACCACAGTACCTATTTAAAGAAGTATTTCAAAAAATAAAAACTACGCCAGAAATGTCCGCTATGGTTAGCCACTAAATGTAGAGAATACTGCAGATAAAATAGTAGCGTTTTTAAACAGTTCTTTGAACTGAAAAACTGTAAAATACGTTGTGCATAAATAAATATTTTAAAATGTATTGCACTATCAATTTATTTATTTTACGTTCAAAAACACATGTCGATAATAGCACGACTATCAAAGTATTTGTAATGGATCTTTTTTCCTTCGCGGAACCGCTCCATGCCGGTTCAAGCTGGTACCGGGAGTCAGAAAGTTCGCAACTATGTTTCCTGCGTAAGTTATTACTCGTTAATAAATAAACACTTAATAGATACATTTTCTCATAATTATCAAGCAAAGAAGATGCTGGAAATGCCTCCCTTCATTTCCCATACATTTCTTTATCGGCTTATAAAATTAATTGTTACTTTCCGCAGTTCTCTCTTGAGAAATTCCTGCAATGTTATTTTTCAGTTCACCTAATGTATGTGGCTTTGTCTTGTACACTTTTTTCTTTAATGCCCTCCCAGAGATTAAAATATCAGGGAGTTAATGGGGGGAAAGAGGTTATTTATTGATAATGATGACTATCGTCAAATATTTCATTAATTGCAAGCAAGATCACATGGGTTGTATGTGAAGTTGCAGAATCCTCTTGAAAAATCGCGAACCTGTTACCTTATAGTTAATTCACGGAAAAAGAACTGCGAAATATTCTGCACAACCTACCGCTATTTATTGTTTTCTCATAATCAATAGGGAATGTTATCATTTGATAATGAAGGGGTTCCTCGTGAAGTTAAGGTTTTCTGAACTCCAGTATTGAACCCAATTATGTGAGACCAAGATTCATCCGAAAAAAAAAAAAAAAAATAATAGACTGGGGTCCATTTTTCATCAAGCACACTATTCATAATCCATTTACAAAATCTACTCCTGCATGCAGGGTCACCCGGTTTAAGTTCTTGCACAGCAGTGATTTTAAAGGGTTTTAACTTCAGAGCTTTGTAGTTCTCCAAACAGAGGAGAAGTGATTGTTAGGGACGTTTAGGGGCGTTCCAGAGTATGTGTAATGTTATCTAAATTTCCTATGCGGGTTCTGCTCGTGAATGTCAAGAATACTCCCCGTTTAAAGAAATGTATTTACCAATCTGTGAATCCAACTTCGACTTGGAAGTTGAATATCAAGGTATCTCTCTTGAAGCAATCTCCGTACATCTCGAATCGATTCTCTAAGCAGGTACGAATCGTAGATAAATATTCTTTGGTAAATACAACGCCTAATTTGAGCCATTTATCGTTATTAATACTCTGCACTACACCGTCTAATGAATACTTAATGCACTGTTAAACAACACACAAGAACACGTCCATACATTCCTAGAGTTTCCTGGAAAGTTTCCCGGCTTGCAAGCGTGTTGAACGAGTCGAGAAGTGCAAAGTTTGGTTAACTGCAGCGAAGGAAAACTCACCAGTATCTTCGAAAGCTTATTATTAATTTAATGAAATGTAACATAAACATCTATATTCATACCATCAATGGCGAATAACATCGACGCAGGAAAGATGCAATTGTGATATACAGAACTTTTATCTCCACACTCTCTGTTTTAATAGACCGTAGTAAACATGAATATAAAGCATTACATTGTCACATAACAGTATTTTATAATAGAGTACATCGGAATAATGTAGTCTATTGTTTATTCATTGAGAGTCATTCACATTTGGTCTTACATTTTCTAGATATGTAGGCATAAACAGATTATCTGTCAACCATTTTTTCTTTAGAAAATAAGTTTTCTTGACTTATTTGGCAAGGGCATTGCTCCGTAACAAATGGCGAAAGTGGGAGTTGTGGATAAATTAAGTTGCCTGGAGGTCCAGTTGGAAAGGGACCTTCCACACTTAAGGAAATAAAAACGGTTAATACTGTATCACGAGCAACACACGGCATTTGTGGCTTAAGCGATGACACTTAAGACTCAAAATAGGAATATTCCGGATTCAAATCGTTTTGAACCAACCATTCCGACTTTGGGTTGTTTCATGGCTTCCCTTGGACGATTAGGCGAATGCTGGGATAAATTTTTCTTTTCCACGAATTTTTCTCTCTCCCATTTCACCTCCTTTCATTCCTTGGTTTTATTGCAGGTTCGAAAGTGCAGGAGAGGTGGGCTGGTACTTATACTGCTTAGGGTTGGCTCCCCTTGTTTAGTGCAAACCATACTTGCCTCGTAGACTGAAGATCGTAGGTTCAATCCCGGGCAGGGTCGATGTATTTTTCGGGCATAAAAATCCAAAATATGGCTTCCTTCGGAAAGAAAGTAAAGCCGTGGATACCGTGTCGTAGATTTACGGCTCGTAAAAAAATCTCAAGCTTGAAATAAGAGGCCTCTGAGCTAAATGTATTGGCCGTTTCACGCCCTGAATTGAATGTGAGCCTGGTGATCTGAGATGTTAAAGAACGTCCGCAAATATAACAAATAAATAAAAAGTAAACATAAGCGGTGTGGCGGTAGCTCGGGCTTTCAGAAATGTTCCACCTTGATGTAGAAGTGGCCCTACCGAGGGGCTCAATACTTGGAGGGGGTTACACGGGGGCGGAACGCTCTATCTGGAAGCAATGTTAGCGATTCCGTCTACACCCGTGCCTCACCGCACTTGTCCAAGCCACCCACGTACCTTCCTCCAGGATGCGCATAGGGATCAGCAAACGTCCAGCACGGTTGAAGTCGCAAAATTCCCTCTTCAATATTAGCTCGAGGAGCTAAAACTGTGCAGTATTTCCGGCTTCTTTATATATTTAATATTGTTAAACATTCTGTGTTGTACTTTAGAGATCATGTATTTATATTTATATTTCGTAGAGCTGTTGAGGAAACTGAAAATTATTGATTTTGTAAATGCTTTTTTTTTTTTTTTTTTTTTTTTTTTTTTTTTTTTTGGAAATTTGAAGAGTAATTCCGGAATATCTGTAGAAAATGAACTACATTTCATTGTTTCTGGAACATTTACAGTTATTGAAAAGGTTTTTATTTACTCATGACATCATAACTAAATATAGGCTCTGTAGAACTTTAGCAATGCATAGTTTTGCAATACTTACCACAAATCATATTCCGTTTAGGTGGAGGAGAAATGGGACGGACGGTTATCAATCACAGGTGCACTAAGGAATAGAGATGGTTGGTAAGGATGAAAACAATTCTACGAGTTTATCTTTTGCACCTACGGCCCCAAGTACGAAAGGGTGACTGGATCCCTAACGTTCCACAAGAGTCCCAGACCGCGAAAACCACCCTGACAACCATAGGTCCACCTCGACAACTCGAGGTGTCCCAAAGCCCCTGAGGAGGTTCCGAGACAGGAAAATGTTTCAGGTGTTGGAATACAAGTATGCTTTTTCCTGAGCTAAAACCACGCCACACCAGCTCATCTCGATTGACGTTTCGACCCTATAACTTTGCAATGAAATAAAAGAGCAGAAAGTTCATGGAAAGAAAATAACTATACCAGCATTTGACGAAGTGACCTGGAGAAACCACGAGAAAAAATAAAATAAGGATAATTAATCCAAGGGATTTGAACCCAGGACCTTCCAGGTTTCTATCTCGAGCGTTATCATCTGAGCCAGTCAGTTCAGTAAGTTGTACATAATCATAAAGTGTCCATCTGGTTGAGTTTGAACTCAAAATATTAGTTTGTAATCACCAGGTCTTTCGGTGTAACAACAACTTATGTAACTAAAGAAATGAGTGCTCTGGGACTTATTTGCACCAAGATGAGTATAAAATATTTCTTTTCTTTTATTTGGTGGACATTCTAGGAGAGCTGTTTAACTAAAAAGCAGATAACAAGCAGTCGTTGAATAACGAACTGCTTATTAAGCTTTTTAATTTGGGATTTCGGATTAGATCGATTTATTTTCTTCATTATTGTCTTTGTTACTCGATATTTCCGATAGGTATTGCCGTGTGTGTATTAAGTCCGATTAGACCAGTTGGGTTAAAATAGGTATAAACGAAAGTGAACAAGTGATAAGAGTGATCTCAAAGCATACTGTTGACTTTGACAAGACTAAGATCAAACAGAAAAATGGAAGAACTGCTGAACCTTTCTGCAAATGCCATGCTCGATATTGCCGTTACTTCTTGTGCAATGGATATTATGTTCAATGTAATATCACTAAGGAACGAAGTCTGGACACAAAACATTGCCTAGATATGGCTGCAGGTGTTACTTGATGCCGCCAATTGTTTACTGGTGTACCTACAGATTCGTATGGAGAACATTGCGGAGTACATCCATGAACATAGAGAAAGTAGGAAGAACGAGGATATTTAACAACATAATCAGGGGATTGACGGCCAACATTCCTACTCCAAATCATGATCCTGAAGTAGTAATTGTTTCAAGGAAACTATAATTCAGTGCTGCAAAACTCTTGTGCGCCAATGTTAATTTTTCAGGATCGCGGACAGCTTTTTACCGTCTTAGGAAATCAGCTAATGTCACACTATGGAGGGCAGTTATCTAAAATGTTTCAGTAGAGGCTCTCACTGTAGATCACCTTGCATTTTCCCATGGATTATTATGAATCACATGATAAATGTAATGTTTTAGGCTGATATTTTAAAGATCAGTTATGGGCATCTGGTTTTGCTTCGATTTTTCGCCCGTTTCAAGGTAGCGAGAAGGTTTGCAATTATAGCGGTTACTCTCAGCAGTTACTTTTGTAGCATCATGCATTGAAAACCACTTTGAATAATGGGATAAGAACTGAATGTTATTGCTTTCATCTGAACTGGAACGTGCTGGTTTTCATCTTCTAACGGGGAAATAAAGTACAATAGAAATGTTAATGCTACAATTTGTACTCTTTAGGTCTTTTCCCTTCCGCTAATAATATATATTCCCTTGCATCTTTCTCTTTTTCTACGAGTTTTCTGTCTATTCCAGCAAAATAACTTCATCCTGGCTCTCTCTGTCGCAGTAAAAACATCCTGTCTCTTTTCAATCACAGTTTATACAGCATTGGCATGTACAAAATCAAACAAGTGGACCAAGGTTTAAATTTTTTCTCATGGCACTAACAAATTAGTTGTATGTTCATTGAATTCTTGTATGTAAATTTCTCCAAGTAGAATATAAGTGAATATTTTTATTAGGCATAGCGTGAAAGTGTTCTTGCAGGGATATTGCAGCTATACGGTTTGTTTTCACTTACAGGTAACTGAACCTCCGAATTTTATAAGTGAAACAGCTAGCACTTTTCAATTTCACATCAATTTGTGAACGTGTATTTGATACTTTACTCCTCTTATCTACTTCGTATTTTCACGTTCAATTCGGTAGGGTTAAATTGTTTCGATTGCCAATAAAAGTTATAGCATATAATTCAGACTCATGAAAATGTGGCTGGTGGGGTTGAGTTCAAAAATGTATGTCAAATAATGAGGGATATCCTAATGTGTAAACTGGATTCCACAATCCCTCCGTAGCTTCATAAGGCATTTTACGAGCATTCATAGTGGGTAGTGCCTAGGAGGAAGGGGGCGTGTCTAGAGCGTTTTGTTTTAGTTTGTGTGTTGTGCCATTCATTGTGCATCACTGACTCACGCGATGTACGCCAATATTTTGAAGTTGCGACGGGAAAGAATTGTAAATATGTGGGAGGCTATATGTCCCTTAAAAACATTGCTAGGATAATACTGTGCACTATTTGCACAGTTCAAAAATGAATGAACGACTGGCAAGCAGAAGGGATCGATGTTCCTTAGTGTCATAGAAAAAGAAACCAAGGACTGGTAGATACTGCCATTGAAGCTGCGGTAAGAGACCAACTCTTTCAATCCATACAGTGAAACAAGTTAACTTCTTCCCAGAGACTTCACAGTGAAGCCTATTGCTGCAAAGAATGATTTCATCACCTCCAGTCATAAAGAGTTGCGCGTAAGTTCACCCCCAGAAGCTTACAACTCCTTGAGAAGAATGGGAAACACGAAATGGGTAGACCAAACGATTTTTGTTCCGAACGTAGCCATCAAATGAAATGCTGGAGGATCAATGGTCCTAGAATGGTTCTAGAAAGTTGACAGATGATACCGGACTCAACAACTGAATACTTTTGGGGTGGGTTAGCGCTGCAGGTCCTAGTGAGATAGACTACGGTCAACATGAACGACCAGGAGTATGTGGCCATCCTTAGGGATGTTTTCATCCGTAGTTTGAGGACGCTCTACCAGCCTGCAAGGAAGTGCTGGTTATTCTTGTGGTGCAGGATAACAACTCAGTGCACAATTCTTAAGCGATGCGGAACTTCTTTGCCGAGAATCTTGATACCGTGTTTCTCAACCGACCCCCTACGTCATCGAATCTCATAATCTCAATAGCTCAATGTCTTTGCCCGGATGGTTCAGGTGTGGCAATATGCACATAGAAGAACCAAAGTCGTCCTTTGGAAACATAGTCGAATATTAACATATTTGCGTTCTTTCTAATTGATTTAGTGCTTAGGTGGCTAAATTAGGTATTGGAGAGGAATGAGATTTGAAATGTTAATAAATTCGTTTGGAGCAAAAGTGCACCCGTTTGACAGTAAATCATTTATTTATTATGTTCCAGTCAAAAGTATATTGTTATAAAATAATGTTTAATGTTATTCCTTAAGAAATTATGCTAACGAGTGTTTGTTTTGTCTAGTTTCATGAACACAAGGTATGACATATTAGTTTAACTTTAGGGTACATCAACTGATGATCATTAAAGCTGTTGATTCATTCTAATATTGTTTGTTTATTTATTCTTATCTGAATGCATTCCAATAAGCAATAACAGGCAACCTCAACTAGTGCTCTGTGATGTCACAATATCCTCCCTGTTGGCCACTTTACGTCAGCTGACAGCCAGTATTCATATTTCGTTCTCTGCCCTAGCAAGCTTTCGCTAGAGGTGGTCAAAGTTATTCCATTCTCAATAATTTATTTCATTAAATCTTCGTTTCAACTTATTGTGTGAAAATAAATGCAGGTTATCTCCAACAGAACTTTACTGAATAGTATTTCATTGTATATCTACCGAATGCTGTATACTATCTTATGTTAAATTACAATACCAGTATCATAAAGCAATTTATTCTTGTATTTCATATATCAACCAGTTTGTTCATTGCTCATACTTTACAAAATACTGTTCAAATATGTGAGTTGAACAAAATACGTTCAATATATCAGCAAATTGCCTATTTAATAATGAAAATGGGGAATGAGAAATTTTTGAGTAAAAATCTTGTATGCCTCTTTTGTCTTGAAATACATCACAATCATATTGCTAATCTATAAGTTCTAGTTTAAATTTTTAGTTGCACTTATATGTCAATATAAAAAGGAGTAGGAAAAATAAGAAATGGAACTTCAATTTCAAATCATGGAATCTGAAATCAAACTCATAAGTTGTTTGCCAAATATCTTAGCATATTCTTCAATATTATTAGTTTCTATGCATTAAAAACTGGTTTTGGTTTTGAAGGTACATTGTGTCATTACAATTAGTTTCGCTATGAACGCTCTATACAGTCATATAGCTGTGAAATAATTGTCCTTTTCGTTAAGCTCAACCTTAAGAGCTTTGAGGTGCCTTGTTATATCACCAGGGAAAGAAGAGAGAAAATATATTTTTCATTTGGAAGTTCGAAAGTATGCACATCTTTCTCTGGTATAAATGACGCAATTTCATCTAGTAAATCAAAATTTCTTTACAGAAAATTACCACAGGCTAATCATCGCATTTCACATAATAAAGAAGATCTCCATATTTATTGATTTACTCATTCAGATATGCTATAAACCGGCGATGAGGCATACGTTTTAACGAACAAAGTTGTGGTGTAATAAAGTCTATTCTGCTATCGCTCTACTGCTTTGAAGTCTCCATCTATAAGTGGTTGTCTCGTTATTAGCCATATTTTAAAACGAATATACACGACCTATTCACTAGCATTGTAGTCTTGCCCATCTTCATTCACAGTTGTTTTCAGCTGCTCTATCATTTCAGTTGTCTCAATGTTTAAATCATCACTATGGATGACAGTATCTCTCTAAGTTATACTGCTTAGTTCTGTTAACAAGTTTCCACACACCACACATATAGCCTAACCACCCTGATTTACAAATAAAAATGGTAATTCCGAACTGGAAAGAAAAGTACAACGATAAGATAGCCGAATCTTAGAATGTGTATAATCAATTCCTCAACTAATCCTTATTATAATTTGATACTCCACTGTACTGCTGAGTAAGGTCACCACCCCCGGGGGGATGGTCGGTCGTTGCTCTTCAGATGCTCCAGGTGTGGGCTCTGGGACCCTGAGGTCCGTGGTACTTGTGACGTCACTATAGGAACGCGGGGCTGGACTATACGAACCTCTCTCTTCAAAGAATGTCCGGATGGGTTGGACCCTTCTGGGCATGTGGCAAATGGCAAATTTGGTACGCGCGGCTGCAGTGTGCCACTTAGGAGTGCTCCAGGCCTGTACCATGCTGGCAGGGTATAAATCCTCAAGCACTGTTTGTCTCGGGGAGGATGGTGAGCTTCTTAAATGTTCTGGTCACTCTCTGGTTAACTTCGGTTAACGAATTGTACTACGTCAGGCCGAAACTGTCAGTAACAAGAACAGCACGTATGGGCGACGCAATCGCTCCCAGACAAATAGCGGGTTGGGATACATTCTGCTGCTGTTCTAATGGAAAACTCCATCTACTCCCCGGGTTAATTGACAATTCAAGGCAACGGGGTGGGAACCCCCTCGTAACCCTTTCAACTACAACGTAAGCACCGCTAACTGATGTCTCAAGTCGTGTTAGGTCGCCCTCTGCTTGAACTTGCACGAGTTGAAGCTGTTTGAGCTGCAACTAAGATCATAAATCAGGATGCCATTACATTCCGAAATAGATAATTAGAAGCAGAACGCACGAGAAAACCCAACCTTCCTAGTACCCTCGCTCCAAATGTTTGTCATATGAAGGTAGGTATAATGGTTGAAAAATGGACGGACTTTATTAATACGTAGGCTGTATGAAATGATGTGCTTCTACCCGAACGTTATCAAAATTATTAACTTCCAGAAGAACAAGAATTAACTGAATTATAAGTAGTTGCTTTTAATCCAATAAAAATATAGAAAGTAGTCACTCGCTTTCATAAAATTATTCCTTCATTAGAGCAGTTTCCGATCATTAAACCATGTATTGTTTACATATGACACTTTAATTTCAACCTTAGAGAACCTATTATGTGTCACATCCCCTTTGGCAGAATACCTTGAACACTTACTTTCCCTTTAGCATGACTGATATATAACAATACCCGACTACAGCTCCTGGAGGTGTCCCATAATCCTGGAGACCTTAATTATTGAATACTAAGGAAAGAAAGAGGGCTTTTACTTGAGAGATAACGACATGTAACATGATTTATTCATATTTAAAAGAAATGTGCCGTACCACTCGAACAGTAACTGAACAACATTAAAGCACTGGTACTAACAGTTAAATTTAAAAGAAAATAAATTACTTTAAATATAACTTTTAAAAAGCATTATTCCGCTAATAAACGGGGGCTGCATCATAATGGACGCACCATATCAAACGTATTCTCTTCCGGCCCTAAATTAAAGTAATCGTACATGAGCTAGATATATCATCATCATTGACAATTCGATTCCCACCAGGGCAGTCCTCCCTGACTGAGGTTTTTCCCAGGTTTTTCTCATTCCTCATTAATTGCAAATGCCGGAGAAGTACCCTAAAATTAGTTCTGGAACCTTCCTTCCTTCCTTAAAAAAAATCCTTTCCTAGTTTATCATTTCATTTTATGTTATCAGTGTGTACCGCCTGTGATGTCTCAGCAGTTAAAACTGGGGTTAAACAGTATTCGAAAAATCATAAGCAAGGCTCTTCTTAATAAAGCCTTACTTCTACCTGACTGGAGTAAGAGAAAATTGCATATCAAAAGAGATCTTGAATGTAATTCTGAAAAAGATTCCTCATATCGAGAAAGCAGTAAAGGTCCCCTTGATCACTGTTTAGGCTGCAAGAACCGCTAACAAGCCAAGCAGCCAATGTCTCTTCGTGAGTGTCGCTTCTTCGCACTGCGTAACTTGGAAGGGGATGCAATCTCCTCTAAGCGGTAAATGTGGAGCAGTCCGCGGGCATTCAAAGATTAATGGCATTGTCATAGTTAAAATATTAATTCGGTTTTTATGACTGGCATTGCATGTCTTATTTATCTAAATTACTGTTATGATAGAATACAAACAAAAGTTTACTACTTGTTGCCTAGCTTAGTTTGTGGGGAGAGCGAACTGGCTATTAGTATTTCTAATTCTGGGAGGGGCCAGAGGGGAGGTATACTGCCAACTTTACAAAGGAGAACACTTTTTCATTATATTCGATAAAAGATTTGCGTGGTACAGTGCATACATCTGAGAGTACATCGATGCACCTCTTCTACGAAATTATAGATAAGCGAAAATGTTGTAACATTTCTATCCCGTAGGGACAATTCTCAACCCTCCACTCAACCATCCTGTAATACTGCATACTAATAACTGCCTGAAACCAAAAGTGGTTCAAAAGGAAATTCTAGTAGCCTATTACAATGTTTTAACATATATGGTTTGGCATGCTATTGATTTCATAACAGGAGGACTATTTAAATAGAGAATTACAATACCTTTTTGCCATGAAAACAGTAAACTGTGTCTTATAATCTGTTAGAAGCCCCTTTTACATGTTTTCATTGACAGTGTAAAATGACATTACAACAAACATGCGAATTGCTGTTCATTGATGGCCATTAATTTGTTTTGTATATTTATTTTCTATCCTTACTATACAGAGACAATTTTCTCTAAATGATACAAACTAAACTATTGCTGCACATGAAAAGAAAACGTGTATAATAATTTATCTGGCAGTTCGTTTTAGATGTCTGAATAGAGTTGATGATGCTTTACCTAGAAAGATCAGAATTGTAGAGTCACATTTGTATTTCGTGCCTCACAGTTACGCGAGTGTTAATGAAGCCAGCAACTTAAGGATAGGATAACAGATTTGCGTTTTAAATATTTTGTATATTTTATCGCTTCTTTTAAGAATTAATTGTAATACGTTTATATCCCTTTGAAGGTAATTGTTGCTCTGTTCTTAATTATAAGACGCTAAATATGCTACATCAGAAATTCTAGTTTCGAAAATTAGGGATTAACTATTCTGCCAGTGCAATTCTACCAATGGAGGGAAAATTCCAACGGACCCCTCCTTCCATTCGGTAGCCTACATCTCACTAATGGGATTACTCTGCAACACTCCGATTGACTATTGTTTCTCTGAACTGTACTAGACTATTGCTTATCTCTACAGAAGCGGTGCACAAATGTAGTATTTTCCTCCATTCATTATTTACCCCAACCACCGGTCCAGTAAGACAGGGCAATGACTGACACCTACGTTACACTAGTATTGAAGCAGTGATATGAAGGCGAGTTTCACAATGTCGTCTTCAGCATTAAGATATATGTTTCACGTTGAATGGTAGCAAGAAATATTTGTATCCAAGATGATGATAAAAGTTAAGTGCCTTATTTGCAATAACCAGTTATCTTATCTCCCGTTGCTGAGCAGCATTTTAATAGACAAAAACATTATAGCTATAATAACAGTATTCTGTCAGGTGTGTTGGTTATTAGTGTATACATCTCATTATGTTCATTTAATATTTTAAAGTGCTTTATTAATATTTCGATTTTTTCTTTGCAGACTAAGGTAGGCCGGAAAAAATGTTGAAAACATTAACTTCTTATGCTCCTTATATTAAAAATGTAAATATTTCTAACGGATCTGCAGAACTTCTTGGTAAAAATTTAGGCCATTAACTGAGTATATCTAAGGCGAATATATCAGAGAATGCTTCAAACAGGGGCTGAGGAATTGTGCCCTAATTGACTATATGTTTACATGTTTAAGACTAATACTGTAACGAGGCGCAGTTCGGAATCCTGGTATGCGGTCTGCAAAATCAACTAAGAAAAACAAATAAATAATAAAAACACTATTTTGTTTTTCTCTTGCCTTGGACGAAACACCAGATACAGTTGATAAGGCTCAACTGGCTGTACTTGAAGTGAATGAACAATGAATTAAATATCATTTTTATAGATAATTATGTACTCTAAAGAAAAAATAATATCTAGATCAACCATGAGATACACTAGTGAAGTTGCGATCGACGGAACTCCACCTATATATGACAGGGCGGAAAAATTGTTTCATTGGCAAGCTGAGGAAGTTTTATACTGTTACAACTGATTCCTATCTACATGGTAGGTATGCTTTATGTGCAAAATCAGTTATGTCAGTTGTTGTGAAGCGTGTATATTTTATTACGACACTTTAAAGAATGTTAGAAGAGCTTGGGTCCGAATATTGACATGCGTTGTATTATCGACTTGTCAGGGAGCTCAATGTTGAGACGCTCTTTCAACTATGCCATGAAATTGGTTCCTTCAAATAAGCATCAAAACTAAACCATCCAAAACCAATAAACTTTTTTTAAATATACATATTATATTCATTCGAATTTTATATATAATATAGTTGAAGTGTTTACATAGGTTTGTGGGCAATATTATTAAAATAATAATTGCATTTTCATTTTTGACCTAGAAATGAAGTTCTTGAATTGAACCAAGAAGAGTGGTTATATGACTTTGCATTTATGACAGATATATTTGATCATTTGGTGTTCTAAATATCAGTACCAACTTCCAGAGAAAATACCTGAACATAAATTAATCAGTGACGCCATGAATACCTTCATCATACAATTAAAACTATGAGAAGAACTAAGTGACATGTTTACATTCCATTTTGAAGATTTTAAAGCGATTTACCAACAAAGTTTAATTTTTACCTTTAAATTCGACTTTCAAATGCATAAATGTTGTAAAAACTTTAACAAGGATGGGAATTGTTTATATTTTTACCCTGTAATAAATTTCCTATGCTATGTTTGTTTGCAACAAGTGAATAGCTATCTTCGGTTGCACATACATTAGCGAGCAAATGTTCTCAATAAAGAACTATAATAATGAAATAATAATAAAAATGGGATTGGTCCGGCAATTGATATGTGGAAGGTTTGCTTAGTGATTAATTATGGATTAATTAAGATGGATTGATTGTTTGACTGATAGTTATAGTAACTGTGGTAAAGATGTTATCTTCTTCTCGCACATACGGTTCTAGTAGTTCACACCTCGGCTTAGCTCTGTAATGTGCTGGAGTTTTGTGGTCTTTCACCACAGGGAAAGGAATCGGGAAGCTGGTTGAAGATTGACAAGATTCATGACGTCACCGAGACACGCGATTTATGATATCTTTTTCACATCTATGAGTCTCCTTTATTTCTTGAGATTAACTTGTTACTGTCCTAAGATCTAATTAAATTATTCATGGCCAGCTGTTATATCGTACGCGTTAGATCCAGTTACGATGCTATTAACTTCTCAGAATTAATATTAAGTACTGTTTCACTTCTCCTGCTATTAACGGGAGTAATTTTGTCCTCTTCTCTCCTGGCAATGTTTGAACATCGCTGCTCTATAGCAATGTTGGGACTTTCAGAAATTACACGTAAGAATTGCTAAGGGCAAGTAATTGATTAAGAATATTAAATTATTATTGTTGATGTCGTTTAAGTATTTGGATGGTGCATTTTGTGGTATGTTAATTTCATATGAAGCAGAAGAATCAAGGTCAGACTATGTGAAAGGAGTAGGCATCACAAACATGACACATAAAATAAGCTTACAAGTAGTTTTAGGTACAATACGTTCACGTTTTAAATTTTGAAAATTATGGTGCAAAAATGTAGCAAGTTTCTAAGAAAATCGGAGTTGGGTGTTATTTTATGAGATAAAATGGAAAACTTTTGTCTATAATATTAGTATTCAAAGTGATAAAATCGTAAAAACCACATTTTTTCAGTCATTGAGTACTAAAGAGAAAAATCAAAGAAAATTTGAATTTTTTCAGCTCTTAAATACTAAAGAGAATCGTTGAAGTTATTTCTTACAACGTACAGCCATAGAATGAAATTTTAAGATAAAACAAATGTAAAAACGGAGCCAGATTATTGTACAATTTTGTGCGTTTTGGGCTACTTCGAAAAGTTTCGATAGACGTTGTAGTGCAAATGTACAACTGCTAAGAATGACGGCTGTCCTACAATGCAATGTTCTTCACATTTTTGTCCTATACAAGATATTACTTTGTCGAAATAACTTTTGAGAAATATTTCTACGGACTTTGGGAAGATGCAATGAAGAGAAGGAATCGTTCAAAGTACTTTAAATTTATACAAATAAAGTTAAAAAAGGCCAAGTTCATAGGCACCTATGCATTAAAAATATTGAATGAATGTGTTTAACGCCCGTTATTGCTACTGAGGCACCACAGGCGATGGACACTGATGATACATGAAATGAAATGATATATTGGGAAAGGATTTATTTTTAAGGAAGGAAACGTTCCAGGCCTAAGTTTAGGGTATCTCCCCGGCATTTGCCATTTATGAGGACTGAGGAAAACCTGGAGAAAATCTCAGGGAGGACGGTCCTGGCGGAATTCGAACCCCAGACCTCCAGCTCACGAGTCCGCGATTTAACGACCTCGGCCACACGTGGCGGTTGCTATGCATTAAGTACCATGTTTCACACATTCAGATTCGATGTCATCACACTCCAACACAAGAGTGACGACACAAATGAAAGGGATTACGTATTGCTGAATTATCATTAATATTAACAAACATCCGGTTTGACCAAACAAGACATCTTTGTGAGCCTTTAATGGACGTTTTAACTACTCAAGGCCTAAGTTTCTGTACCCCCCTTACATTTGCCATTTATGAAAACTGAAGGATAATTTCTGAGAGGACCTCTGGGAACCGAACCTCCTAGTGCGAACCTTAAAAACCAGGGCCACTTTGTGACAGTACAGGTTTCGTTGCATGTCACGCTTCGTGTGCAAATTTTCATTAGCTCGGAATCTTGCCACTTATTAATCATTACCAGAGATTAGTAAACTCTAGGGATCTAATTAACTACTTATGAACCTAACTTTAAACATAAATAGTCAGTGCTATTTGATACAGATATCCCGTAAACAAAGTTCAGCATCGTCATCGTTAGTTTCCTCTGCAAGTGGCGTGGCGCTTAAATAGTAACTTGATGGCCAAAGCAGCAACCACTCAACTAGAACTTGACTTACAACATATAAGAGACATTCTGCTAACACAAGAAAAGTTATCATTCGTGCCGAATTGTAATTCCAATAGAATATTTTGAGCATCTTAGAAGTCACTTAATAAATCCTCTGGTGCGTTAATAAAACACATTTTCGGTTCCGACAAATAGTTGCATGCTACATGTGCATCGGTCTCTCGTGAGCAATTTCAAAGTCATAGAGTGGTAGCACTGCCTGAAATGGCGGTCTTCACTTCTTAGCTACTTTACCTTGAGCTGTTCAATGTGTAAAGCAACAATAAAAAACCAGCTTGATTTTAACAACTTTGACTTGCGGTTCATTGTTTAAGACTGTAAATCTGACGGCGCATGCTTCATGTTGTTAAGCAAATCCTCAGAATGCACGTTTCTAATTATGCAGCTATTAAACTGCGCTGTGTGTTACATTTCTTACTTGCACAGGTACGTCCCTATTTACAACTTGAAAATGCAGCGATCTTCTACGACCAGGATGATTTGTTTCTCTGAGCTGGGGCTTGAGAGGAACAGGGCATTAATTATGAAAATTGTTGCCAATTCATGATTTTGACGTAAAAAGAACTGATGATGGTAAAATTGATGAAAATACTGAAAATGAAAATGGGGAACTAAAGAAAGCGTCGCCTGTAAATGGCACTACAGGAAAATTCGTCACAATAAAGACAGCTTTTTATGGTAAAACAATTTCAAATGGGGATACAACAACCATGTTTATTTGGAACTTTGCATCAGCACAATCTTTTGAAAAGAAAGCTACCTGCGATAGCAACTAAAAGCCCAAATATGGGATAAATCTCTACTGATCTACAGATTTGGAAAACTTTCTTTTTTTATGGAAATTATACATGACACAGCTTTATTCAAATGCAGTGAAGTAAGAGTTACAATTAAATCTGTTCATTTACAGAGGTAATGAGAAAAATGAAATTAAATATCTGCTTTTAATGATATCGATGTTCATATCATGCAATATAAATACGTCTTTATTTGCAAAAGGAGGTATTTGTAGCCAATATGAGCTAACTAAGGCAGTGTGTTTCTTATAGATGCAAAAATAAAAATATTTGTCAAATTGAAAAGAGAGTACCCTTTTGTGCAGGGGAAAAAAACGTTTTTCAAAACGTTAACTATAAAAATAATTAAAGGTAAGAAATCTTGTTTTAAGAAAATACAGGAAGCTCGTGTTGGTTACAGAGTGTAATCAATGCTCTACTTTTTCATATTAAAAGGATGAACAAATTATAAGAAACAAATCTGAAATAATTGTTTTGAAACTTCGACTATTTTGTATATTATAAAAGAAATAAGGTATGTGCACTTTATTTACAAGCGTTTAACATTTCGATGTACAAAATTTAAGGTGAACCTGACTTCTTGTAAAAACCACGAACATGTGAATTTATCTTTCCTAGCGAGTCCAACTCAAGCTTCATGGATGTAGGGTCCGCAAGTATTAATCTACGCATCTCACAAATTCTGTATTCTTGATAAATGTTTTAATACTATGAGCCCTTCGCGTGCTTTTGGATTTCATTTGTTGAACATTTTTTTTATCCTCTTATTTGGCGTTGTGTGTGGGGGGACAGTTTCCTTGTTTTGATTTTAAAAATAATATTTACTTAAGATGAACAGGAACTTTGTTCTTTATTGGCTAATCCAATGATTCGATAGCAATGTTCTGCCTGTTGATATTCAGAAAAAGTAGGTGTACGTTCAGTTTGGCTTTAACAAATTGTCCTGCCAGAATAACATTTCGTCTAGTTCTTCTGGGAATACCAAGTTACTCTGTCACTTTATAGGTAGATATTTTTTTAACGAAACAGCTTCCGCTGTTTCTATAATGCATTTTGAGACCAGATATCCGTCATTTTGACGGATCATATGACATGAAATTGATAAATAAGCCTAACTTTGTATTAGGATTGAATATATAACCAATATCTGGTCTATGAGATCACACTTGACAGCGCAATTTTTGTACTAAAACCTTAGAGAAAAATTAATAAAGAAAATACAACTTATTTAGTTTACACAAAGTGCAGAAAATATATTACTTAATTACATAAAAGCTTTATTTATTTAATTGAAAAAAGAACTAATCAAATATTAACTACGTGAAATTATAACAGCCTCTGCATTTATAGGCAGACTGCTAAAACATTGCGTAGAAAATTATAATTACGAGCATTATACAGACTAATGAATAAAAAACAATCTTATTAATGCCTAAAAGGTATTTTAATGCCTGCTATCAAATTTAAATGAGAACTTCCTAATACAGCAAATAGTTCGTATACACATACCTTACCTTATCTAACTGGTAACTGGTTCGTAGAAATAATGTCAGCAGAATGATTTAAAATAGCTGGCCTTAAGATTCGATGATGCCAGTACCAGAAATCGCATGAGAGACAGAAAAAGATTGCACCATGCAGATGAAATAACCAGAAATGTTAATTGCTTTATTTTAAATGCTCAGTTGCAGTATTGTGTCAAAAGGAACGATATGCAGATTCTATTTGAATGGTTCACCCGAACAACGTTGTAAACTGCAAAAACTAAAATGTAAAGGAGATAAAAAAATTACATTTTATAATTGAAAAGGTACAAAAATAATTTACATTATAAAATTTAGTGCCCATATACAACTTTTTCAGTACTAATTATTTTGTATACATTTTTAAACCTTGTTTAGAAAAAAAATATAGGAACGGCGTTGTAACAGCCATTGATATTACATAATTTTGCTACCTATCGCATTATTCAGCCAGTTATTTTAACAATTTAATTGCAATGATAAGAGACAATGAATCAATATTACATTATATTTAGCAAAATATTACATTCCAGGCATAAAAATGTTAGAAACAAAAGCTCTATTAAAGAAAACTATGGTAACAAAACTGAGATACCATATTTTAGTTTACTGACTGGTCAAGTCCTCCTAAAATTTTCTGGACTCAAGGGAGATATAAATACACATATGCAATAGGTTCTTCTTATTTGTAACTGTAACAGGGAGAGGCTCTGAATATACAGCAGGCTGGAGGTAAACTTCAGCGACCAGTCCTGTACTCTTTCTTGCATTACTGTAGCTAACCTGGACTGTAGAATATCAGGTTTTATCCTCCCACAGAAGTGATTGGGAACCAGATATGAATTAGTATAGTTAAACTTGTAAAATTCTTAAATGTTCTCTTCATATCATTCGCACTTGGTTGCCACATTGCAAAGAGTAGCCACTTACTCTCTCCTGAAGCAAAACAAAATACTCTTAATGTGCAACTTATCTATTGATAATGTTATTAATTACTTAATATAACTAGCACACTTCAGTAAGTAATTTTCATAACAAACCCAAATTGTTAGTTTTAGTCACAAAAATGAGTTATTATTGTAATACAGAATTAGCAAAGAAGTATTGAGGTTAGGTTATAGCGTTTTTCTATTTGCCGCATTTGGAGACAATTTTCCAGCAACAGGCTAATTTCTTTTAGAGATATATAGACACCCACTGTCCTGAAGATGTTTACGACATTTTCTTTTCATTAGCGCATTTCTCTCTTTCTATGTTTAACTTTACTGGGCCTTTATTTATTTATTTTATGTTAGTCGGTGAGAGGAATGGTTCTAGCTGGTCCGCCATTTTGCTTGAAGTGACTACGTTATTCTTATAAAAGCCATTTTCAATATTAAAATAGTGATACCAAAACTTGAGACTGAAACTGAAAAATTCCCTGTTGTACAGTATTGTTCCACATTTTTCTCACATTGATAAAAACTGTCCGATACAACGTTTGGGTGGGCCTTTCATTTAGGAAAATTGTCCGTTTAGAGTTTATATGTCTACCGAGACGATAATAAATTACCTAAATTTATGCCACTGGCAGATTTTGGCAGCTCTTGCCCATTGCATGCCTATACATGCAGTGGTAAGAGCAGAAGTGCAACTGGTCTACGCGAAGAATAAAAATTATTTGCCAACCCAAAGCACTCAATTGTGCCTTTGTGCAACTAATTGAAAGAAGTACTGCTCATAATGGACTTACATCAGTATAACACACGCCAAGAGTGAGCTAATAAATGTGGGAAAGATCTGAAAAATAAAAAGCGAAATTCCACCAGTTTTTTCTAATAAAGCAGGGCGTGCTGAATTACATGGATTCTTGCAGAACATTACACTTGTTTAATTTATTTCCAAGAAATACAAAGAAATTATATTCGGATCAACAATAGAACACAGTAATGAAGTTGATAAACCAATAGCAGGACAGAAAGTATAAACTAGTGGCCAGATGCATAAACATCAGTTAAGAATTTACGACCGTAAAGTCCGTAGCTAATGCCCTTTAGTAATTTTATCGCTCTATTAACATTTAATAACCATTAACAGGTGTAAACCTTAACAGTTCCTTAGTGACCTATCAAATAGTTAATTGGCCTAAGGCGTTGAAAAATGGCTGTGTCTATGAAAAATTTCAAGATGAAATTATTATATTTGGATCATTTAGATGACCTGCAACGGTGTTATTGCAGAGGGGACCCGCTCAACACAGAAAAAATTCCGTCAAAAATTCAGTACTGCACAGTGTATAAGATGTGAGTGAGAGGTTATGATTTCCTACTGATCGATTGTTTTGTGTATCTCCTGTGAATCCACCTAACAATATTAAGATTTTATGCCACGGGAACCTTTAACGAATTAATAGGCGCTCTTCATGTATTAGTATAAGACAACAGTGATAAATAGCTAATTAAGTGTCTACTACAATTGCCTGCATGAATTATTATAGATATTTACCACATGTGCTAGGTGCTATAAAACGTATGCATATAACAATAAAGTCCCCAGATGGAAATTTGCACAAGCATTCAGACACAATATAGGGTCCTTTTCCTTAAATTGCCAGACTGCCAATGACCATAATTTGTTAATACGTGACAATATGGCCCGATGACCCGGTTCCGTGCAGTTTCCAGAAATTCCACAATAAGAGCTAACAGAATAGAGAAATAGCAAATGGATATCTACTTAAAAATTCAGGTTATCCGTGTCATCCTGCCTGCGCACTTCTCAGTCAGTAAACGCAAGTGGCACACACTCGACCAGGAATGTTGTTGAAAGACAATATGGGATCCGGAAAGTACATATTCCTATACTTTCTATTGGAATGCGTTGTGAAATACAGTCACCGCAATTCTTCACAATAATGCTATGTCTATTATAAGAAATAATTCACCTGAAGATCCTGACGTTATCAGGTTGCTTCACGAGTTCAGAGATCAGAGAGATCCTGAGAAAGAAAATAAACCCTGGCACAGAGAGGACAGGAATGAGAACGATACCGGCAGAGTTGTTCCACAGCCACTTCTAGTAAAGTGAGCTTTGAGTTAATTTGCTATTTTAGTTTAGGTGTAATTGGAATAATTTTTGGTAAATTGTAATTATTTCTCTGTTTGTAAAAATGTAGTAATTAGGGCCAGGTGGGGTATTGGATAATATTAACCGTTAGTTAAGGATTAAATGTCAGTTATATTTAACTGACACTTAATATTCAAATGAGATGCACCAACATTAACCGTATTGTGTAACAGGCTGGCAGTCGTAATTAGAACTCATCATACTCCCATATTGCACTCGATGCAAAAAGAGCGCACCCATTTCATTACGACTGTGTTTTGTTACACTGTACGATGCGAAAACCACGTGATAGGCAATGCTAATCATATGCCTCCTTGCAATACTGCTCTCTATCAATGAAGTCGTGAGACGGAGGTAGAGGATGCAGAGGTCGCTGCGGTATGCAATACTCAACCCGGGTTGAAGCGCCAAATGAGAAGAGAAAAGTTTATGCAATATATGTTCATGCTTTCTAATTACTTACAAAATGGAATCTCTCAAACCAGCCTTAATTTTCTTTCATCAGGCTACAGTTTTTTCAGAAATCGGTAGTATAGAAAATAATAATTTTTATTATTTGTTCATTGAACAGATACATAAAATTACACATTCTAAAATATTTAAACAAGATAATAAATTACTCACATTGTGAATGAAACAGGAGGGCTACATCAGAGTAATGAAACATAAAAAATTGGCCCAAAAGAGCAATATATTTCCTGGAGAAAATATGTAGTGTTAACCATTGGTTTCTCCTTCTGATGTCCTTTTTCCACCAATTAATATTAAGTTAGGCCTAATGAAGCAAGCTGTTTCTGCTCTGAATAAGCATAGTAATGTTTTCAACTTTCATGTCCCAAAGTTCCCAAGCTAAGGTAGCAGCAGGTATTTTCCATGGACCCCAGATTCGTGAGCTTGTACAGGTTGAGACTAAACTCAGTCGATGTCCGAGAAAGAGAAGTCAGCGTGGTTGACATACAAAAAAGTGACAGAAAACTTTCTTGACAACAAGAAATCTGAGAATTATGAAGAAATTGTGGAGGAAATGTTAGAACATGTTAGAAATATTGGTTGTAGAATGAGTATTAAAGTGCATTTTCTCAACAGCAATTTGATTACTTCCCTGCAAATCTTGGTGCAGTGAGTGAAGAACAAAGTGACGGTTTCATAAAGACATTAAATCAATGTAAACCACTATCAAGGCTAATGGGATGTGTAAATGATGGCTGATTAATGTTGGTGCTTGAAAAGAGACGCTAAAGAAGGACACAACTGAAATTTTAAAAAATGAAGTTTTCTTCTCCCTAATAGTGAAAAAAAGTTCGGAAATTCATAAATATTGACACAGATCTCTCTTTTTAATATATTCATTAATATTTAAGTCAAAATGAAACCAACAAAAATTTGATGTGATTTTGTTTCAAAACCTAGCCTGATAGTGTTAAATTGAAATCATATTTAAATTTAGGGCATTCATATTACATATGTGCGGGTGGAAATATAATAAAGCATGCAAAAATCTTTCTTTTTAGACCATCTATTACAAATAACGAGTTTGGATTATTATATGCGGGCAAAACAAACAAAAAATGGAGGATGAATCCATAGTGAAACGACAACACAGAGCAAAATTTTCAAAATTTGAAGTAAATATTTTAGTTGATAAATACAAAGAGATTGTGGGGGGAAAATGTTGGTGAAAGCTATAGCTTGATACATGATTTTATGCTCCTGCTAGTTTTTACCGCTTATTAAAACTTATCTAAGGGTAATTTCACCGTAATTATTGTCTAGCTCAATGGGACTGAGGGGGAATTTTTAACGAAAAGTAACACACGTATATAGCTGCACTGTGTGGTTAATGATTGAAAACTAGCACACTTTTCATTCGTGTTACAGATGAACGCGAACTAGAAGGGCAATGACCTTGAATTTCACTTGATTCTCCTGGTTTCCTTTGCGCAACACTTGTTCATTGACTAGGGATATGTGGTTGAAAGAGAATGAATGCTTCCATGTCACTGTTACGCTAATTCATCATAACTGTGTGCAATTGCCTTGACGACCAACGTGGAGATGAGTATTGAAATGAGCCTGTGTCTAGAGCCTTACGAGCCAAACTAACTTCACGAGGCTTACAGAAATACGTGCAAAACACAACCACAACTTAAATCTTTTGTAACCTGAGGAACTGACTGCACTGAATCTAGCTCATGTATCTCATACGACGCGAAATATCAACCCCTACGCGATCGGAGTTCACGCCATAATTGCGCCCTCTCCCTTGTCAAAATATGGTCATTTAAATCACATAAAATGTACTCTTTTTGTTCATATCTTGGTAACTTGGACTGTTCTCATCTAAGTATTTCTATCTAGTTAACATTCAATTGTAAAATCAATGTGATGTGACGACACTATCCATTGAAATATATAAAATAAATAGAAAAACAATTATATTAATATCATAATATGCATAAATATTCACAGTAGGTAAGATATCGGACCGCCACGGGTGGCCGAGGCCGTTAAGGCGCGGACTCCAGAGCGGGAAGCCTGGGGCTCGAATTTCGCCGGGACCGTCCTCCCTACCTGAGGTTTTTTCCAGATTTTCTCCAGTCCTCGTAAATGGCAAATGCCGGAAAATACCCTAAACTTAGGCCTGGAACGCTTCCTTCCTTATAAAATATCCTTTCCCAATATATCATTTCTTTTCATGTACCGTCAGTGTCCACCGCCTGTGGTCCCTCAGTAGTAAAAACGGGTGTTAAACACCATTAAAAAATATTATCAGGTAAAGAAAAGAAAAATATATCACTTATTAATAGCGAGGCGGCACTCAGATTTTACTTCAAATTCTGTACTTACATGGGTTCGAATTAAACTCCTCTCCTACTCTCTGCTCCTCTCCAAGCTTTCTATTTTAGGCTCACTACCCCCGTTTTCTTATTTTATATCATCTCCTTATATTCCTTACTATATGCAGTAAAATGTCGATTTCATACCTCGAAAAATGAACTTCTTTACAGGCTCCATGTTCTTACAGTTTGTTTATTCCCACACAGCAAGAAACGATAACAAATAAAAGACAGTGGATATGGAAGCAACGTGTTCTATTTTACACCCAGAAAAAGAAGTTTTCAAATGAGCGTTGATTAATGATTGCCTGAAAGTGTCTTTTAGCTACTGTTGGTATATCTCATTTGCTAACTTAAGATCAGTAAGGGCTTACGGCTGTTTCTTAACAGTTGAAATTAAAGAAGGTTGATGCACCTGGTCCTAGGTCTAATGCTACCAAAGCTATAGTGGATGTATTGAATACCCCAACTGTTCATCAAACAGGTTGCTTAGACATGCGTCATATCCCCAAGAACATTAGTTCTATAAAGACTTTATCCTGTATGTATTTTAAAGAGAAAAGTCAGTGACTAATTGTTTTATTTGCACCAAGGATATTAAAAAGGAAGTTGTTGATCTAGTCTCACCTGAGTATACATTTAAAAATGCAAAACTTACCAAGAAATTCCAAGGAAATAGTTAACAAGCTGTTTGAAAACACTCAAGAACAAAGAGATTATGATCCTAAATGATGATCAGAAAAGAAACAAACATTCACAAAATCTCCTCCAAGAGAAGAAAAATGGCATACAAGTGCATAGTATGCCTGGAATGTAGCAGAAAATATTTTACTGTGTGCAGTGTTCAATATAACTTTTCTTATATGGAACATAAAATTATATATTTCAGACCCAATGGTCATGTTTGCCTTATATCTGTTAATAATAGTTAATTGCAAGTTATAGCCATCTTCCAAGCTATTTACTTAAATGGATAAAATGCCTATTCTTGTGTATTGGGTTATTTATTTCATTCTCATGCAATACCACCACAGATAGCCGAGGTTTTCAAGGCTCGGATTCGTGAGCAGGAGTCCAGAGGTTCGATTCCCACCAGAAGTGTCCTCTCCGATTTAGAGTTTTTCCAGGTTTTTCTCATGAATAGCAATTTCTGGTGAGATACCCTAAACTTAGGAAGGAACCCTTACTTACACCGCCTGTGATGTCCCATTAGTTAAAAAGGGCGTTAAACACTGTTAAAAAAACTCATACAAAACAGCATAATACGTACATTTATACCGTGCCATTTAAAGAGGGTAATAATTTGCACTTAGAAGTCTGAAAAGACTGCATACTTCTAATTTATGTTGTTTTGGGAGACGCTTTGTTTTAAGAGAATACATATTAATGCCATAAAATGAAATAAATGCTCATATTTAAACGAAAAGAAAAACATTGGACACCATTTGTGAACAACAATTTTTAATTATATATATATTTTTACAAAAATGGTAACTTAAATAATTCAAATCCATTTTGAGATACACAAATTATTATTTTATCAAAAGTTATAAATCTATGTTCTAATAACCACCACTACCACCTCTATGGCTACTACTACCATTGCAATTTGCTGCATTTAACCTTAAAATCTTAGCCTCGTGTAACACAAGAGCCGATTTGTTGTGTTTGTCCGTGTGTAAGTGTGTGAGAGAATGAGAGTGAGAGAGTCTACTAAGTCGCAGTTAGGTTCAATTTAGATACTAACATTCACTTAGGAGTTTGTCCCTGGATTGAATTGGGGTGGGGAATGACTACAGCTGGAACAAAATCTACCTAAAGAAGATACCAGCATAACTTCAGCGCGAGCGACTATCCTCAGAGTAGAGAGACTAAAAGGTGAACATTCACTTTCTAACAACACCAAATATAAACTGTGCTTAAAGGGAATAATTATTCACTTCAAAACATATTTTATTTTTGATGGTGGTTGTGAGACAACATTTAAGTACGCATATGAAATATTGTCAGATGGTAGATTGTGTATTAATACAAATGTAATAACTCTCTACTAGTTTAACGTCTAAAAATGAAAAAATACATACAAAATATCTATTTCCATCTCTAAAACCCTTGCAAGCTGCAATCAGTACTGCATGCATGCTCTGAAAGTACATGATGATATAACTTGAAAATACTGGGACAATGCAGATAATGGGTGTCTGACCTAAGCCATTTAGGGTTGTTTAGGGAATTCCAATAGCAATCATGTATGAAGAAAGTAATTCTTAGTGTATCAGGTGAAAGCAGGGGTATCCACTGACATCGGCACTGTAATGTTACGAATTTTACGTTCAACATTCGAAGCTACGAGCATATGAACAAGAGGTAAAGGCTTTATGTGTTTTAATGACCATTTTGTTCTGCGGGTATTTATGTAAACCATCAAAGCCTTGCGCGTGTATTTCTGAAGCCCAAATAGCGTCTGCAAACATGTGGAGTTAAATTTGGGAGATGTATATAAAGACTCGAGAGATTTATTTCAGCATTCAATACAGCACTCTCCACGTAGCTCGTTACCTTTAAGATGAATTAGTATAATAGTGAGACCGAAGCGTATTCTTTCAGCTACGCAATTCTTAGTCAATAAACATCGTGTGAAGTAAAGAGATCTTGAGTGCTAATAATGGTGCCGTAGAAGGTTTCGAGGGAGTCAGGTAACGCGAAATTTCACGTTCAAATCCGTGTGTAATCGCTTGCCTTCTGCAGGAAAAGGAGAATCAAATGAACCTCGGGTGTATGTGTTACTGCTCTCCCGCTCTCCTCGATGTTAATCTGTAACATAAATTCAAACAAGTCCTTAAATTGCAACCAATAAACCACAAATTGCAGCGAAATGTGTTTTTTTTTTCGTTAAAATTCCCTCCTAGCTCCCATTTAGCAACGGAGCATAAAATCGCATATCCAACTGTCACCCACCTACTTGGAGGTCGACAACTCCAAAAAGTTCTTACGGCCTACCCCAACTGATATACAGGATGATACAAAATGATGGACACACTTTCAGTTGGGTATATATCCTGAACAATATGTTCTATTTTAATTCTGTAAATTCATATTTGCAGGTTTACAAATGTTTAATATGCCCTCCTCCGCCTGCACGGATACTGTAGCTGAATTCATCCCACACTCGATGAAGAAAGTCTTGCGTCACGGAGTTCACCGCAGCTGTGATGCGGCTTCTTAGGTCATTCAAATTCGTGGGAAGAGGTGGTACGTAAAATGCATCCTTCACGAACCCCCACAAATAGAAATCGCAGGGTATGACATCAGGAGACCTCGGTGGAACAGAACAGAACAGAAGTGCCAAGTCTTCCTTCCCCATGCGGCCCATCCATCATTGAGGTAGACATTCATTCAGTAAACGTCAAATATTCCGATGCCAATGGGGTGAAGCTCCGTCATGCTGGAAAATGTATTCTCCTGAATCTTCATTCATTTGAGGAACAAGTCAGTTTTGCAGCATGCTAAGATATCTTCCTCCATAACCGCCTTTTAGTCAAAAAAGAAAGGTCCCTACACCTTTGTCAATGATACAGCGCAAAACACGTTGGGGCTGTTCCGCACATGTTCCAATGTTACATGGGGATTTTGTAGCCCCCATATCCGAACATTGTGCTTGTTGACTGTCTCACTTAGGTGAAACGTAGCTTCATCACTAAAAATTACACGAGACAGAAACAATTCATCTTCCATGTTTCGGAGCATACGGTTACAAAAGTCTACATACTTTATCTTATCGTGTAGCCTGTACCAGTTGTGAATGGCATGTTTTGTACACTAACCGGCGCCTCAATACACGCCAGACAGTTGTTTGCGCTAGTGTTACGTTCCTCACTCGCTCTACGATTTGACTTCATAGGGCTACATGCAAAGCGCGCTTGAATGCGCTCCGCGTCTCCTCCGGTATTTTACCTTTACACAGAGAGCATGTTTTGTCAAATTGTTTATTCCAACGATAAATTCTCTTCCTCGCCGGAAGTTCAACATTCAACTTATGCCAAAATGCACACTGCACAGTAGTTGTACACTCGCTTTTACTGAACTCATGAATGCAGAAAATCTTGTATTGCATAGTAGCCATTTCGCTTACAACTGACGCGGCATGTTGTGGAACAGCTGACGCTGCAATGCGGTGATGGAGCGATCTAATAGTAGTACTCGCAACTTTACAACATCCGCTTTCATACATACTTGACAGCATTCAAGTACAATGTATAGTGCAAGAAATATAGCAGATTGAAAGTGTATCCATCATTTTGAATCGCCCGGTATAATTATAATGTATGTTCATGTAAGCCCAGTCATATTTTGGCATTGTAATAAGTGAAACAAATATTAGGTATGAACGTGTGTCATAAGCTTTAACTTCGAAGTAAAAATTGTACAAAAGAGAAAGTATGGTGTTCTCCTTTGGGGTTATAAAGCCATACAATGGAAGGGGGTCGCTGTGTGAAGCCCCTTCCTCTTTTAAAAGGCCAACTACTGCAGGGTTAATAAACTGAAGAATTTTTTTTTTAAATCTGTTTGGGACTTTGATCTCGACCGCCTTGGTGTTGCTTCTTTAAAATATCCAATACCAGCCAATGCATACAAAATATTTTAAAATTTTCAAAAAATAGCAAATGGTAGTTGTAGTAGGTTAATTTGAACCAGCCAATGGAGAATATATGTTTGAACTTTTAAAGATAGGCGCGAAGATAGGGCGTGCCTGTGTAACCCTTGGCATCAATGAGACCAATTTTAAGATTTCAATTTTTTGTAAAAGGGAAACGTTTGCTCGGCTAAGGCACTCGATTTGAATTTTCATGTGCGGCAATACACATGCAGTTCAAGTCAGTTTTCAGTTCAGTTCGCATTTTCTCATCGCTCAGGAGGTAGTTTGAAGTTTTACACGCGGCGAGGCATGCAGTTCTAAGTACCACACACCGCGAAACCCATTTTTTAGTTCACTCGAGTCAGTTCAGTTCATTTTTGCCCGTTCGTGAGTACTCATTCGCTAGTTCAACACACCGCAAGATACACGCAGTTCGCAGTATTCATTATAAGTACGACTTTCAGTTTTACTCGCCACGGCACTCATCTGTGAGTTTCACAAGCGTCAACCAGGATTATATTCAACATAGCCAAGTCTCATACGCAAAACACCAGAGGACGCGAAATATTTAGACATAATAAAATACAATAAGTATTGTGTCACATCGAGTGCTTATTTATACTACTGAATTCCTCTTCCGGTCCTTTTCAGTTCCAATCAGCAAAACACCAGATTTCATTCTGAGAAATGGTTGTCATTGAAGCGTAGGCAACAAAAGAGAATCGACTAATAATCAGCCTACTAAACCTACTTCAGAAATTGGTTGAGGCCACACGACGTCAACAACAAATCGCTTCAAGATTGGTGCCCAACCTGGAGCTCGTAGTCGGAGCCATACCAAACCGCTTCAAACTAAGCAAGAAAACTGGCTTCAAATTGTAGGTCAGCTTGGAGCAAACCTCTTCAGTTTCATCACCGATGCTCTAAGTGACGTCCTTTGCCAGGCTGATTTGGTGGGTACTCAGTCTCGATGTGAACAAGGCGCTGCATTCAATGTTACATGGGTCGACAGATGACTCGTCTTTTCTTTTGAAATCGCTGCAAGTTTGTGAACTCCTCTTGTATACTCTTCGCCGCACGGGATCCAATCTGGACAGCTAACCATAGCATGAGTTCCTTGAATCCGATCCAAGCCTTGATAAGCATGATCGAGGTTCTTGTTCGGACGACCCAACTGAATCCAGTGGTTTGTCGCCAGTGCCAGAGGAACGTCCACCAATGTACTTAGAAATGTTTACTTGTTTAGGAAGAGCAGAAACCTCATATCAGTCAGGCGACAGGGGAAGAATGAGAGCTCAGTGATGAGAATCACATTCACACATTGACACCGACGTGCTCCTTGTTCACATCATTATGCATGTAGGTTACCTCCGGGTCATTTTCCGACCTGAGGCGCCGGAATATCTGAGCTTAAGTAGGCAGCGGTCCGGAAACCATTCCCTGTAGCGTTTTCTCGCCTAGTAAGTGTTGCCGCTGGCCTCCGCATTACGTTCGTTCCGGTTGAGGGAACATTCGCTATACAATCTTCTGTTTGAACTCACGAGATTCATGAATAATTACGAACTGTAGAATTCATGCTTTTATACCTAATTGTGTAGAGCATTCTGGTTCACATTACGTTCGAAGGATTACGTATTTCTGTATAATTGCAATTTGCTAAAATCACTTAAAAAGGCTTTTCAAGATTAAAATACTAAGGGAGAAACCGGAATTGAAATCTCGCATGAATCGAAAAAGTGGCCAATAAATACCTCGAGAGCTCTGCCTATTACAAATGACTGTTAATCAAACACATCGCATGAATAAATATATCAGTCGCTGTATTCGTATGTACTTGTTTATATATTTGATGAAACAGGTATTAGTTTACCTTACTACATGTCTACTCGTATATAATACAATATTGCATATTATTGTGTATGTTTTCATTCTAATCCCAATATACACGCTCTCCAAGTTACACAATTTCAAAGACAGTTACTTTGTCTACTCCCATGCTTGTTGTTCGTAATGCTAAACCGCTTTGACTGGACTGTCTGCATAGCATTATTTAAAATCCCTTAAAACATTTGAAACCTTTACAATATATGTACGTCGTATATCCTACATATTTTAATATTCTGAAATAAAGGTGAGCTCACCAAGCTTTTTTCGTTTATCAGAAGGATTCAATAGGTCACATCTGGAAGATGTAGCAGATATTAATGCGATAACCTCTTAAGTGTCACGCGTGGGAGTATATCACATCCAAACACTTCCATTGCCGCACGGTGCTACGGTTAGGAAGTTCCATATTATTATTGGCTATCTTTCACATATCTACGCGGGAAAGAGTCGCACCGAATTAAAACAGTTGAGTGTAGTGGCAACCGTCTTGACTTCTGCATCCCATCCAAGTAATGACATTTTTCATTGAGACACCGAAACACATCGTGGTGAATTATGAAAGGAACCCATTCTTAGAAGTAACAACCCCTGTCTTCATTAAACTATAAAACCAACGTGTCTGAGTGTGTCCTTCCTATGACTGTACACTCTGTGGAGAAAAATGATCGATAAACCTTGACCATTGAAAATGCACACAACACACGTACCCTTTGAGTTGTCCGGCACACGTTTATTGCCAGAGAGGGAATTTACAGTGCCTGAGAATCCTTCTACCTTCCCGCACACATGCACAGCTCTTCGTCACTAAAGATCAGTTAGTAATTCTTTAAAACCTCTCTTGCATTTCAACGCAGGAAGCCAACTTGCTTGTCATTAACATTGAGAACCTGTAGCCGTTGAAGTTTGTAGCATTTAACTGTCAGACTCTTATGCAGAATTTGCTTTTTTCATGTGATATACTAAATCCTAAGCTTGCAGTTGTAATGCACTTGTGGAGTTGCATTAACTTCAGTTTCTTCACTTAACCCTGGACGTTCCAGGCAAAGGCAGCCTTCATTCCTTAGTTTGTTATGCCATTTTATTGGACATAGATTGACCTTTCTAGTACTGTACTCTATATCTCGCCTCACTGTTATAAAACACGTGACTTTTGCATAAAGGAATACACAAAATGTTGCCTAAGCGCTATATTTGTTGCAATTGCCTACAAGCGGAACTTCATTACATCTTTGCACGAATTTGTCTATACACAAATTTGTACATTTAAAGAAAGTGCATCACTACATGAAATGTTAAAATGTTTCACGAAGCTATGAATAAGCCTGTATAGTTCTTCAAATTACAACCTCGTGTGCTTTTATAATACACATGCTATATTGTTTGCATTTTGCAGGAGTTTTAGCGACGGCAAAATTAAACGTTATGTACCTTGTATGTTTCTTTCCTTTAACCCTATGTATTATTTTCTTTGCCGAATGAGTTACATGACTAACTTTAAATCGATGTACAGTTATTTATACATATTCATTTTCTTCTTTATTTGTGTGCCTGTATTAAATATAACTTTTTTGACTGCTTGTGATTACGACCTGCTGAATTTAGTGTCAGCGTACGTGGGCAGCTTATTTAGGTAATGGTAACCCACGAAATAAAGAGAATCATTTTCAAAGAATACATACAAGAAGTATCTGTGCACGTTCTCAGTATCAGGTATTGGCAATTGTTACATTAGCTGTTACTTTACCCAATTCAAACAGCGTAATGTGACTTGCCTATTCCGCAAAAGTATATGATAATTCTGGGACAAAATGTACATCATCAAAGACAGAAAGCCTGGTCCTAGGATATTCTTCCAGCTCTACAGCTGCAATGCTGTGCCTAAACTAACAGAGACGACATGTGTTGTATTCCTAATACAAAAGGATATGTTTTTTCTTATAAACCTTTGAAAATATACGTTAAAATAATGTTTTTCATGCAATATATCACTGACTTTCGTGCGAAAAAATAGGAAACAAAAGTTCTCCAATGTTTATATGAATATTAAATTTGCATTTATAAATATTATCTATTGTTTAATAAGGTTAAAGGAACAGAGCTATCATATTCACTCAGTTTTGTTCCCAATATTTTTCTCTTCAAAAGCGTGTTAATTTTTTACGGCACATAAATATTACTACTGGGAGCATTTGCTTTCACTCTCATGTTATTATTGCTAATAATATAATAACATTATTTCATTCTTATTGTTCAATTATTTTTACTTAATATTCGTGTGAACATTGATGAAATCTGTACCAAAAAACAATTTTAAAAATATCAATAATTACATTTCATTTCTTAGGCTTTAGCGGCGATTAACTTAAAATGCTAATGGCGATATGAGGCCTTATACTTCTGTTCAATTACCTACTTATGTTACTTAGTGTTTGTACAGGCACTCTCGTAAAATTAGCAGCTCACTTTTTTGCATGGATCAGCGGAATATTTTATTTCTATATTTTATTCCTTGTTGCCACTATATTACACAGCTTTGCCTTGATGCGATTGTTAGTCCGATAAAATTCGCATCACTAACACAATACAACATACTTGTAATTTCATGCTAGTCACAGATAATACATTCTTTTCAATTTCAGCTGTCAATAAGAATTAGAGAAATCACTTGATAACCGTTTGCTAATTTGGATAGCAGTCACTTTGCAGAAACAAACTCTTCCGTAGGCAATATGTGCATTCCCACAAACAGATTGAATTCCTACAATGAATTTAACGAATTTAATATAAAAAAATTCCCTTACTTCGTAAAAACGTGAAACTGAACTTGATGTTGTTAATTATTTGATTCAGTGTTAAATATTGGGATAGATAAATAATTGTATTTCACTGTAAATATGTTAAAAATAATGAAACAGTAGATATATAAAAGCCGTTGTCAATAATGATTAAAAAATCGACATAGTACGAGCATAATATGCTCAATTAAAGACATCAATTAATAGTTTAATTATTATTGTTATTTTTATTATCATTATTTCGTAAGTCAATTTATGCAACAAAATCTTGTTCTGGCATCTGATATGGTAGCTCTGAGGGTTTGAGCTCTTTTATCTCGAAACAATTAAGGGTCATGTCTACGTCCGTGTCATTGAATTCTGGTCATCCGGTGTCCGGAGATGCCCTACAGGAACAAACGACCAGTTCTTTAGCAAGGCTGGAGTACAGAAATATACTACAGTGTAATCTTTAGATACATTTTAGTTTATAAAGTTTGTTGAGCGCTGAAAAAAGATGTTCAGATTAAGTATTTGTTTATCATGAGTTTGTTTACATATTACAGTCATTTTTCTGAAAATGGGTAAAATCGCTGGAAATATTTAAATGAACCGAAAGACACTTTGATGTGCATTTCATTTTTGTTCTTAACAGGCCTAGTAGGGTGTAATGTTGATAGAGATGTCGGATTTGAACGTTCTATCACATGGGGAAATATTTAAATGCTCCATACGTAATTGCAGCAGGTTAATTTAATGCCATAAGCTTAGGCAATGGGATAAAACACTTTAATTTACACAACTCATTTACTTTCTGTGGTGCAAGATCATTTTATGGCATCATATGTTCACTTTCATGTTAGGACATTCTAATCCTTAAATGCATTTCATTATCCTCAAGTAGCACTAAATTTTTTATTTTTCATTGTTTTTTGTGTCATGATTGTGTACAAAATTGATGTTATTTGTGTCGAAAACTGTCTCATAGACCCCATATATCTCTTATATACTTTAGTTCGATAACTTGTATGGACGCAGCGCAAAGCACTTGTTCCTTGTAGACATTTATTTAGTTTTTAAAATGTAAACTAATTTTTGATTATAAAGGATTATTCTTCTCACTGTATTTGCAGCACACTTCTGTGGTGGCTATGACATTAATTCTGAAACTGTAATCGATTAATTCCAAGAAACATATTTTACTGCTCTGATGCCAATATGCAAAGCGTACATATCTATCAAAGTTCACAATTGCTTTGCCCTGGTAATAATATCTATCCCAATTTTTGAAATATTTTATTTGCTCGGATATGTAGAAGCCCAACAATGGGCTCTAAAATGATGGGCTTTAGTAACTTTAAAAACAATAGCGCTTTTCGCCTCATAACATTGATGAAATCCGCACTTGTGCTGAACTGAGCCCATACTCCTTTATACGTTAAATATCACACATACTACCCAGTTCTAAGGAAACCATTGGATTTGCCACCTACATGCATGTATTGAACAATTTTGTTCAGTGCCTTCTGAGTTATGAATAATGAGTGGATCAACTACAATAAATTAATGAAGGGAACTGAAATCAGGACTCTCGAATGCAAGTTTCAAAAGCTACCGCCTGAGCTACCTTGCTCAGTAAAACTGCTGTGTTAGTTCTTTTGTTTATGAGTTGACTCGAATGATATGTCACCATGGTGCTAGAATCAAAACCATTACAGATATCTCGGACTGCAAGGCATTTCCTAAGGCCCAGCTGTACTTTCTATTTAGCCCAGTAGATAGATATGGGGAACCAATCGCTTTCAGGTAGTCAGCAGCACGTGTCGTAAGCGCTAACATTACTCAGTTACGCCGTCATATTTTTCTGCATCAAGCACGAATGCACTCTATAGACTCAAACAAGGAAATAGGAAAAGAAACACGGGACGAAAAAGGCTCAAAATCGGAGATTGCAGTAGACGGGGTTACTGCTGTGCCTCGGATTCGCTACTATCCAATTGAACTCCTGAGGGTATAGAGACTAGTTTTAAGTATGGCACAGAACGTGCATCAAAATAACCTCTTTTCCCTCAATCTGTGCCAGTACTACACCCAGCGTTAAGAACAGAATAAACTTATTTCACTTTTTCCGCCTATTTCAGCTGATAAACTGGAATTTGAACGGTTTTCAAGATATTGGGGCAGATTTTGCCGATCCGACCTCCATTTAGATCATTTTGGAACACTTTTATAGTTGTGATCTACAAAAACTGTGAATACTGGCCATTAGTGATTACTAAACAAGAATAACAAAATGGTAGATATTTACAAATTAGTAGGTTTCTCCTAATATATGTGCGTGAAAAATATTAAACACTAAATAGTATTAAATATTAATGTGTCTTAATATTTGCCTCTCAGATCACCGCTTATCTCTTGTGTTAATGCTTGGAACACAATATAGAAATAATTTAATAAACTTTTAACTTCCATCTTCGGTGCAGAACGTAACTGAAAGTGTGTAGTAAAATGGTTAAAAATGAAAGCAGTGTACTCAAAGTATATCAGAAAGGACGTGTTTAAAAATGACAATTTTCTTGTGTTATGCCAATTTTAAAGCAAGTGTGGGAATATTTTCATTTGAGAACCGTATTATTTATATGGACGTGATTCTCCTACCAAGTGTATTTGCGGCTAGTATAGGCAACTCATATGCTATTGCTTGAACACGAATTCTGATATTGGAAATAGAAAATTAATTACATATTAACTTTTTCCTTACATCTTACAAGACAGAAAATCGACCTGAGTCATTCTTTATTTTCCTCTAGTTAACTTCACACTGTATGGCCGTAATATGTACCGCTCAATATAACTATATATTCCACATCCTTGTACTTCTTATGCCGGGTCTCTGATGGACGTCTGTTGTAAATTTATTCTTAAACGTGACAGAGTTATTTTGGCAGTTATTTGTGGCTATTTGCTTGCGTCCTCGCTTTTCTGTGGAAAATGCCGTTTACATACTTATGACCCTCACTGCACATTTCTGGACAAGCGGGTGTTTTTAGGCGCGCCGCTATAAATTCGAATGGCTACAAACGGAGTTAACGATTTCCTCTCTTTAGAGGAGCGTGAAAACCACTTGAAAGTTGCATTTAGAATAATTGTGCAAATAGCAGCATGGAAGGAAACACGTTTTGACCAAAAGGAAAGGGAATATATGAGCTGTGTATTGTCCCCGACACGGATTAGCCTGTTCTCTGTGCGCTTGACGCTCTCCGCTTTGCCGATAAGCGGATTACACCGTTTGAGCTCTACTCTGTGAATGTGCGACGTTTGCGGCGATCACTATAACTGGCTTAATGGAAAAGAAACCGTAGCTGCCACTGCACTACAGGAATTTCTCCGCTTTAGATACCTTCCTGAAATAGATTACCGTTTATTTGTCTGAGAGAAAAATATATTGAGATAGATGTAGAAAGTAGGGCAGAGGATTTCAAAATAAGTGACACATGTCCTTAAAAACAGTTGAGAACTTGTAATATTAAATAATATAAACGCTGAATATACACGCTAACATTGCAGTTGAATGTGTGATATCGTCAATTTAGTGGTACCTGGTAGCCTTGTTAGGGTTATCATAGAATGCAAATATTTTAATCGTTGTATCAGAGTGAATCCAATAACCAAGTTGTGCATACAGCTTTGTAAAACAAGTACGTCCCCGTGCGACTTAAATCTCTGATATAGATAGAAAGGGAGGAATTTTACGCCATTATGCATTCTGAAAGTCTTTAATATTACTATTAGCACCTAACGGTCTATTTACACCGTTACAGACACTTTTCACTCACTTTATATGATTTCTCAAGATCAAGTTTTAACATATGTAAATATATATGATAAAAATGAAAAATAAAATAATAATGCTTGAACAATGTGGCTAAAACAACAAGAACTAGAGAAATAGAAATTAAAAAAACAAACAAACACTTAACAGTATCACAAATATCGGAACAATGCTAACCTATTATGTGACAAAATGTTTTCTTTCAAGAAGGATAAAGAACGGTTTACTGTTTCACATTGGAGAGATGTAAATGGCTGCAGTACCTGGTAAAGGGTGTCATTGATTATATTTCTTTATTATATTGCCCTCATAATGGTTTCTGATTTACTGTGCTTGAACGTTAAAGTTATTATTTCATAAGGGAACTACTGTTGAATGCATTTGTATAGCACTATGTATATAATATAATTATGCCATTAAATTTGAAAGTATTTTAAGAAGCTGCTCTTGCATTCTGTGGTAAAGGAAATGAAAGTGATGTTACGCGTAAATTCCAGTGTTGAAAATTATATTGACATTTTTACTTTTTAGATTGCATTCAGCGAGGAGACATTTTGACATATTATTCATTGGAATCACACGAGAAGAAGCACTGGATTTTGATAACTCTGTCAAAGAGGTTCGTGGTCAGTGTGGGACGTTGATCCTGTAGTAGTACTAATTTGACGAATGAGGATGATTCATCTAGTATAGCAAAGTTTGATCCTAGAGTTGCTAATTATAGTACAGCCGGTGGAATGTCGGTCCGGTGTGTAGTGGTAACCATACTTGCCTTCTGAACCCAAAATCGCGGGTTCAAACCCGGCCAGGATCGATGGATTTTTTCGGGCGTAAAAATCCTAAGTATTGCTTCCTTCGGAAGGGAAGTAAAGCTGTGGGTTCCGTGTCGTACATTTACGGCACGAAAAAGAACCTCAAGCCTGAAAGAAGAGGCCTCTGAGCAAAATGTGTAGGCCGTTTCACGCCCTGAATTGAATGGGACGCTGATGACCTCAGATGTTAAAGAGCGTGCGTAAACAAATCCAATCAACAACAACAGCCGGTGAAACAAAAGTTCAATGTACACAACCGGTAGTCATAAAGGATTAAACTTCCGGCAGGCGCGCTTAATTCTATCACGGCGGCGTTGATTGTAATGGTTTTAACCCTTCTGAAGCTGGAGGAAGAGCCGCAGGAACAATTTCTGTAGCGTATTTTGATAAACCGTGTTAATCTATAACAAAAGCATATGCTGGTACCGTCAACTACCTAATGACGTTTCATTTGGAACAAAACTCGTGACGTACGTTTTAGTACTGCACTGTATTGCCATAAACTCAAGATTGCATGTGAACTTACCTGCAATTCGGCAGGGAATTACACATTGAAAATTTTTGTTTAACTGTATTCTATTAAAGTTAAATGAACATGTAACTAATGGATCATTGATTATAATAAAATAAGCTTGCAGTGGAATTCATTATTTTACCCCATATCTCAAGTGAACGAACCAGCAACCTAAGTTGAAAATCCTCCATGTCAGGCAAGTTTTAACTTTAAGAACATGCCGGAGGAAAACCCCCAGAATGTGGTCATGGAAAAGCGACTCATCAATCTGTAAAAGAGGAATGATAATTTGTAAAACTTGTAATAAACACTTTAATGTAATTTGCTGAATGATAAAATCGTACACATTAACATGTAAAATACATTTGAATATAGTATAATAAAGAATTATGGCAAACAGCAAAAAGGTTTCGCCATGATGTACAAGCAAGAACCCTTAATTTTGCTAATATGTAATTTTTTGCATACCGACCAAGCCTTGCCTAAGAAAGTGGAAGAAAGGTGTAACGAAAGGAAGAAGAAATCATCATGTATCGATCGGAGAGGAAGGATTTAAACAAGTAACTTTTCCTTAATGAGTTGAAAAGGTAATTTGTTTTCTTCATCATCTGATACTTTTTCGCTATTAGTTCGTGGTTTTGAATACAGACAGATAGATTTGTGTTAAAAACAGCAAATTAATATTGAGAAACTTGGGGAAATGCCATACAAGAACATTAAATATCCTCTCACATTTTTATCTGCGAGGAAAATGTGCTGTGGGTAAAATAATAGAATAATTCTAAAGTCAACTGTAAGTGACGAAAGAAAAGTTAAGGTACAGCGGGGTTATATGAATAAATTAAACTTTTGCGAAATGTTTCCTTAAAATAACTGCAATAATTTCGTTTAACAGTGGAATTTACATTATCCCTATCTGTAAAAATTTCACTTACTATGCTAGAAACTCTTTACGTTATGACATTATTGTATTTAGTACAACACTCAACAATCGGCGGTGATATTTGGGTATGGTGTGGCGTTATTTAAATAAACAAGTAAGTCACACGAAAATAAGTAAATTTAAAGGATATATAGCCGATAACAGCATATTATTCTTCTAAAAAGCATAAAAATTATCTTAGAACAACAATCAAGTCAATGTAGAAAATAAATGCTGTATTTTATACAAATCACTAACATGGTCGACAACCTCTTACACCTCCGTGCGACCTCTTACACCTACACATTATTCGTGGTACCAGGCATTGGCTTCTGGTACCGTATCCTTCCTTCCTTCTCATCTTCTACAGCTTCCCTTGGCGTCCACATTTCCATTGTGTCTGTTCTTGGACTGCAGGATGCAAGTGCCACTCCATTGCTCTGGGTTGAACCGAATCCTTTCCTTTCCTTTACATTTGCTGATCTACTTCCCCACGACAAGACCTCTCAGTTTAATATATTTATTTCCACCAATTTGCGACGCCGCTTTCCCCCCCCCCTTTTTTCCATTGAGGGTTCTTTTTTATGTTTACTGCAGTAACAATTTCTACAGAAGCAATGTGATGTCCGATTGATTTGCTCTGTTGCTTCTGAGGAGAGGGAAGGATGAAATGGGAAGTAGCATTAAAGAAGTGTCTGTCGCTAACTTCCTGCAGTATTTCCGGAGGGGGGCAAATCGCCAGTCCTTAATAACATGGGGATTAAGCGGGTAGACTCACTGACATCAGGCGAACAGACGTAATGACACTCCATACACGCATAAAAATGTTTCATTGAAGAAAAAAAAAACTTTACTCAGTCTGGTGTTTGGATTTCGCTGCTGCCATGTTATAATTTTGTAGCTTAGTGTTTTGAAAATAGATCTGTGTCTTCAGACAGTCCCTTTGACAGCTATCTGAACGGAGCTCCTCATTTATTCCTTATCCCACTACAAATATGCCCTTTTACAGTGTCCTACAATCTTAAATTGATAATATTGTAGCATTCAATTTACATTATAAAATAATTTCGAATATATGCAGCCTAATTTAGCTATTCAGACACAGTCCCTACCAAAAGTTTAAGGAAACTTGCATATGTTAACTGTTGTGGTGTTTTTCTCTTTTAGAAAAACTGCAAAAATTATCCTTTTTTAATTTTGTGGGAATATAACCATGAAAATATATAAGGTATAAACGTTATTTTTCCGAGGATAAACGTACAAATATAAGGAAAATTTATAAACATAATATTACTACTTTATACTGGTTTATCAAAAACTGACACAATGTTTATTAATTTGCAACAAATTAGGCGAAAAAAGCTTAAATTGGCACTATTTGACCTTCGCTTAAATTACTGGTTCTTTCAACATGCAATTTAAACGAGGGTCAAATAGGTCCAATTCCAGCTTTTTTTCTCCTAATTTGTTGCAAAATAATAAACATTGTGTCAATTTTTGATAAAACCAGTATATGACAGTAATATTATATTTATAAATATTCTTTATATGTGTACGTTTATATGCTGAAAAGCAACGCTTGTACTCAGTATATTTTGATGGCTATATCCCCACAAAAATAAAAAATAATTTTTTCAACTTTTCGTAAAGAAATACCATTGCTTATGAAAAAATGATGACCTTTACAGTTTTTAATGTACCTCTTAATAAGCTCATTTTTGACGACGCACAAGGCTGTTGCGCAAAATAGTTTAAGAACAGAATGTATTTAGTTGATATATGCAGGTGTCCTTAAACTTTTGGTTGGGCCTGTTGTTCCACTTTCGGCTATTCAAATAACCCCGAAGTAAACTAAAAGCTCATCAACACCTTGTTCCCTCGGAAAAAAAAATGGCATCACAAGTCATAGGAAGCAAAAGAGGATGATTGAACAAATTTCTTATACAATTTTCAACTACCTATTATAATTAAATAGCACAAATCATGTAGACTTTATACTACGAACTTTCGCTAGAGATAACTCACTTCCTTTATACTTGAAACCAATTCTGTTCAACTGTGAAATTTCATCATTGCGATCTCCCCCATACTTGCTCAAAAGTGACTTCACAGTCCCTCAGCATGCGCAAAAACTTAACATTATTCATTTAGCCCCTATTCAAAACCCAACCATAAGCATTAAGCTTAGATTATATTTTTCTTGTATGTTACTGTCAATTACTTAGCATTTGTTAAAACCCACTATCTGACAAAGTAGAAATTCCTGCGGATCGACAGGAACGCTTTTACCCAAAAAATATTTTGTTTGCAAGGGCTGAATCTACGTTACTGAACAATTATGGGTAGGAGAAAAATGAGGTCATGTGTTGTTCAACATAATTAATGAGAAGGTACAATAACAGAATAGCGTCTTTTGATTTTTTTTTTTTTTCCCCCACTGGGAATGAATCTGGCGGGGGTTATCTGTAGTTTAACCGAATGTTTGTTCTAGAGTGCAGACATTGCAGTTATTTAATTCATTAGGAGGAAAACGAATGCACTGAATGGTTTATTTCTTCAGTTGACCTTCAAATAAATCTGAAATAAGCAGTCCAAAAGCGCTGAAAACAAAGGTAAAGATCGATACGCAAGTTTACAGTTGTCTGCCAAACATATCTAACAAAATTATGCACAGAAAATTTCCCAGCTTGAATAACTACCTACTTAACACACATTTAATTAAAAAAAAAAGGTCCACTTACATACTGAGAGAAAGGTTTTTACCCAGCATTGATTTTAATTTAGGTTTCACCTTCTTACTCTCAGCAACCCCCACTGTAAAATTTCAAATGTTTCCCCTATATTTTATTCTTAAGTTTTAAAGTATATGAATCTGATTTCACACATTTTGGTTTGCATCGCTCTCTGGCAAACTGTTGTTTGAATGGGGACGGAATAATTCTATGAAATCTATTGAGCATATAATATAATAGCTGGACTTTGGAAATAAAGGGCTTCAAAATCATTTATACCCTACAAGAATGTAATCGGATTAATCAGCAGCTCCAAAATAGGTTGTACTGCTTTAATATTAATAATTGTCATTTTTAGCAAAATAAATTATTTTTGATTCTACAACTATCTGACTTATTGTTTTATTCTGTCCAATTTCAAATAACGGTTTGAAATTTAAAAGCACATTGATAAAAATTTAAGTTTTACCTCCAGTTTTAAATTTCAAACGGGACATCTAACTTTTCATACCTTCCAATTTTCAATAAAATGCAATTATTATCATGTCTTTGTTTTCTATTACTGCCTGACGAGCTGGAATTGTTGATATTATAAATTGATGTAATATTTTATTAAATTAAAATTATGTTAAATAGTTGTTATCCAGATTGGAAACTTTTAAAATGAAAGCTTTTTGTACGTAAATTGCGTAAATGCTTATGAAGCCCACAAGGAATAATGAAAGAACGACTCGAACTGGAACCGACCCTAGGCCAGTCGAGTGGCAGACAAAATACCCCATCGTATGAGCCAAGGCAGTATATTGTATAAGGAACAGTTAATCTATATAGTTATAATCAGTGAACTTTCACATAATACAGTAGAGCGCTTGTTATTCAAGGATAGGGGCGCAAAGTTTTCCGCGGAGTCAATGTGCACGTTTTATATGTGTCTCTGGCACAGCACTACAACGACATTTGTTTTTACTTGTACTGCTCATTTTGTTCGGTGTTTAATGCGCATAAATCCATGTTCTAAACACAATTATTTTATTCTAGATGTTAAAAAATAAAGAACCGTTTAACGTACTACTTTCATTGGTTTTCAAATTAATACTAACATGTACAAATGTTACACTAGTTAATACTTTATGGATAATATTGAGAAGTTTGTGCCCATAAAGCTTGTGAGGACAAAGGAATTTCACTAAGAATTACTACCCATTTTGCAAAAAAGTAATCTTTTATTAGCGGTAATCTGTCTGGGTATGTAAGGAGGCTTGTGATGCTAAAACTACTTTCCTTGGAGATTCAGTGACTGATTCATTTTCTTTATGGCAAGTAAAAGATTTTCCCTGCAATTCGGTCGCCATGATAGTACTATTGTTATATTATGCAAATATGAAAACTTCAACCTTAAAACCAATTTAAAACTGCTTCTATTAAATCTATCAGCACTGTATTTTAAATGTAATTTTTTTTTCAATACAACAAAATAAATCTTTAAGATATTAATTTCCAGAGAGATGACGAAATTTCTTTTACTTGAAACCGAAAAAAATGCGACATAGTAACTTTGGCGAATGACTAGAAAATTGGAAATTAAAAAGGCTGTTCATACTGTATTAGAAAACTATATGATATAAGGTGGACGTTTCTTGAACCTAGCAGAAAGTGCATTGGAATACACAAAACAATTGCAATAGTGCAGGCAGATAATGGTTTTAGATTTGAAAATGTTGAAGCGAAGCACAAATTCTAAATCCAAATTATGTTTTTAAAATTAAAACAACAGTACATTAAAGCAAAAAGTAAACTTTTAAATGCCTGAAAAAAGTATAGTTTTAGCAACTGAATATTTGCAAACCAGATCTCCTGCCATCTGAATATATTTGTGTTTGCACTGTTGAGTGACAAACAACCAGAATATCTGTATAAAGTATTCTAAGGATCTGTAGGAGTTCACCTGGTACTATACTTAGCCTTTGGTGTTGCTAACATTTTCATTGTTTTTATATTCTGGAAAGGAGTTCATGTTTCTTTTTTTAGTAGTAAATATCAAGGAAACAACCGCCAGATGAAAGTGCCTCCAGGATATTTACTGATCCACTTCGGAATTACCAAACTACTAATTTAGTTACAAAAGTTGAACAAACTGTAAATCAACTCTCAATGAGACAAAATGGGGGAAACTCATCCATGAGTAAAGGTCCGGTGTAAAAATGCTTATGAAGGCTCCTCCCTGCCACCGCAAGTTCCAAGTTGAGCTTTTTGTTTGGTCATTTCTTCTCCAGTGAGAGAGAGAGTGAGACTCTTTGTGATGAGTAACGCAGGTTTCTGAATAAACCCTCAGACAACCTGACATTTTCCTACATGTCCATTATCCATTCAAAACCGCGTGTATATCCAAACAGTTGTTTCGCATTTGAACTTGAAATTCAATTAGCCCATTTAAAACGCGTTTTCTTTTCCTAAAGTATATGTGAAGTTTGATTTATAATATTTGTAATGTTTAATTGTAAAAGAAAGGCAATTGATATAATGTGATTCTCATTTTAGGAATTTAAAATATTCATGAAATGTAATAGAACTACATATGTTTATTACTTTTATCTCCTTCATTCTCCATTTATCTCTCTTTCTGTCTTTCCGCTCTCTTGCCTATATCCTTCCTTCTGAGGACACATTAATTCTACATAACAAATATTCCACGATGACCATGCGACATATAGTAACAAAATAACAAATATAGCCTGTATATGCATTACTATGGCAAACTTTTAATATTCCAAATGAATATATATATTAGTGTTTTCTTCCTTGAAATGATTTGCTGTCTTCGTATTACTGAGTTTTTCCATAGTTTTGTCGCCCGTTTTACGGCAGCTGGCGGATCGGCAGTCAGAGAGGTAACTCCTGGCAAACGGATGTAATATCCGTGTAACTGATTCACGTTCTCGCAAATGCAACGAAAATTATAATGAATATAAACATGTACTTTATGTCAGGAAATGCGGTACATATTGCCCGGCTATATTCACCCACTTCTAGCACCCTTTTAGAAAATTCTCGTCCACACCTTATCAGTTCACCTTCCAACATTAAGCCGGAAATTTTCCTTTTTTAGCTTTGTTTTTCCACTTCCCTAATGTGAGTATGTTATCCCTGTGTTGTGAATTTACTGCGCACTATACACCGATTTTATCGCCATTTAAGGAGATTAGTGTGTAAAATGTTTTCTGCATTGCAATATCTTATTTTCCGTCGAAACATGATCACATAAATAGATACATGCTTCATCAGTAAAGAATTTTAAAAGTGAATCAATTACTATATCATTAACATTTCGTAACGGTCAATTGCAGAAATTTACACGATTTTCAAGTTCACCTGCTGCAACTCATTGACAGCAGTGACCGTGTATGCTTTCAGGTTTAAATTGATTCAATTTTAGAAGATGAACTTAATGTGTAGGTAAATTACAATTTTCTAAAATTTTGCTATATTAGTTCCTTTAGGAATGTGCAAATGTGCATTGGGAGCGTTTTTATAGTGCCTAAATTGACCTGCCTATTCTACCTTTTGTGCCTAAAACTACTTAAATAAATATTTTTAATAGCTTAGAAATTACTTGTTTTTAAATTTGTCTCACGTATGGAACGGCACTACATCGTGCGAAATCTACTGGGGACTTGTTTCAACAATGCTGACCATTCACGGCTGGCCGCGCTAAAGATTAACGTTTTAAGTACTACCGTGTTGAATGCTTTAAGGACGATGCACAATACAAAGTTTTAATTTCATTTCTAGTTTCCCTCTTCTCTTTGTGTATATTTTGGTGCTCATGTGCTGTATTGTGTCACTTGTATTGCATAGCAGTGTGAACAGAAACAATATCAAGATACAAGTATTCGAAAGATTCTGTAAGTCCAACCGCCACGGGTGGCCGAGGTCGTTAAGGCGCGGACTCGTGAGCGGGAGGTCTGCGTTCGAATCACACCATGGACGTACTCCTTGGCTGGGTTTTTTCCCCCAGGATTTCCTCAGTCCTCATAACTGGCAAATGCCGGGGAGCTACCCTAAACTTAGGCCTGGAATGCTTCCTTCCTTAAAAAATATCCTTTCCCAATTTATCATTTCATCTCATGTATCTTCAGTGTCCATCGCCTGTGGTGCCTCAGTAGTAAAAACGGTCATTAAACAATATTTAAAAAAAAGTTTCTCTAATTCGTTCCAGGTTGGTGAACTGTAATCCTTTTATTTATAAAGGGAAAACAATTTTTACCGTTTATTTAACTAATAAGTTAATAATTAGAATTTTCTGTGTTAAGTTAGGCAAGCCGGTAACCAATTTTTAAGAAATACTTTATTTTTATTTATTTTTTTTTTAATGTTACGCTACACAGTTATTCGAATCTCACTTTGATGGAAAATTTAATCCATTGAAATTATTCACTCCGAATCATATTTCAAAAGCCATCCTTACTTTCAGATTTCACAAGAGAGAAATTCTCACATTATGCAGCATATAGATGTTGCAGGATATACAGGAAGACCTGAAGAAAATAATTTTCTGAAACAAACTTCCGTGAGTTTGGAAAAAAACAACTGATGATTTCAATTCAGATGTTTATAAGGCATTGATAATGGCTAACATCCCATGGAACACGCTGCATAATAAAATATTCCGTAGTTTTTTTGAAAAAGTACTGCCAAAAATCCAAGTCTGAGTCCATACTCGCGGAAACAAATTTCGATATTAGTATCAGAAAATATTTGCTGCAATGAAGGAGTACATAGAAAATACCTGCACCTGGATAGGTTTCGTCGGTTTAACGGATGCTCCCAAAAGAATTATTGCATATATAACAGTTGATTAGCTCAATGATACGATAAAAGTGTACAGTTGTTAAATCCTGCTGTTGTTGAAGAGAGTGGGGTTCTTCTTCTCTGCACAGATGCTGCTTCCTGTATGACCTCACGCTCTTCATTTCTGAAAACATTCTACCCTAACCTTACCCACGTCACCTGTTCAGCCCATGCCATAAACCACAAGGTGTGAATTTCCGCAGGTGAATACCCTGATCTCCGGTAAGAAGAAAACTTTCTGCGAAACTCCATTACGTTGCAGTCTTCCAGGAAAAACACTCCTGAGAAATTGTGTTGACTTAGGCGTTTGTTTTTTATTTGGTCTAGGGTGGTGAACTCTTATACTTGCAAAACACAATGTCTAAGTGCGATTCTCCAACATGCGTCTTACATAACGACTTGATTTCATAATTTTTACACTATAGTAATAGGATAACCATTAAATTATTTGTTCTTCACAAAACGGCATGTTTTAGAATGAAAATAAATATAAAGTAGTTGATGATTTGAAGAGTCTAGTCTAACTCAGCTTTCTGGAAACTCAAGTCTCAAAGAAGACGGCAGTTTTTATAATGAAAAATTAACAAATATAAAAGTGTTGTTTGTTAAAATTAAAAAATTATATTTTAAAATATCTTTTGTAAGCCCTAATATTGTAACTATCATCACCATGAATCTACACTATATTACAAGAGACGAAACATATGCAAAGAAATCAGTTATATATACCGATCTGCTACTTTTCACAACGCAGTTCTGTCAACGATGATTTCTTTTTCTTTGCATGTTTTTTGCCTGAAGTCCACCGTAGGTGTTTCCACATAAAATACAAGTGCATTACAACTACACTAGCCTCGTATTATTGTTTCTTACTCCATACTTTATAGTGACTTCCACGTACGGCAAGTCAAGTAACGGTGTGTCCTGACCTTTTCCATTCCGACGTTGTCTTGGCATCTGCGAGATAGAAGTCGATCCATATGCTTGCCTTCATAGCCTTGAACTTGTCGACTAGTGAGTGCCTGGCAGGGAGACTGTAAATTCAAGCGGAGTTTGTGTTTTAGCTCCTGTACTAAACTAGAGCAGGCACTCATATGTAAAACAACGCAACTTTAATCTTTTCGGGAAGCGCTAGGTCGACTTCTTGAACTTCTCCCAAGGGATATTATTGTATGGTTAGAATCGACGACATAAAGTGTGAAAAATGTCATTGTGCTCTGGATTAACAATTCCCGAATGTTGTTAATTGTTATGATTGCTGTTAAGAATCTTTCTTTAATATGACTGCAGAAGGTTCTCCCATTGCTTTGTAGAGTTGGCCCTTGATATTTACAGAGGGTGCCAAAAATTGCACTTTTTGCACTTCAAGCAAAGAAAAAAACTGTGTTAACATAACAAAACTGAATTCACACAAACAGATAATGATGAGCACTTATCATCTTAAACTTTTACAGTTACAGGAGTTACTCAAAATCCTCACCACCGGCGTCGATGCACTTCTGAGTACGTTCAACTTCTGATAGAGCAAGTGCGAAAGTGTCCTCAGTGATTGCAGCACATGCCGTTTCAATTTCTTCCCGAAGTGCTGCCAGTGTAGCTGGTTTTCTACAGTATACAACATCCTTAAGAGTTCCCCACAGGTAGAAGTCCAACGGAGTTACATATGGAGAACGCGGTGGAAACTCAATCGGACTCTTCGTCCTAACCAGTGTCTTGGAAGATTGTCATCAAGGTACGCAAGTACATCTCGGTGGTAACGTGGTGGTGCACCATCCTGTTGAAAGTAAAATTCCTCATTTCCATAGAGTGTGTGAATGGCGGGTAAGATGGATGTGCGTATCATGCTCTGGTACACTAGGCCAGTTACTGTTCGTTCAAAAAAGAATGGTTCAGTTAGACCCCTAGATGACAGCCCACACCAAATGTTGATTCCAGAGAAATTAACAGTCGATTATTCCAAAATAACAAGTGGATTGTTTGCATACCAGTAGACGCAGTTACGTCGATTAACACTTTCGTTCAACTTCAATTGAGCCTCTTCGGACCAAACAAATTTCTCTACGAAGGCCTCATTCTCTTGCACCATGTTCCGAAACCACTCACAGTACTGCATTCTCCGATCAAGGACAACTTTATTTAATGCATGCAAAAGTCTTGGGATGAAAACTTTCAACTTTGCTGTTTTAATAATAAGACTACGCTGGTTCTGCTAATCCCAATCTCACATGCACATGGCTTTGTAGATTTCTGCGGGGAGTGCTCAAAACGTTCCAAAACCATAGCCGAGGACGCGGGGCTTGTTGCTGTGCGAGGTCTGCCAGACCTGCCCTTGTGAACATCGCATATGGAAACGAATTTCAAATTTGCCTCGAATGCATGCAATTATTATTCCCGTTGGCGGTCCTGTTCTGTACACACGTCTCCATTCCCTTTGAACTTCAGCAACATTCTCGGTTTTCCATTACCACTTCAAAATTGCTTTCCGCTGTTCAAACGATAACCTTGGCTCCATTTTGTTGCAGCAACGCTAGCATAACGTAATGTGAGTCACATCTGCTTACAGAATATCATACGATAATCTTGGCTGTATTTGTTCATTGTTGAGTTATCTGTCACGTAATAACGCTATCATAATGTATATGAGTCACATCTGTTTAGAGAACATTACTACACATTGTTGTTTATCTCGGTTCAACTTTGAAATATATGAAATACATATCTTTTGTGAAAGTGTACACTTACATTTATTTGGAACCCTCGATATTTTAAATAACTCCGCACTTCTATAGAGCATTTTGACGGTAGCTGGCAGTCTTCCTGCGTTTCTAAAAGTCAACATTACCATCTGTAGTAAGTTCAGCTTAAGCTTGTAGTTTATTGCCCAGTTAACCACTTTGTTGAACGCTTCTTGCAGTTTTTGTTCGAGGTGGAGGTTCCATATCGTCCTCTTACGTGTAAATTGATACCCGCAGTTGCTTTGGTCGCATTTACAGTAGCAATGTTGAACTAAAGGGGACTATGAATCCTGTAAAGCTCAGTTATTGATTTGTTCTGTCGGCTCGAACATTGTGAATATTTAAAAAAGACAAAAATACAGGAAATGCTCCTGAAATGTACAAAACGACTAAGCTTTTAACACCTCAAAAATTAATAAAAATCAAATTTAAAATGTAACATTTCTGTAACTATTAGCTCATATGCAGGATTTATGTATCTGTGGGCTTGCACGTTATATAAAGGAAAACATTTGATATACCATCAAAATCTGAGCTTTGGTTTTAGAAAGTTTCTTGATATTCTGAATACTTCTATGCCCACGATATCCCTGTACATGAGTTCGATATTTTCTCGATACTTTGTTAAAACAACACATTTTAATTTATATTGTCACGAGTGGTACATTTTACAGCGTTCGCAAGAAACGCATGTCTCAATCACATGCTTCTAAATGTACCAAGCAATGATTCTAAGCCCATCCGCCGACCCTGTAATAAAACAACACTTTCCTGGTAATTGTCTTTGTGGTCTGACGACAATATGTAACAGATATGACTTTCTTTACGTACTAGGACAACAAGACCTATTGAATTGCAGTTTGAAGTAGATATTTTCGAACGTGTTATTGAGTAAATTTCTAGCATGCTTTTTCCTTTTTCGCGGATATGGAAGAACTCGCTCCACCTACAAAATAACATCAGTTATGGGTCTGAGCACTAATACAGATATTTTATTAGATAAACGAAGTTGTCTTTTAAATTATAATTATAAGAAACGTTTTGTAACTATCGTACTTTAGCGTCTTTAGCATGAAAACTGATTTTAAGTTACTGACTAGTAATTATTTTCAAATTAGTTGTTTGTTTGAAGTGACTAGGAAGGCATGTTTTGTAGTGTGCCTTTTTCACATATTAGTGAAGTTTGGAACTGTTTTTTGGACCCTGTGAGTGATAACCGCACGATTTGGCCCATTTGTAAAAATATTTTTTCGCGAGAGGAATAATCTCACAACACTGTCAGCCTAAATAAATGTGTAAAATAAAATTACTTTTACTGGCCACCTCAAAAAACATTTCTCGACAGTGAGAGTGTAGTAAGTGAAGAAGTAACAGTAGATGAACTTGTGTCCGTTCTTCCAAAATTATTGTCCTTGTAACCGTCGTCATCAACGTCATCATAGTACTCAAGCCAGTCCACACATCTTTTCTGAACTGTAAATGCAGATTTTAATCAACAGAAAGCTAATTATCAGGAAAATGGAACATAAGGTATAAAAAGACAACCAGCCATTTAGCATTGTTAAAGTTTATGGATTTAAGGAGTTGATTCAGCATCTTGAAGCACTCAAGGGCTCATCAATATAATTGTAACTATGTTAAATGTCAAATAACAAATATGCCTGAGGAGTAAAGAAGTTCAAATCTGTTTAATATATCAATCATATACAAATATAAAATGATAAATTTGTAATGTATGTAAAAATATAAACATATGATATGTGGAAGTTTTGTGCATCGATACTGAACACGTATAGGAATCGAGTATCTAGAAAATTTGTTATCGACCTACCTCTAAGTGCTATATTAGGAAATATGAAAAAGAATTTTGAGGAATATTTGCATTTTCCAATAAGTATACATATTCAAGATAATTCTTATAAGAAAAATTAAAAAAAAAATATTTTCCAGGTGAAGGCTAACCTAATTTTGAGAATATTATAGTACAGTTCTTTTTAGTTAATGGAAGCGAAGCAAACAGTACAATATCACTGTAGTAAACACCTGAAGACTTGACCTTTTGGTGTGAATGAAACGTGTTTCTCTGCTTTGATATGTGAAATGTTATGCACATTTTAGAATTTTCTACTACAAACACCAGTACAACTAAATGCAGTGCTAGCTTACTAGTGGTACCGACACAGATATTAAAGTCGCTAAGGCATGGACTCGTGAACAGGAGGCATAAGAGTTCGAATCCCGACAGATTTGATGTTCCTTGACTGAGGTTTTTTCAGGTATTTCTCAGTACTCATCAATGACAAATGCCCGGGAAATTTCTTCACTTACATCTGGAATGCTTCCTTCCCCAATTCCTTTATCAATTTTTCATTTTATCTTATGAATCATGAGCGTGCACAATAAGTGATACCGAGTGAGATGGCGCAGGTTGGTACTTGCATTCGGAAGTCCCCAGGTTCAAATTCTTTGGGGTGAGATGGGTTTGTGCTGTGTGGGGTGTGACGGTAGCTTTCGCTTTGAAAAGTTTCTGCCGGAGTATGACATTAATCCTGTCTTACTACCTGGTGTCTCCCATACCTCATTCCTTCTTCTCGGGGGTGACTTAGGCACAAACGGCCAGCCCTTGAGCAAGGCTGAAGCACAGAAGTGATCTCCTCCGCCCCTACCAATCCAATCCACAGCATGTGAGGCTACAGTAGTAAAAACGAATATTAAACGCTATTTAAATATAAATTTTCAAATGAAACCCTTCTTTTTGAAGTGAATCTAAAACTAGAGGGAAGCTCCCAAATAGCACCGTTGGTTTATTTTCAATTCTTTCAAAGTTGTTGTGCCTCTAGTATTGACATTGGAGAGGCAACACTTTTTATGTCATGTACCTAAGCAGTGCAACACAGGACCGCGTGCAGTGCTTGTGTGCCAAACACAACGCAAAATGTTTCATTTCTCCTGAAGTGGTTTGTATATCGAAGGCCTAATAAACACGGCATAGTGTTCAATGATGAAGAAGGGAATTTTGCATACGGTGAGTGTCATAGAAACACAGGAAGAGTGCTGTTATTGTACGTTCACGATAACAGGCTTCATTTCATCTATAAAAGTATCGCCGGAAAATAAACCGACTCTTTTTACTGGTAGCTAACATAAAATGTACTTCAATTTTGCTGTTACCAGCTCCATTAATAACAGCAGAGAAGCTTCATTAAAAATAAACGTTGACCTAAAATTAATATCATCCAGTTTTCTATAGCATGTCTACGCAATCATGGAAGCATTCTCGTGGAATTCCTATTCATTGTCTTGTTCTATTTGGAAATTGTCTGGGGTCACAAATGAGAGAAACAGTTTAAATCAATGAACTCAAATATCAATTTAGGCGAATATTATTCACCTCTTCAATACCTTGTGGTATTATTTTCTGTGTTTTCAGACCTCAGAATAAACATTTCAATCTTTTCAACTACGCTGCAAAAGTTAGGGAATTGTTTCATTAGTTATTTTTAATGTACCATTAGCTTTAAACTTCTTCTTTATCTTCCTTACCTTAATCAAATTAATTAAAAGTTTATATTTTCTAATTAGTTTTATTATTATTTCAAATGTATTTTGAATATAAAGATCTGTAAAAATTAATCAATAAATTATTCAAAATATATAGTCATTTAATAAAGGACACAAATCTTTTCACCTAGGTAATATAAAAAAAATCATGAAGAGAGGCTAGCCTATTCGTGTTTACAATTTTACGCATTGAAAGCTACAAATAATTAGCCGGTTTGGATGAAATAAAATACTTGCGTTCTGTGTGGAAAATGTGAAAGTAGTATGTTGCACCAAAAAAATTTGGACCCCAAAACCCCCGCGTGGCCTTGGCTGGCTTGCCATGGTCGGGCCTGTGTTTCGTGGGACAACCAGTATAATCATGACATACCTGCTGCCCAAACCATCATTGGCTTCTGTACTTCGATACTAAGTACGGAATTAGCATTAGCAACTAAATCCCTTTTATTGCCCATTCTTGATTAATGCTAAGTATTTCCACTTGAAAGCTCACCGGTGAAATGTAAGCTCGGCTTTGAAGAGAATGAAGAGAACTAAAAGAAATTTGGAGCTATATCTTTCCCTTCCTGCATCTGAACGCGAAGGCCGCACAAATTTTCGTACAATGTTATGCTAAAGCCATTAGTAAAAGGTAAAGAGTTATTTCTACAAAATGTCTATATGTCATAAATTGATATTCAGCTTATGACTTATAACGTTATAAAATTAAGTCTAATTTGCAGCAATTTCATTAATGATACAGATATGTAATGATTCACGAATGAGATATTTCACCAAAATGTAGTGGTCTCTACCGTTATACTAGGACTTAAACGACATAATTTGAGCAGAATATAAAAATGAAATCAATTTTAAGTATCTACATATTTGAAGAAAGTTAATATTTACAACAATTAAGCGGATTGCAACAAAGCCAAAAGAAACTGAACTTCTTTTATACAATGCATGAGATAACCCTCAATGAAAGATAACATATTCGCTCTCAGCGCCAGTCTAACCCAGAGCGCACGAGATAAGGTGGAAATCGATTATGGATGCAATTAACTGTGCAAAGCGTGCTGGACAAAGTCGCTCAACCCGCAAATATGCGAGGAAGTTTTTACACGTGCATGTAACGTTCAGGCAGAAACTAGTAAAGAGAACTAGTTTAGTCTTCCAAGGTACTGATTCTCCAGGTTCGTGCTTCCATGGAGGAACTGCGTCTTTTCATAACACTACTGCTCCTCCTGCAGGACCGCTTCATTTGACTTAAATTTGAGTCCAGGTAGGAAAACTTTGAGTTGTTTGAAGATGTGATAATCCGAGGGAGGGAGGGAGATCAGGTGAATAGTGCGGATGCGGAAGAATTCAAAATCATGGTTCGGTCAATTTGTCCTGAGCGACGCGGCTTGAATATCCTGGAGCATTGTTACGCTGAAATATGTCCCTTTTGGTCGTTCTAGGATGTTTTTGCGCAATTACTGTCTTAATTCTCTTAAAAATGATGAGTGGTATTCTGCAGTAGCGGCTTTCTCTCTCTTATCAATAAAGATAAATTATTTTGTTTACAAAAATAAATAAATAATTTAAAAATTAAGTCATTAGCTTTCCAAAGGATGGAACGCATTTCGCCTTTTTCGAAACCGTTTCGTCTCATGCGGTCAACTGTTTAGAACTTTAGATTGCTGTTTCGTTAATGAATCCATGTTTCATTTATAGTTACGGTTGCATTCTTCTTAAACATTTCCAAATATTTTGCTGATTTTTGCATGTGATTTCGCTTTTGCTCTGGAATGAGAGCAAAGTTTTACCCATATGCAACACATTACGCCAAGTAAACCGTACCAGATCTGTTAAGATGTCCGTGGCCTCTGTTCACTCGACGATCTCTTATCTGTCAGCCAAAACAATTACAATAACTTTATCGTTGATTTTTGGCCTGCCAGCTGATTTTGGAGCTCCAGGACTTGGTGCGTCTTCGATGCTTGTTCTGCCACGCTTCATCTTATTAACACAACGTCGAACGGTTTCTTAGGAGTGATGTATGCAAAACTATTTCATAAAGTTCATTTGCTGTTTTCCCTTCCAGAAAAAAAAAATGAATCAAATCACGAATTCCATCTTATCCATTATTCACTATCATTCAAAACGCCTGGGTTTAAACAACTGCCAAACTATGAACATCAGAACGGCTTGTGACTTTAGAATTGATACATAAAAAGCAAACTTTATGATCACATGTATAGAGTTTGCTGTTGCCCTGTGTTAGTATGTGGAAAAGCCGTTTAGCAAACAACTCCCGTATCTGGCCGGTAACCGTATGGGGTATTGCTTTAGCATTCTGCTATATTTTTGTATAATTTATTATACAGAACTGACGCTTCAGTTTCTGCTGCGGGTATGTGTGCCAGCTACAATTTACTCTTACCATTGCTCGTTTTAATGTCATTTACTGATGGTAAGTCCGTGCGGTAATGAACTTGAGTGGTTATGGGTGCTTCGAGCCCCGACATGACTCGAATAGTAGAAACCAAAATCTTTCTTGATGGCCAATCACACAACTCATTGGTCGAAAACTACAAGCAATTTTCTGGAAATTTCTACATTCCCGCATGTTCTCGGTAGAGCGCGGCTTGTCAAATAGCATTCAAATAGCGCTTCAATAAGAAAACGTCATGAAAATTGGTAGTGATGGAAGAATTGCGACTCTTATTGCAATAAAGAAGGAATGCAGGTAAGGAATTATTTCAGTCTGTAGAAGGAATGGGAAAATGCCACAGAGGGAACACCAGAATTACCTCAAAATAGGATATCTAGAAATATTTAAAATAAAGTTACCAACAGCTGGCCTTATTTTCATTACTATGTGAATGCGGCAAGTAATCAGTGCAGGCATCTGCCTTAATTACAGGCAGATTTCAACTATTCTGAGAAATTTGGACAACAAATTTGGGGATATTCCATATTACACCATAATGCATTGGTTTGGCTGTGTTGATACTCCGAACCAATTTTATAGCTTTCGTCATGAGATGTCCTTGTTTTTGAAAATAGAACATCGACATATGCAAAAAAAAATGGTGATGAGTAATGAATTAATAATCTCGCATTCTTGGATATGTGAACACGCTTAATATAATTAGCCTTAGGACAGCAATTGGATTATCAACGTAAACTCCGACAACACCGACTCCGTCACCATTGGCAAGAGGAACTCCATAATATGATGCTAAAAGATCAACAAAAAGAATTTCCTATGCTACGCTACTTGATTACATATTAATATGCCATCTCCTCCCGAAATTCGAAAATCAGAATAGCTAATAAATATGTGTTTTGCAGATTCGGATAGTCTGGGTGCCGTACTTTAACATAAATTCCCAAAAAGAGGTAGAATCAACAAGACTGTGTGCTTGAACTATCCTTAAGATGTTCCTTTACTGAACTAAACTCTAGCACATTATTTTTGCAAGATTCTTAAAGATACTGGCATGAAGACATACACTTCATTTCTGTTCTGTTGAAAAACTATGTACATTAAAGAATGTTCAGTACGTTTTATATGGATAAAAATGTTAGTATATAAAATTCTAACATCATAATAATTTTTAAATATATTTAATACCAAAGTTTTGTGGAAATAATACGTAACTATAATTCGTAAGGGGAAAATAATGAAATACATTTGATTACACTGCAGTCATTGAGACTGCAAATGTATGCTTGTCAAGTAGTAGAGAACTTGCATTGTATTTCTGATTGAATCTGCTTGCAGGGGTGAAGTTTTCCCTCTCTCTGCAAAAGTGAATACTAGGTCAAATAGACTTGGCGAAATTCAGTTTACTTTATCCACTTATTGAAATAATCTCAATCGTGCAAGATGAGGTATTAATTAACTAAAGAAAGAAAATCTTTAGAGTGGTTAGAAGAATGGAGTAGAGTGCGGATTTACGGAAATAGGGAGTGGAGCAAAAGAAGAAATATTATGGAAACAAATGATTACCAACATTTAAGGCTCTGGCATCTCGCTCATTTATGAAATAAATTATGCAATAAAACTGAAATAATGTGGGCATAGTTGAAGCCTGAGCAATACATTAAAAGTCAATCTCTAAATGAAAAAGTACAAATATTGCACCGTATAAAGATATTATATGTTGGAGACATGGTTGGAAAATCAACATTTCCTTTTAAAAACCCAAAATTAAAATAACTTAAAAGATCATTGATAAGCTTGCAGGCATACAACATGTTGCCAGTAAAAGGAAAGAAAAGTATATTACATACCGTTAAATGTCCAATTTTAAATATTTCTCAATAAATGTTGTTTCATATATATTATATATCTTCTCCTATTTTATATTCAATAACAAAACACAACAAATGCGTGATATTATTGGATAGCAGTTTTGGGAATTAAGTTTCAGTATATTTAGGGGGTAGCACCAAGAAATACAGTTTAGTTCATTCATGGATAAATACTATACATACATTCTACAGTAATACCGTGTATATATATTTTATGTAGTTGTCATTTCAAAGGTAGTTGTGTTTCTATTCTAAACTAAACATTATTATAAAAAGCTATAAGTTAGCATGGATCTCCGCTTTATCAGTTTAAATCCTGTGTAACTGCGAGAAGAAGGACATTTTATAAAACATATATGTCTTCACTTTTCCTGTGTAATTTCTTTATTCATTGTGTCCATTATTTTTAAATTATCTTCAGCACTAAAAATAAACGTCCTTTGTTTATATACTTTCATTGTGTGTTGTATAAAAATTTGTCCGCAGCTTTAGCAATTGAGCTGAACATACGAAAGAAAGAGCATATAAGAAAGCTAAACTATACAAAAATGCAAAAATCGTGGAAAGATATCCAAACGAAACAAAAATCATGCACTATTTAATTCCCCAGAAAAACTTCTATTTTCTAGCCTACACAAAAAGAAGACGACGTTATTCAGAAATGACATTCTCCATCGAATACTTCAAGCTGGAGTAATTTTAATAAGGAAACAAAATCCAGATTAGATGTTTTACATCATAAAGAATAATTGTCCTATAATCACAAATGTTTGGTCAAGCTACACAAAGTTTATTCCATTTCATTCCTATCTGTAATTTTATTGTGGTAACAAAATATTCATTTGTTTTTCAGAATGACATTACAGCAGGAGAGCTTTATGTAAGCCGATAAATAAGACCGAGGACAGTAAAACGCGGGAAAAGAATGTTGGGGTGCTCCTGCAGAGATCTTATCTCCCTGTGTCGTCCCTGTCGTTCCTATCGTGGCCTTACCCTATCGTTTATATCTCATCTAATGCTAACCGAGTTTTACAGTCCGTACCGGCCAGGCCTTGTGTTTTTTCCATGTTGCTGTTTTCTATCACTGACTTCGTGGAGGAACTTCCTCACTAAGAGCAAACTTTGACGTGTCTAATGAATGTTTATAATTGATACTTAACACATAAAATCATGCATTAGCTTATTACCTTATAATTTCATTTTAATATATGAAAGCTAAAACCAATTCTTCAAGTACCGATGAAAAATAAAGTTTGAAATTATCATGTGCATATTTGAGGCACATCAGAGGTAGTAAGAAATGGCATGTGGAATCAAAAACACCCTGAATACGATTTCTTAATAAGGAAACAACTGTCTTGCTATTCGTCAGCCAGAATCTTGCAATAAATGCGGGACCCTTCACTTTCCACGTTAACCTTTTAAATAAAGGTGTGAATATCATGAATAAATTACATATCATAACAAAAGTTTCCAGTTTTTCCCATTCTAAATATATCATGAACCAAACAATGTATAATTTTGCCACTATTTCTTTCAAGGAAGGATATTTTCTGGGATATAAGAATAACTGCATGCCTCATGTCTTAGAGGTAAATAGCACAGGATATATATAACCTATATTCCCTTATTGATGCAAATGTAAAGTAGCTCTTAAATAATACGGTGTAATAACATCAATCGAATATTATAAAGAATGATTCATATACAACTTTACAGATTATCCTCATTAAATTCCAGTTCTCCATATTGAGAATTTTAAGAACAAAATAGGCCTTAAAAGTATCACGTTATCAGCAAATTTGAGATATTCTTTCCTTAATCCTCGGAATAGGATCTTTCAAAACTGTAGTTTCTATTTCACACAGTCTTTTTTTCAAGTGTTCTAAAACGCACTGTAAAATTACTGCTACTTGTATCTTAATAAGCAGGAAAATATGAGGAGTATGCGAACTACAGTTGTAGATTTGTTATAAAAGTCACTTTTTAGGTTTATATAATATACCGATGTTGCATTTAGAGAACGTTTATTACAGATAATAACGACAGGATATATAACGCATTCACCACCTTATTTACTTAGCTGTAGGTAAACGCGGAGAAATTTAATGCATCTAGTCTGTACGCGTATAAGCCATTGTATAATTTATTGTTCACTCTCGAAAGATAATGTTTGTGTGTAACTGCCAAGGCTGGCCGAGGTCGTTAAGACGCGGACTCGTGAGCGGTAGCTCTGAGGTTCCAATCCCGCCAGGACCGTCCTCCCTGACAGAGGTTTTTTCCAGATTTTCCTCATTCCTCACAAATGACAAATGCCGGGGAGGTACGCTAAACTTAGGCCTGGAACGTTTCCTTCCTTTAAAAAAACTTTCCTATTTAATATTTCATCTCATGTATCATCAGTGTCCACCGCCTGTGGTGCCTCAGTAGTAAAAACGGGCATTAAACACTTTTCCAAAAAAAAAAAAAAAAAAAAAAAAAAACAATGTCCTGAAGACCAGCATGAAATGCTAGTAGAAAAAATAAAATTAACAGGAAAAATATTTAATGTTTAAGTTTTTGGTTGTTGCAAATACCTTCTTCATAATCAGCAATAGCAAACAAATTTGTATACATTTTGTGCTTAATCTTATTATAATTATTATCATACTCCTGGGAAGCAGTCAGGCCTTAGAGAGTCCCAGTTAATTAAAAAAGTATGTTTTGAACATATTCCAGGTTTTCATAATATTTAAAATGAAGTATTTAGTAGCTTGTTGGTGAAGATAACATGAAATGGCTGTTGGAATGTCTAAGAATGCTAACCTGATCTAAGAGCTTTACCTTAGAAAGTAATATTAAAAGTTACGAAGAACCTAAGAGTGCTTTAAGTATATCAGTATTGCAGCCTATGGGCTACTGTCATGATATACAATTATATCATATCTTTCCAAGAACTAATTAAATTCTTACACTCGGGCGGAGAGTATGTTATTAAACCCGCAATCTGAATGAAGTACATAGTTCCTGGTCAACTAAGATAAGAGGCTTGTACTGGAATGTTAAAATCTAATCTCTACTTGACTTAGTCCTATCAGATGATCATTTAAAATTTAAACTCGGAATTACTGACATCTAAATGAACGATTAATTAGTTACTTTCTCTTGTAGTTTTATTTTTCTTTAGTTTCAGTTTAACTCTATATTTAATATCCTTATAGAACACGAGAAGTAAATTTTGACCAATAATCATGTATTTAAACGGCACATTTTCAGCTTTTAAGAAAGATGAGTTAGTTTAGAGCATGCTTTTCTGATGGAACAACGCATATCCAAAATTGATTTTATTCCCTGGCTATACATACTTACTAAAAGTATATCGTTGGGAGATCTGCTCACATAAATTTTTACTTTAAAATGAGCTGGAATGCAAAATAAATTTATATCGAAAGACAGAAGACGAAAGGCAGTGAAAACATTTAAGTTTTTTAATTAGACAGTAATAAATTGCAGTTCATATGAGAAAAGTTTTGAAGTAAATGTAAAAGATAAGACGTATATACGATGTAGTATGAAAAGGTATAATGATTTGGAAAATGTAAAGGGAATATTATACCTGAAAGAAAACCAGAAGATCACCTCAAATTTATACCTGATGCTTACACATTACAGCATGGTATTGGGTTGCTAGGGACGGAGGAAGACATTTCAGTACTTCAGTTTTGATCGTTTGTACCTGTGCCTCTAGTGGCGGCATCTCAGGGAGAAAGAGATGACATACAGACGCCGGGGACCAAGTCCACAAGTGGTGAAGCAAGGACGTAAACAGTGACTCGCATGTTTGCACATAGAGCACCCCGAAGCCGGAGAAAGCTCGCCCTTCATCACGTCGGTCCTGGTGGTGTAGTGGTTACCATACTTGCCTTCTAAACCCAAGATCGCGGGTTCAAATCAGATCAGGGTCGATGGATTTTTTCGGGCGTAAAAATCCTAAGTGTGACCTCCTTCGGAAGGTAAGTAAAGCCGTGGGTCCCATGTACATTTACGGCACGAAAAAGAACCTCAAGCCTGAAAGAGAGGCCTCTGAGCAAAATTTGTCGGCCGTTTCACGCCCTGAGATGAATGGGACGCTGATGACCTGACATGTTAAAAGAGCGTCCGTAAATAAAACAAATCAACTTCAAGATGTTTGAGTCCCTCTGAAGGATCGCTTTCAAACCGGACCATGTCAGAAACATGTCCTAAGGAAAGCCAGCGTCACACCGCACCAGCCCATCTTGCCTTTACTCTTTCGATCCTGTAAAAGAACCAAAGGAATGAAATGAGAGAGCAAAAAATCCTGCAATAGGACGGTCTATACCTAACAATTTATCTATACAACAAGGGAAACCACGGAAAAATACACCGCCACGGGTGGCCGAGGTCGTTAAGGCACGGACTCGTGAGCGGGAGGTCTGCGGTTCGAATCCCGCCAGGACCGTCCTCCCTGACTGGGGTTTTTTCCAGGTTTTCCTCAGTCTTCATAACTGGCAAATGCTGGGGAGGTACCTAAACTTAGGCCTGGAACGCTTCCTTCCTTAAAAAAAAAAATATATCCTTTCCCAATTTATCATTTCATTTCATGTATCATCAGTGTCCACCGCCTGTGGTGCCTCAGTAGTAAAAACGGGCGTTAAACACTACTCAAAAAAAAAAAAAAAACGGAAAAATACAAGGTCAGAATGACTGACCCCAGGGGATTTAAACCCTAAACACCTCGAATTGCGAGTTTTAAGCGTTTCGGTATGAGCCCCCCTCTCAATATAGCACAGTATAATGAAACAAGTGTTAAATAGATTATAATATATATCTAAGTCTACTTCGAACAGGTCGAACAGGTGACGCAGAAAATGCTTCAAAAGGCATTACTCCTTACGATAGGGAATATATTCTTACCCATTTACGTAATTCAAAAAATGGATAATTTAATACCAGGGTTTATATGTTAAAATTAAAAGAACACACTTATGAAAATTACGTAACTACTTCTGCCATGAACATTTAGGCTATCACTTGTGGACCACTAAGTAGAGTATGTCATCTTGTTGCTCTATCTAAGCATGTTATTGACCAGAAAGGAGTCCTCTCGAGCCCAAGAGACCCAGGTATTGTTATAAATGCAAGTGTTAGCCACATTAGCAGTTTTTCTACAAATACAGCGCATTTTATAACTAAAGAAATTACATTTGAGTTCTAAATTGAACAAATAAATAGTACAATAAATGTTTGATGAAGAGTCACCTTCACATAAATATACTTTTACGTTATAGAGAAATACTTTTAAAGAAACTTTCAGTCCGTAATTTAGTTGTTCACAAGTAATTGTCTTGAGATATTGCCATTAAATATTGTATTAGGTGCGCATATAAACATAAATGAAAAGAAATTTGCAATAACAGAATTGTTTGTTCACAAGAAAGGTACAAATATATTTTACTAATAAATAGATGTTAAAAAAAAATCCTTGGAAGACAGTTCAATGTATGATACATTTGTCTTTATGTACAATTTGCACTTACAAAAAATTCCGTTTAAAACATTTTAACCTACTATGTGTTGAATGCGACATCTGTAGATATTAAAAAGACTGAATTTTACATTTACCATGAGAATAAAGGAAGGAAATTTGAAAAAAAGAAGTCCACTTATTCAGACCTCATGAACAACGAAATGCATGCTTCAGTAAAAAAGAATAAGTTTTCCCAAACGACAAAATAGTAACCAGGCTGTTACGCTCCTAACTTTGCTGCTTATGCGATTATTTCAAACCGTCAATCAATACTCTCCTCAGAGAGAACAACATTTAGTGTCATTAGATATCCTGCCTTTTTAAATAAACTTATAAAGCAAAATGACAGAAATTGCGTTCCAAAAGTATCTGAAGAAATGACTGCACTGTTTCTACTTCAATGAACATTTAAGACTAAAATGATTTAATCCTCAGACAAATCTACAAATTTTGGTGGTCTTCCTTATTATAAACAACCTGTATAATCAAATAACTGCTTCGTATCACGAGATCAAGATTAAAATACATTTACTGATTAAGCACTTGACTCATTTCATACATTCAAGTGAAGCATACTATACAGTTCAGGCTCTAAGTTTCATAGACAGCTAAGATTGTACTTACATTTAAACTAGGAACAATAATACCTACATCAGTGTACCAACGCAGATAAACTTTTTAGAATAAAGAGTGCCTATTGATGATACAAACATTACATGGTACATGGTACTTTCCAGAGAAACGGCATGTTTACACAGAGATAGATAGTTATGCAATTACCGAAGATTTGAAATGAGTGAGATGAAGAAACACGTGTTTAGTATAGTACTATGCACCATATGTGACAAATTAAATAATTTCGTACTCCTGTCGAGTACTAAAAAGCACAAGTCATGCGAAGAGAGAGTTTAACAAAACGAAAGTAATGCCATTTTCAATAAATGCACACTTAGATATAATTACATATAAACAATTCTGTACTCTCGTATATAATGCCCAAGTAAAGTTATCATATCTTATTGACATGAGCTTCAGAAAATAAAAGTAAAATGATCCACATTGTAAAACGTTGTTTGAAACAGCTGTTCTATTTTCGTGCAGCCATGCTATTTCGCAGGATTACCAATACTGCGCTCACATAATTAAATCTGCTGCTCTTCGTTTGGTACTATCAGAACCAATTTGTTCGTAGAGTTTTATAACTAAGGAAAACGTAATCGATACCCCTCATTTTAAAAGGGCGCTCGCTGCTCCAACCTGCCGAAGCAATTGTATTTGTGACATAAATAACTTCCGAAGGTACCTGTTGCGATACAATGTGGATTTCTTGTTCACATGCGGTTCAACGACAAACACCCAATCTCCCCTGTTGGTTCATCTTTTCTTTCACATCCTAAAAGACCTTAAAGGGATCCCAAATCCCTCCACTTCTCAATTTGGAAGAGCAGTAACAGGTCTGCAAAACACATTCGCTAATCTGAGGGCGGAAGTTCGCGCTAGTGACCGCCTCTGAGAAAGGCCGCGCCGATGCAAGATGAATGAAAGCTGTCAGTGATGCAAGTGGTATCTGGTAGATGGATTTGCAGAGAAGTGAACTGACAGCTGGATTATCTCACACTTAACGTACACTGGGAGGCAGGAGCAGGACATCGTCTTCCCTCTGTTGGGTGCAGCAATTCAATAGCAATATACATTTTCTTGTTTCTGCGACACAAGCTACACTTTCCTAATTCCTCACTGTGATTCTTTAACACGCATTCATCTAAACATAAGTTTTTCAAGAAAGGAAAGAATACACTATAATGAACTATATAAATTTTGTTTTCTTTTTAGAGAAAATGAGGCATAAATATAAAAACGAAGAATAATGTTAAAATGAAGTTTTCCCTCTTTCTTCATTCAATGTGTCTTTATTAATAAGTGCCAAAAACAGACTGAATGAGTTGTTATTGAAATGGGCACTATATCAGGTTAAGTTTGCACACGCTTGTTTTATTTTAAATAAGCAGTTTTCGTTTTTATAGAACACAGAATTTTTCTTGAATATTGCTCTGATATGTGCTCTTTAAAAATAGCACTAATCATTTTTCAAAAATGAAAAATCATACGTTAGTAAGGAAGAATTTGGAAGGAAAGTAACCCGTGTCATAAATTTACAGTACGTAAAAAAACTTAAGACCTGAAAGAAGAGGAATCTGAGAAAAATTTAATGGCCGTTTCATGCCCTGAATTGAATGGGACGCTAATGACCTGAGATGTTAAAAATCGCCCTTAAATAAACAAAAGAACTATAAGTAAGGAAGAAATATGAATTAAAAAGTTTAATATTTGATATAATTCACTTGTCCTTTAACTTTTTAACAAATGCTTCCTCATCAGCTGCATTTAAATGGTCATCTGCAAATACATCTAGAACGTTAGCATTCTCATTCCAGTACTCGACATTTTAAAAAATGATGTGCTGTAAAACATTATATCCAACTCAAAAGTTAATGTAAAAATCGCATGCTACAAGCTACTATTAATTGCAAACTTGTGAAATTCACTGCTTGGCAAAAGTTGTGTACTTGTCTCTTGTTGGAACATTATCCTTACCTTAAAATAATTATTCTTGTTTTCAAAGTGTATTCTTTTACCCTTGTGAAATTATAACATTATTAATATTTTGCAAATTATGAGAAATAATTTGCTACTCACGTACTTATAAGTTCATGGAAAGAGCTCTGGAAGCGACGCATTTCGCCAAATTAACAAGAAACACATTTAAAATGCTACAAGTTCAATTTAAAGGACCTTATGTTATTTTCATAATAATTTATTTAACAAATAAAAGTCATTTAATGCAAAAAAATACAAATATGGTCCTGGCAGGAATCAAACCGCAGACAGTTCACGATACCGTGTCATGGGTACTTCGGCTACCAGTTTCGGTACAGATATTAATAATTATTATTGTAACTTAATTGATAAAAAAATCTTCTTTAACATAAAGAGTGTTGGTGGTTTTGCAACCTCAATGAAATCCCATCATAATTAGTATTTCTTACGTGTAGTCTCGAAATAATTACATCATGCCAACAAACAAGTTAGATGCGAAATTAAACTGCATTAGGAAAAGTATCAGCATTTATGACTTGTATTAGTTAATATAATTAGAGAAGAACAGTTTCAGCATTTAATGCTGTCACAAATAACTATGCAGTTGAAGTTATTCTAATAAATTGGAGAAAATTAGTAGAACATATCAGATTATATTAATACTCTTAAGTTTGAGGGAAATAGAATAGATAGAATCGAATCAAAGATAGTAGGAATGACATCCTCCTTGAAATAAAAACTAACGAATATTTGAGACTATAAAAACTGTTTATTACGAAATCTTTCCGCTCAGCTGCTATATTCCGTATCATTTTTACATCTACTTCTTTGAAATTTTCACCATTCTTTATTCTCATATTGCACGCCTAGTCCTGTAGTGTAAAAGCATTTTGATCATTGTTTTTCGTTGAATTTTGTAATTTCCTTTACCACAAAATGCAAAGAATTTATTGTAAAACCAGAGGGTAATTTATTTTGTGGTTGTTGGATTAATTCTTCAATAACTTTGTTTATATATTTAATATTTACTATACCAGATCTTGCGATGATTTATTTGTAGTTTTACAGAAACCACCAATAACATACAGAAATCCTAAGTTAACTTTTTACTCAGTAATCAGATGATAGGAATAAAACAAATGAATGCACGAGTAAAATATAAATCATTACTCATTAGTTTTTGAACATCATGTGAGTTTTCTATAATGGCCACTTCATTTTCACAGGTCAATGGAGTATCAATAATCTCTTTCTTTTAAGAATCGGTCCTGGTTGTGTAGTGGTAACCATACTTGCCTTCTATACCCAAGATTGCGGGTTCGAACCCGACCAGAACCGATGGATTTTTTGGGCGTAAAATCCTAAGTATGGCTTCCTTCGGAAGGAAAGTAAAGCCGTGGGTCCCGTGTCGTACATTTACGGCATGAAAAAGAACCTCAAGCTTGAAAGAAGAGGCCTCTGAGCAAAATTTGTTGGCCATTTCACGCCCTGAATTGAATGGGACGCTGATGACCTGAGGTGCTAAAGAGCGTCCGTAAATAAACAAATTAAAAACAAACAAAAAAAACTGGCTAAAGATGTTCTTACGAAATAATCTTTCACATATACCTTCTAGGCAGTCATTGATGAGGATATTAACATTTATTCTCGTAGAGCTAACGCAGTTTCTATCAACATTTCCGTGATTATTTTTAAACAATGTTAAAATTATTACTGATCTTTATATGTGGGACATGCATGAGAAATATTAGCTAATAGTTAACATTTGGGGTATATTATTATTATTATTATTATTATTATTATTATTATTATTATTATTAATAATAATAATAATAATAATAATAATAGTAGTAGTAGTAGTATAGCAATATTAGTAGTAGTGTAGTAATAGTAATAGTAGTAGTCGTAGAAGTATAGTAATAGTAGTATCCGAAACAGTAGTAGAAATAGTAATAGTATAGTAATAGTAGTAATAGTAGTGCAGTATTAGTAATAGTTGTAGTATTTATAGTAGTATATTATAGTAGTAATAGAAATAGTAGTATTATAGTAATAGTAGTAGCAGTAGTATTAGTAACAGTTTTAGTAGTAGTGGTAGTAGTAGTATAGTAATAGTAGTAGAAATAGTATTATAATAGTAATAGTAGTAGAAGTATTAGTAATAGTTGTAGTACTAGTAGTAGTAGTAGTAGTTGTTGTTGTTGTAGTAGAAGTAGTAGTAGTAGTAGTAGTAGTAGTAGTAGTAGTTGTTGTAGTAGTAGTAGTAGTAGTAGTAATAATAATAGTAATAGCATGTTAAAATAAGTTTCAAAAGAAATTAACAGAGTTTTGTTTCAGTTTAAATCAAACGTTTAAAATGAACTATATTGTAAGTTAACGGACATAAGCAAAATACATAATTATGTGCTGATATTACAGTTCTGAGGTCTCATTTTCCATATACAGCCACATCATTCCTTCACAATGTCAGATGATATTTCCTTTTGAGCCTCTGGGATGTACGCAGTCTGGTACAGTGGACTTAGATAAAGTATCTGTTAAACTGAATTAACATGATATACCAGGGTTGGGCGAGTAAATTATCTGTAGGTATTTTACACCTAATGCACATACATATTTATACTTGATTAAATAAAGTAATATTTAATTGATTTTGACATCTTGTATTTTATATGTTTTTAATGTATTGTAATAGAGCATACTAAATTAAATTGTATCCATCCGGTGTTTATAGTTTTTTGTTGATTAATATACCACAAATAATTTAGAATATTAATAGTTAGTCATTTTTAGTTTTTATGAGTTTTTACATAAAATTGTATGATTCTGAAACTGTTATATAAGCATTATTAGAGAGCAAAATTGTTAAATACGCAATAATTAATAGGTTACTTTACTCTGTGCGGTAAATAACAGCTGTTTTCTTACTAGTAACTAATATAAATATTTTAATATTTGTATAGTAATCAAAAGATTTATGATAAGTGTTCATATATAAAATAATTTAATTTCTGCCTGGCTTTAAATGGTACAAATAAACCATTAAAATTCCAATATTCTCTTCTTTTGAATTTTAGAAGTAACTAGTACAATGTTATATATTAGTAACGAAATTTTTATTTGCATTGTAGGCAAAAGATCAATAGGAAAAAAAAAACTCACGATGCTGATTTATTAGTCATTTCTACTAGTTTTTTTATTGTGGCTATTGACCGAAATCAGAATACTTTTTGTGATTTAAAGAACCTGTACAAATAATGCTGAAAACTGGCGAAACCTTCTGAATGCAAAGTTCCCAACATGAATTCTTCTATTATTCATGTTCCTCTTCATTAAGTTTTGTTCTTGATGTTATGAATAAAGTAAATTTATATATATGATTTGATTTTTCTGTTGACTTTTCTGCTTTTGAAGATGTAGCGTGCATCATGACAAACACATAAAAATAAGGTCATTCGTAGTTCCACTGCGTCAGCGACATTGCTTTCTGAAATTTGGCAAACATTGGTGAAGTGGCTGACGGGATTTACGAGTGCAATTGTTTCACTTACTTGTGCAATGCTTTTTAAGTAAAAGTGATTTCATTGATGTTGAAATTATATAACGTGCTTTATTAACTGTTTTACGCATTGTTGTAATGTTTTTTTTATATAATAGTGTTTAACGCCCGTTTTTACTACTGAGGCATCACAGGCGGTGGACACTGATGATACATGAGATGAAATGATATATTGGGAAAGGATATTTTAAGGAAAGAATAGTTCCAGGGCTAAATTTGGGGTACCTCCCCAGCATTTGCCATTTGTGAGAACTGAGGAAAACCTACAAAAAAACCCAGTCTGAGAGGACTGTTCTGGTGGGTTTCGAACCCCAGATCTCCCCCTCACGAGTCCGCGCTCTAACGTCCTCGGCCACCCTTGGCGGTGTGTTACTTAGAGAAACACTAGCATCTCATTGAGAGCACCACGTGTGGTTTTATTTATTTATTTATTTATTTTAAGTGCTACTGATCTTAATTTTTGAATGTTTTCAGATCTGAATTTATTTTTAATATACTTTTGATGGTTGGTTTAAGACATTTAGCCAGCAGTTTTGCAGTGTGTAATATGCAAGCAGTATTTTTTAATAATAGTCATTGCTTATTTAAGGTGTTCATGGCATTCCTAAACACGATACAATGGAAGACAAAGACAATCTTTCTCATTTCTCCGTGGTAAAACAATAGATTTTTGGTTGATAACAGACTCTCCTGCCTGCCTCAGCGAGCCTTGGGAACGCACCATTTATCTTGGAGCGAGATCATGCCTATGCTATTTTGTCCTGTCTGTAGTAGATATAACGAGATTAGATATGCAAGACAGACGACGGCCTAGACGGTTTAATCTAATTCTTTTTCTACTCCTCTGGCAATTACTCACAGTCTATATTTAAATGTGCATCTCCGGATTATAAGAAGACGCCTCCAGGAAGCGGGAACTCATCATCGAATACGCTGTAAAAATACTCTCAATAGACGAACACAGAGAATCCAGAGTAGATTTCGCTTTGCAACATTTCAGCAAAAGCAGCGGTTCTGGAATTCTAGCTGGATGAAAAGACATTTTCATCAGATGAGGTTGGCCGACTGCATCTATGACGTCCAGACAATACGCTATATGACCCCAAACATACAATTGCCATAGCAAAGAGTGGCAGGATAAACGTCGCATTCTGGGGTTGAATGATCCCTAACAGAGTGGGAACTGGTCTAGCTGTTTCATCAAATGAAATCCGAAGAACATATCAAATTTCTGGATTAGTGCATGCTACCCAACGACCGGACAATGTAGCAGAGGAAGGTAAACCAAATTTTATCTTCCAACATGACAACTCTAGCAAGCAGCACGAGGAGTTAACATTCAAACACTGAAGTGCCTTACAATCCTTATACATCATCTCTGTGTTCTGATCATGGAAATAGTAAAGTATCATCGAAAAGTCACTCCGCAGCCATTGCGTAGACGAAATTTCACTAGGGAAGCGAATTTGGGTGTCAGCACTGACCGCGCTCTGATCGTACAGTTATTGTGTTCACTTAACCACCAAGGCAAGCACACACTCCAAAGGGCAAACTTTAGCATCGGTGGACGGATTACCTGTTAAAAACATTTTTCAAAGGAAGGAATGTCAGAAATGTAAGAATATCAACTTTCTCCTATGTGGCACATCACTCAAGTGCGGAGGAACTTGTCGATGATCCGTTGTAATTGGATAGGGCTAGAGTCCACATTGCTTGCCACTTTGAAAAGTATTTGTAAATTCTGTATTCGTTGTGCTTATATCATGTTTGGTGGCGTTATGAAAGAATATCCTTTCTGCTCTAGAACCTGTCATATCTTCAATAGCGCGTAGATGACACCAGTATCGCGCGTTACATTTTTTGGTACAAAGAATAAAAGTTTTTTATTTATTATTTTTTAAATGATAACGTGTCCATGGAAGAGCTAGTTCTCTTTCGTCAAAATTAAATTCTTTCCATTCATCTTCAGAGAATCAGTGAAGGCGAGCGTCCTCTAATAGGTACATGACAAACTCAATAGACAAGAATCAGTCATTTCCAGTGCTATTATAACTAGTGCCTACTATTGATGCAGCGAGGCGCTCAACAAAGTATGTTGATTAATTAAGCGTATTCTCTTCAACTCACATTGTAGAACTTTCTTTCTCCTTTAAACAGAAATTCAATTGCTAAGAAGTATGTGCGTATTCGTAAGATATAGAAGCTTTATGTCAATTTGACCGGGTTTTTTTCTGCATGAACATGCGAGGATATCTACCTCTAAAATAAATTAGCGTTTCATCTACGCAAGTATGCTGTAATATTGTACAATTTCTGACATTTTACGATTAATTTACAGCAATAAATGCTAAAAAAACAACTTAAAAAAACAGTCACTATACACCCAATCACTCAAATGATGCATAGATCGCAGATTAGATTATGTACTTTTCAGGATAGTCTATATCACCATAGGCTGAATAAGCGGTGTTACCAGTTCAAACCTTTTTCTCCTTTATATTTCATTTGTCAACATTTTCGTTTTCGATCATCATTATGCCAATATGGTAATAAATGTCCATGGTATACGTGAAATAAAACGTTCATTCCTGAAATGAAATGGTTCTTTGTAAAAGATATACAACATGAAAGCATGAAAACATTCATAAGTTAAATTTAGCAATGTGAATATAGCTATGAAGACTATACATTTTTTTAAATTTATTTTGAATTAAATAACCGAAACTATTTCGAAGTTTTTCCTAAATATTCATGCTCAATTAATTCTAGCAATGAGTGCACACCCATACTTTTGACTGGTTCACTCAAAACTAGTGCTGTTTGAAATGAAAAAAGGCAGCTGTATGACCATCATGCAGTCTAAATAGCTGCTGCTGAAAACTTGGATACTCGGGGATGCTGTGATAATGTGGCAAGTTGTTATACTGACGAGGCGACATTTCAAAATCAAGTATTCCAACCTGTGTTGCCCATAATTTCCCACGGTAGGTGAAGTAATCAGTGATGATTATCAAGTAACAAGTGCAATTATATTTCACCAGTATCAAAATACACTGTAACAGGAAGATCACAGGCTTGCCAATACTCAAACTTCTCATCATAATCAACTAAGGAGCTTGAATTTGGATTTGTACTTAAATGACAGAATTTGCAAGCTGTAGCATAAGTACAGGTTTTGCTGGGGAACTAAAATTTAGAAACGGAACTGCATGCATTATATACATAGTCTAAATGTTGATTAAGGTATAAAATATATAATATTTGTATAGCAAACATTTTCTTAAGCTTTTACTCATTTAAAGACCACTATGTTATTCAACAAGCACACCAACGAAAACGTTATATAAATTTGCACATAATATACCTGATTTAAGTTTTTTTCACACCTTAACGAGAATGTCCCTTATTGAAATATTACAAAATTTAGCTTTAAGATTTTCCTAATTGAAAACTGACATTTCAGAATAACAATTAATAACAATGCACAGAAGATAAACTTTCTGCATTACTCACTAAAATAATATTTGTATTTCGAAAAAAGCTCATTGTAATATATAAAAACAAGATGTTATGATAATTTCGTTTTCCAAATACTGTTTAGTAATGGGGGTCTTCATAGTCCAGCATACCAAACATTACAGAATATTTCTGCAGTAAGCCCTTTCATTTTTGTTTAACATTTATAATAAGAGTTAAGTAACACAAATGTTAATGTAAGTGATTAAATAAAAGAAAAGTATATCAGTACACAAATGCAGCCTATGATAATACCCCAGGCAACTTTTGTTTTATCTGTGGGAAGTTAGTTTCAAATCACAAAAGCTAAAATTACTTCCCAATGTAAAGAATGCATATAATCTTTACTTGTTAAAAGATAAGGGAACTGAAAATAAATTTGCACTCAAAAATTGTTGCCTTAATTGTTGCACAAAGCTATGGGAGTGGAACATGAGCTACAGGTATCCAATTCTCCAATCTCAGACACAATTGACTCCAGCAATGAATGTGTACCTTTGTCAACTTCAGATAAAGCAGTGTAAGGACCATCAACGTCTCAAAATGTAGACTTTGTGCTAAAATAAATTAGTCAATGAAATCTATAAAAGTGTTCAGTGTTAGCTCGTGAGAGACTTAGATTTATAATAAGGCCAAATTGCTAAGTTCATGCCTTAACCAGTGGAGTGCTTTTGAAGAAAATGTCAAATTAGCAAGCTTTCGAGTTTGTCAGTATCCAATGCAACAGTTAATTCTAACCAGTACAGTCTTGTACTTTGCACCGATTTTGAACCCTAATGTGTGCAATGCAAACTTAACATATCACAGATAAGAGTGGCACCTTTAGATTGGTTTAAAATCAGCCTGAAAATCGCATTTCCGCACAGTGGCAATAAATTGCCAAGTATTGTTCACGGGTATTCATTTCATTTGAAATATTTTGTTTATGTTATATTGTTAATTAATTGTTTGCATTACGATTAATTCAGCAGGTTTATATGTGCAGATTCGAAAATAATGGCAACCATATAGGTCTTCACGGCGTTATATATTGTTTAATGAGTGAGCGGAACAATCATACAAAGTACTTTGATTCTGAAATAATACTCCAATTCTTGAATAAACTGACGAGGGTTATTTCCTTCCTCCTCACAAAAGTCTGGAGATGTCAACTTGTTAATTAAGTGGTTGGCCTTGCATTATAAAACGGGCCCGGTAAGTTTATCGTGTTTGTATCCATACTTGGACTTGTCTGCCAATGATGCGACTTTAATTGCATCAGTGACTAGCCTTGGTTTTCCAGGGCGAGCTAGCTACATTTACTAAATGTATACCAATATGAGAGCTTTGTTCATTTTGCAGGATAGACTCTCGTAATTTCGAGATGTCTTGGTTCGTTTTGCTCTTATGTGCATCCAAGATCTGCACAACTAATTTGATTGTTCTTAATTCTTCATTCATATGAGTTTCCAGCTCATCATACAGACATGCATGCCCTGCTTGTGTATCGGTGACCACCAGATGGTCATGATCGCTGCAAATTTTACATACTTCCTCTCTAACACTTTCCACGTCATGTTTAATATCGCTAATTTTCTGATCCCATTTTTCCTGATTTTCCATCATCTGCGTCTTAACAACCTATTGAATTCTCCTACTTTTCTCTAACTTCCCATCCAACTTTTTCTTTAATTCATTTTCATTTTGAATGAACTTATTTCTGATGCTAAGCTTATTCTCTGTTTTATAATACTAGTTGTTGCTGCAATTCCGTTTGAACTTTACTAACTTCCCCAAACTGGTTAGCTAACTTTTGCTGCACTAACTGACTCATTCTCAAGACTAACCTCTTCTCCATGCTATATTGACTAGTATTAGCATCCTGCTCACTGGCTTCTACCCTGCCTACTCATTTACATGTTCTGCCCCGTTTTTATCAGTCATTGTGCAATTTTTTTATTTCTTAAAAACATTAAATATGCAAATTATAATGGTGAGTATACATACGCATAATTCTGTTAACTCTTCATCTATATCTGTTATAATTTTTCTGCTCTATGTTTCTCGGTCATCGATGCCATATGTCCCGCGCTCCTGCTTCTTCGTCGATATCACACAGGCACATCGTCTCGTCTCTGGGAATAGCATCAGGCCTATCCAAGCAGCATTAAGCTTCTACTAGCAGCGTCCTCTACCTGGAGTAGCGTACTTCAGTGTACTTCATGGAGAAAAATTAGACAAAAAGTGCCAGGTAAAGAAATTGGTAAAGAAATAAGAGTGAAAAATATAATAGGGAGGAATGCCACAATGTAAACAGAAATGAATAACTAATGCGGAATGGTAAGCACAATCTACAAAATAAAAGAAAAAGACTAGAAAGGCACATAAGTACGAATGTTGCGCTGCGAAGCAATACTGAGCAGTGATTCCGTAGCGGTGCAAGATATATTTGCCAGCTTACTGGCGCGCATAAAGCGTTTCCCCTCTTAAGGGAAAAGTAGTAGCAGTAGTTGTAGCAGTAGCAGCAGCAGCAGTAGTAGTTTTACCAGTAGCAGTAGCAGCAGCAGTAGTAGTAGTAGTAGTAGTAGTAGTAGTAGTAGTAGTAGTAGTAGTAGTAGTAGTAGTAGCAGTAATAGTAGTTGTAGCACTAACAGCAGCACCAGCAGTAGTAGTAGCAGTAGTAGCAGTAATAGCAGTTGTAGCACTAACAGCAGCACCAGCAGTAGTAGTAGCAGCAGTAGTAGTAGTAGCAGCAGTAGTAGTAGTAGTAAAAGTAACTAGCAGCACCACCAGCAGTAGTAGTAGCAGTGGTATTAGTAGTAGTAGTAGCAGCAGCAGTAGTAGTAGTAGTGGTAGTAGTAGCAGTAGTAGTAGAAGCTGCAGCATTAGCAATAGTAGTAGTAGTAGTAGTAGCAGTAGTAGTAGTAGTAGTATTAGTAGTAGTAGTAGTAGCAGTAGCAGTAGCAGTGGTAGTAGCAGTAGCAGCAGTGGTATTAGTAGTAGCAGTAGTAGTAGTAGTAGCAGTAGTAGTAGCAGTGGTATTAGCAACAGCAGTGTAGCAGTTTTAGTAGTAGCAGTAGTAGTAGTAATAGCAGTAGTAGTAGTTGTAGCAGTAGCAGCAGTAATAGTATTAGCAGTAGCAGCAGTAGTAGTAAAAGATATAGCAGTAGTAATACTAGTAGTAGCAGTAGTAGTAGCAGCAGTGGTAGTTGCAGTACCAGTAGTAGTATCAGCAGTAGTAGTAGTAGTAGTAGTAGTAGCAGCAGCAGTAGTAATAGCGGGTGTAGCAGTAGTAGCAGCAGAAGTAGTATCAGCAGTAGTAGTAGCAGTAGTAGTAGCAGCACCAGTAGTTGTAGTAGCAGTAGTAGTAGTAGTAGTAGTTTTAGCAGTATCTGTAGCAGTAGTAGTAGCAGTAGTAGCAGTAGCAGCAGTAGTAGAAGCTGTAGCAGTAGCAATAGTAGTAGTAGTAGTGCTAGTAGTAGCAATAATAGTAGTTGTTGTAGCACTAGCAGCACCACCAGCAGTAGTAGTAGCAGTGGTATTAGTAGTAGTAGTAGCAGCAGCAATAGTAGTAGTAGTAGTAGTAGTAGTAGTAGTAGTAGTAGTAGCAGCAGCAGCAGTAGTAGTAGTAGTAGTAGTAGTAGTAGTAGTAGAAGTTATAGCAGTAGCAGTAGTAGCAGTAGTAGTAGTAGTAGTAGTAGAAGTTATAGCAGTAGCAGTAGTAGTAGTAGTAGTAGTAACAGCAGTAGTAGTAGTAGTAGTAGTAGTAGTAGAAGTTATAGCAGTAGCAGTAGTAGTAGTAGTAACAGCAGCAGTAGTAGTAGTAGTAGTAGTAGTAGTAGTAGTAGTAGTAGTAGTAGTAGAAGTTATAGCAGTAGCAGTAGTAGTAGTAGTAGCAGCAGCAGCAGCAGCAGCAGCAGTAGTAGTAGTAGTAGTAGTAGTAGTAGTAGTAGTAGTAGTAGAAGTATTAGTAATAGTAGTGGCAGTAGTAGCATCAGCTGGTATTGTAGTTGTAGCAGTAGCAGCATTAGTAGTAGTAGTAGTAGTAGTAGTAGTAGTAGTAGTAGTAGTAGTAGTAGCAGTAGTAGTAAGCAGTAGTAGTAGTAGTAGTAGTAGTAGTAGCAGTAGTAGTAGCAGTAGTAGTAGTAAGTGGTAGTAGTAGTAGTAGCAGTAGTAGTAGTAGTAGTAGTAGTAGTAGTAGTAGTAGTAGTAATCGTAGCTGTAGCAGTAGCAGCAGCAGATAAGAAGTTTATTTTTTTCAGTGTTGCCAATACAACATTGCTTCAACAGGCCCATGGGTGCAACGGAACATTAGAGATTTAATGCAAATTTAAATTAATTTTATTTTTAAATTTTTAATTTTAAAGCAAGTAGTATATTATTTACTTACTGCCAATGTACCGAGCCGAGTGACTTAGATAATGGCACTTGGGAATTGCATCCGGAAGGTTCCAGTCTCAATACCCGTTGACCCGGACATCCTGACCTTGGGTTTATTCTTCGTTTTCCCATGTCATGTAGGCGATTTTTGGAATTTAATGCTTACGTTGTGCGAATTTTCCTCTCTTCTCTTTCATATAAGTTTAATTCCATTAGTTCCATTACAGGGTAGAAAGTACCTGGGCGATGTGAGCTGGCGGTGTTTGTTGGTGGTTTTCGCTTTGTAAAGGTTTGTGCCCCGATGTTTGGAATGGAAATGGAGGAGAGCGATAACTCAGGGGAGGACCTTCCACTGTTGGGGTGTTCTACTTGGAAACATGTCAGGGACCCCATCTGCGTCCGGGTGGTGATCGCCCCTGCACCCTGGCTTAATTTTCCCCTTTCTCCCGAAGATGTCCTCTCTGGGAGTACAGGCACAAAGGGCAGTTAGTGAGCAAGTACGGAAGTATATTTCCTCTCCAGATCATTCATCAATCCGTTCGTCTATGCTCTAATGTCAAGCGACGAAGCAATTCTAGTAATTTCTTGTAGGTAAACAACTTCCTGGTACCATTTTGATGTCTGTTGGCTACATAGAGCAGTCTGGTTCCCTCATGAGCGTACTCACTTTCCAAAACTAAAAGATATCTTTTGTTGTTTTTGTAGCAATGAAGGAGTGAGTACCAATCAACAGCATCAATGAAAGAAAATGGCGCCTTCACAGGTGTTCCTGTATGCAGAGATACCTTTCAAGTATTCGTGGGAACAAGGCCTTGACTGAGATACATAAGATCTTTTCCAATTCCAAGTAAATTATTACCTAATGTTCACACAGGGGGACATGCTAACAAAGCAATAAAGGCGCATGAAGAAATGGATACCTTAATCGTCGAATACATTAAATCGTTTAAACCTAGAGTTTACTTACAGGAGATGCAAAATATTAATAAAATGTACATAGTTTAGAAGTAAATGTTAAATATATTAGGCTGTTTTCTTCCATAGAAGTTTCATATTAAATTTGGAGTATCCATACCTATCATTTTCACGTTCTGCGTCATAATGTGCACCCAATACGACATATGAAAGAAAGTTGCAGATTCGGTAAGCAGAAACGTTTCATAGAAAGAAAGGAAAACTTAAACAATATAGAAATACTCTGTGATATCACAACTTTTATCTTATCTGAAATGTTTGGGCGCTAGGAGAGATGGTGACCTTATTTTAATATCAAATGGGTATCCGGAACAAAATAAAAATCATAACATGATTACGTTCCTCTATCTCTTGGTACACTGTCTGAAATTGTTCAACTGAATCACTCATATGTTTGCAGTTAGCGGTCATTCCTATGTGCCAAATTATCACAACTTTGCATTGGTTAAAAAAAAGAAGTTTGAAACTACTGTATAGACCCCTGATTGATTTAATGAAAGTATGTCGAAGAAATCTAACCCCATGTAAAGTAGAAAAGGCGGTAAAAGAAGTGTCTACAATTTGAAGCAAGCTATAGAGCCTTATTTTCTGAAAAAGCTTACAATGTATAACTATGATAGTCAACATGAACTTCGGAGGCATGAGACATTTACTGCCGTCTTTGGAGAACTTATATTTTTCGAAATGAGAAGATACCTTCCAAACTTCAGTTTGTTCGGCTGCATTCTCAACCCATTCTTATCAATGAAGCCAAGGTGAATGACTTGCAATGTTTGCATTCTGTAATGACAGAAAATGGGGACTTTTTTACTCTCTTAAACGAGAGAATAGCAACGGTGATGACATGGAGAAGTCAGATAACAGTAGTGGAGAGGAAAAGTATTAAAACATACTGACAGAAGGACACGTAGAGCACTGTTTGCTTTTCTGGGGAATTGGAAAACGTAGCCAAGTATATACAGTTAACAAGAGCAGCATATCTCGCATAATTTGGTTAATAATAGTGGTAGAAGCAGTAATTGATTGCTATCGTAGCAGACTTAAATACTCAAATAATTATAACTATACACCATACATGCAAACACCGTCCATTTAACTAAGATATATCCAAGAACGGTAACATTTGCTATGCTTACCTTCGTATCTGAATATACAAGCATACCTACCTATGCACACTATTAGTGCTTTTGTCAGATATTTACTATGAATAAGTTTCATGAACATATGCACAAATATACGAAAAATACCCTTGTGGCCCCTTCCTGTCAATCACCTTCACTCTCCAACTCCTCTTTCCATCCTATAGCCATTAATCTTCTATACGGGTCTTCGGCAGAAATATTCCCGATCTGTATGTGCCCCTGGTGACCAAAAAAAAAAAAAAAAAAAAAAAAAAAATCACTCGATTTCTTCTAAATCCCACTCCATTAAGGGCACGGTTCGCAAGGTATCCTGCAAACTGTGTAACCATTACAGCAGTTGTGTACTATGCCATGCACTATACACGCTGACTAGTGTGTGTCCGTTAGCGCTGTGGCAGAGTGTGCAGTGATGCTGTGGTTAAGAGCGCAGGTTCGACTCCCTGCATGAGGAGCTTACACAGAAGGGCAATGCCTTCTAAACCTCTCGGCCACCCTACTCTATCATAATATTCTCTTTCTAGGTGTTTATGATTGTGTTCATTACATTTACAGACAAAGCGGTCATTGCGGTGTGCAGTCACCGTATACGCGTTGTAAATACAGCGTTTAGGAGGGTCCGCATTTCTTATGCAATGAATTTAAAAGGCAAATTTGCCCTTCTATTTTGAGAATTTCACAATTAATTGACAATTTCTTTACTAAACAAAAGATTCGAATTTTGTAGTTATGAAGTTATGTTTTTTGCTTCTCTTTGCATTCTGGTATCTTTATAAGAATATTTTTTGCGCTATTCGACTTTGCCCAGGAGATTCCCAGTCTCAATGAACGATATAATATGTGAACAGATTGATTCATATTCTCTATGAGAGTAGTTGTCACCTCTTCTTCATCATCACTTGATTGAGTAGAAATTACATGTTAATATTCAGTTATTTCTTCCACATTTACTTCTGCTTCTTAACCACTAGTCAGTTCTAGACCATCTGATTCACAGGAATATAAAATTTAAAATAGAAGCGCATTTTCTCCTCAAATGAAGAACTGCTCATTCTAAAACTCATCATGCACAATTCTTTCACTTAGTTTTTAAATTAAATTGATGCAACAATCATCTTCAAACATAAAAATTAATAAATGTCAACAATGGACAACATCTGAAATTAAAAATGAATAGCGGGAAAAACAAGGAAACAAATACAAAATTTAGTGAAAAATTATAGGGTCAAGTGAACACCAGAGGTCATGATTAGAAGTACTCAGCAGTACACTTAATCAATGAAAAGGATTTAATAATAGAGGAAAATACACACAGTCAATACGACATGAAAATAATCATTATAGAAGTATTTAAAATTTCATTTGATGGGTTGTCCTCACAGAACCGTGTGTATGTATTTATTACCAGATTACGTGTTAAACTTATTTGAATAGCATTGTGAATTGAGGATGATACTTAGTGTGAAACACTATCATTTGGTGATTGTTAGGCAATATTGCAGTATACGAGGTGGTATCTTCAATATTCGGGACTGGTGCTGCCATCTCGATAATAGTTGTGTTACAGTTTTGTGCCGCTAGGTGGCAACACTAGCACATCTGATGAGTGAGTGTTTAATGTTTCATGCATCTGGGTTGATATGTTGATTTTGATTCGTTTTATTTAAGGACGCTCTTTAACATTTCAGGTCATCAGCGTCCCATTAAATTCCGGGCGGAAAGGGCCGACAATTGTTGCCAAAGTTCAACACCTCGTTCGTGAGGATCGACGTAGAACTATTGACGACCTTGCTCATGAAGTGGGAATTGGTTATGGGACATGGGACACCACCGCAAAATTTGTGTCAAGAATCCTGACTCTGATTAGAAGGCGCATCGTATTGAAGTTTGCACGGAGCTTCGTCAGGCCGTATCCGATGATCCAACCTTCTAGTCCAGAGTCATCACCGGCTACGAGAGCTGGATGTACGCTTATGACCCTGAGACAAAACACCAATCCTCCCATTGGAAGAGTCGGAACTCACCAAGATCAATAAAAGCGAGACAAGTCAAGAGCAAAGTCAAGAGCATGCTCCTCGTTTTCTTTAATACCAAGGGGATTGTGCTCAAAGAATTCGTTCCACTAAATCAAAAAGTGAATTTCACGCTCTACTGTGACGTTTTGCGACAGCCCCGTGAAAATGTGCGGCGACGACGGCCCGGACTTTGGCGACAAGGGAACTGGCTGTTGCATCACGACAATGCACTCTGTCATAATTCCTTGTTCACCAGGAGCTTTTGACGAAAAACAACATGATGGTTGTCCCCCACCCACCGAACTCGCCTGATTTGGCATCCTGCGACTTCGCTGTATTCCCCAAACTGAAAATCAAGTTGAAAGGACGTCGGTTCAACACAATTGAGAGGATTCAAGAAGAAACGCTGTCTGTGCTAAACGCCCTCAAAGAATATGACTTCCAAAATGCATTTGGAAAAGGGCAGAATCGCTGGGACCGGTGTATAAGCGTGGAAGGGAACTACGAGAGTGACGGAGGTCATTAATCTCAAAGTATGTTTTTAACCAGATGGCAGCACCAGTCCCGAATATTCTGGATACCACCTCGTATGTATGTTTCAGAAATCCGGTTTAAGACCACCAAACATATTTTGCTATTGGCTATCTCATTTCTTGTAAAATAAGATGAAGTCAGAATGTTCAATGTTGTATGGAAAAAGAACAAATATGCGATCAATAATAACTATCACTTGCGTTTTGAACTTATGCATAGTACTTGGGCATTCACGTGATTCTAGACAATAAAGTTACAGTCTTTTTCATCAATGTTATGTACAGCTGTTATAATTAGATTCAGATCATCTAGTACCTTCATATATACTGTTAGCTTTGATACTACTAGCATTTAACGTTTTATGCTAAATATGTTCAATCAATTAAATATGAAACATAAAATCTTAACCAATAATTCGATACAATGGTGGAAACATTTACTCAATCACTAATACAACAAAGGAGCTGCTTCCTCTTCTTTATGCCTTGATATCAACACTTCGTTTATAATCCAAACATATATTACACTAAGTTGTAAGAATGACACATTGAATTCTGTTGCAAATATATATTTGAACATAGAATTTCTAACAGGTTTTGATTTCTCTAATTCATATTGTTTCGCATAAGTTGAAAATTTGCTTAGTGCACGAAAGAAAAATGTAATGCAGCTTTGTGATTTTTTTTTAATTCTGAACATTCAAATAAAACCTCGTCAAAATGTTAATAGAAAATATAGCAAAAATATCATTATAATATTCTGTGTGATAAAAAAACCATAAAAAAATTCGCATTTTTACCAAAATTGTCAAAGTATCTCTCTCATCCAAGAATTATATATGGAATTTTTATTTTAAAAATCTATAAGCCAAAAATGTAACGATTTGAGTATTTTATTAACTACGAGCAGAAATGTGTGCTCATATAAAATGGTATACTAATAGTACAGTATAATAAGTTCCAAGTGTGTATCTTGTGTGGCCTATAAGGTGCTTATTAATGAATGTTATGCATTTATAATGGGACAATAAAATGCTCTGATAAAACCTATGTTGGAATCGTGTGCGGGGCTGTTGGTGTCTGGTTCCTCATGTTAAAGTGATTGCACGTGAGAAAGAAACAAGCCCTGCGCATGCGCACCGACGCATGTTTGCAAGGCCCGGTATCTAAAAACGCGCAGTCTGCCGAGAAAAGTGGTTAGGAAGGATGTAATAGCTCCGCTCCTGGCCTTCATAGCGGCGTCCTCAGAAGATAATATCCTACCATGCAATAACATGAGATAAGAACATTAAAGAATGTAATAATGCTAAATTAAACTATCATACCGTCATATTATTGGATTTTCCTAATTCTGCTGTGGTTATAATCCAGAATGTTGAAGATTTGTCAGGATTAGGAATGGGCATACGCCTCTAGTGTTCAGCCACGTGCTAAGGTAGTAGAAAAAACTATGAATAAGCGATTGCTCAGAGTTCGGTTGTTATACATTTGGTGGTAGAGCCGGATATACATAATTTATTTTTATCTTTCAAAAAGACAATTCTATTAGTTTTATAATTAAATGATATGTTCGACTAGACGCTAGAATATTTTCTGTCTCTTTACTCCCATGTTAATAATCACTCTTCTTTTTAAATCTTTTATAATAACTAAATTTTTGTCCCTGTATTTATTATAAGCATGTGATTCAAATTTTCGTGCTTAGTGTGCATTCTGTCCCTTCCACTTCTTCACCTTCCCATATGTTTCATTCACAGTATCCAGTTCATCATATCTAAAGCATTTAGTCAGCAATGCACCCCAGGTCATTAAGGCTCGGACTCATAAGCGGAGATCTAGGGTTCGAACCACACCAGTACTGTCCTCCCTGACTGAGTTTTTTTTTTTTTTCTCCAGGTTTCCTCAGTCCTCACAAATGGAAAATTCCGGGGAGGTACCCTAAAGCTAGGCCTGGAACGTTTCCTTCCTTAAAAAAAACAAATTATTTCCCAATTTATCATTTCATCTCATGTATGATCAGTGTTCACTGCCTGTGGTGCCTCAGTAGTAAAAACGGGCGTTAAACACAATTAAAAATAAATAGGGATGCACATGTAATGCTGGTGACCACGCACCTTTGACGTTGTCATTAAGACCATGGAATCCAACTGCACTAGGCAGCGTGGAATTTTGTTATTTACATAAAAATGTTCTGTACATCATTCATGGGATAGTATGTTGTCTTGTTATTGTCAATTCCAGCTGTGTCTGACTTATTATCCTTTTTTGCTTTTTATATTCTTCCGTAATTCTGCGACTGGTTTTTATTTCCTTCGCCTAGGAGGTAAGTTGAAATAATATTTTTTAATTATACAATGTGATGCTATAATAAATAAGCCCTTAAAGATAGAAACTTGATTTCATTGTTTCCTCTACTGGAATTTTCTTAGGATTTCATTAAATTTGGTCCCAAGGATATATTTTAAAATACATTGCTTTCTTACAGTGTTAAACTAAAATCTGGTTCAACAGGGTCTTCCTTCCCTGTTGATTAGCTGACTTGTAGTAATATGGAACTTTCACGTTATAATTTTTTCTGATTTGATTTCTCCACGTTTTTAGATGCCTAGAAGAAAAGCTAAGCAAGATTTCAATATACTAATTGCCCCAATCACTGAACAAAGTGAGGAAGAGTCAATCTCAGGTACCAGTGTCACTTCAAATATCCCAGTGCTTACCCTGCCTCAAACTATGTGACTGCAGTCGGCAGCAGACAACTCAGCACCTGGAACAGCTTCAATTTTGTTACACCACTAGAGCTAATGCTTGGTCTGCCTATCTATAATTTTTTCTCTGTTATTCAAAGATTACAGTTGCAATAAGGTGTCAAACTTTTTGTCATCGATATCCTCTCCTGATTGGAATTTGTTGACCTCCACATTTATAGCCGCCTTTCAAATGGGTAATCAGGACGAACATCTGGATATCAATTTCGGCAAAGAGTGCAATTAGACCCTGAAACAGAGTTAGATTCTTTTTATGGTACACTTTCACTATGTGATCAGGTCAACGCAAACAAGTCTCAAGCAGAACAAATAAAATATTTACCCAAACCACAATATGTTAAAGGTTTGTTGCCTATGAACTCACAAAGTGTGGATGAGGTATTTTGTAGAGCGCAGCTCTATGTCCAAAATAGGCAACATTTACTATTCCCCAGTCTCAGGGCATTTACTATCCACAGTTTTCACGTGCCTTCTATTTCTTCTAGTAATTCTTCTGTTACAAGTTCGGGTACTATAAATATGTGTCAAGGGATAGTGTCCAATTTCCATTTGAAGCACTCATTAAACAAGATGATCATTTAAGTACTCAAGTACGTAAGCTACAAACACGGTCAAACATTCCACCTTTTCCAAATCAGTTTTGCCTCCCAGGTCCAAAACAAACTACAAGTCTGCCTCCAGTGATAGACAAGACCCTTCAGTTACTTTCTATAGATGCAATAGACAAGGATAAATAGATGTTTCTGTTGGGCCAGAACTATTCAGAAATAAAAAGGAAAGAAAGAAAAACGGTAAGCACCGTGCCTCAAGTGACGCAACCTAAAGGTATCCCATCAACAAACTGTACCTCCTTCTGCTTTAAATACTGTTTCTTCTCTTATAGGGCAAGTGTTTCAAATTGTCAGCAGTGTTAAATGTTAAAGATATTAACATTTTGCTTAACACATTAAGTGCAGTTAGTGTTATTAATGTTGCTCATATAAATGATGTCTCTAATTAGAGCCTATGAGATTTTCCTGAGAACACATGCAAATTAGGTATTAGATTTCCTTTACCATTCTTTATTTACAAAATAATGACTCGCTCTTTCAGGAAGATGTGTTAGTAGTTAACAAATTCCCTCATGATTTTATTCTTGTCAATTATTTTTTAGTATTCATAATGCAACTATCGATTTTGCACAGTAACAATGTTAAAAATCCATTAAAAGCGCCTACATTTCAGTTTAATGACAATCCTCATTTATAAGAATTTCAAGACATTATGGTGCACACTTTTTCTGTTGATGTATACGCATATTTTAGCTACTTCTCTTCAAGGTTCAGGCTCCACCAACCTTGCAGCTTTTCAAATTGAAGTCACAGACTAGCGCCCAATAATTCATGGACCTTATAGGGTTGGTCATAAACAACAGGAAATCAGTCATAAACAACTAGATAAATAAAGAAAAACGCTGGTATTATTAGACATTCTCAACCACCATGAACTTCATCCATTTTTCTAGTTAAAAAATAGGACGGTTCTGTGAGATTTTCCTTTGATTATAGAAAAGTGAATGCTCTGACAGAAACACTATCTTTTCCTTGACCACTTATTGATGATCTGCTTAGTTATCTTGGAGAAGCAAAAGAGTATGCTACTTTGAAGTTGTTGTCCGCTCATTTTCAAGATTCTATTTCAGAGGATAGTAGTAGTAGCAGCAGCAATAGCAGCAGCAGCAGCAGCAGTAGTAGTAGTAGTAGTAGTAGTAGCAGTAGTAGTAGTAGTAGCAGTAGTAGTAGTAGTAGTTGTAGTAGTAGTAGTAGTAGTAGTAGTAGTAGTAGTAGTAGTAGTAGTAGTAGTAGTAGTAGTAGTAGTAGTAGTAGTAGTAGTAGTATTGTAAAGTTCTATATACATATTACAAGTATATTTTATGCATGGATCGTAGCTTCTAGGTTCACGCACTCTGGCTAGGAAAATGCCTATATTCAACCAATTAGCGTCGTTCGTAAATAGAACCCAGCATGCCAATAGACCTCTAATAGCCTTAAAAAGTTTTCTGGTAACAGCGTTTTTCTAAGGTGTTCCCACCGGGTACATTCTTCCAGAATATGTACCCATTCCTTCTCTCCTCCATAAAATGGGCAGATTCTCCCACCAGAACTATTCGTTATTTTTTGAGGCTTCCAACCTTCCAGTCTAAACCAAGTCATTCCTGGTTTCGGCTTTCTCCTTAACATATGCATATGCACCTCTTTACCCCAGGTTAATTTAATTTCTTTTCATAGGCTCAAGGAGACTTTGTATAATATTCTGCCTCGATTTCGTGCCTGCTGATAACCTCTGGCATTGTTTTCACCTTCTTCCATTACATTTTCATTATTTTCATTGCCTCGTTGTTATATTAAGCCCAGGCCAATCCCTCTAAGTCCTCTTTCCACCATTGCAGCCCAATACTTTGGTGTTATATTTTGAATCTGGTATCTATAGCATTTAGCGCGAAGTGTTGACTGGTATCCCTGCATAAGTCTAAGCCAGCATTTCACCGTCCTTATTTTCTATTAACCATATCTTTATACCAACCAACCTCCCTCATGACCCCACAGTTTGACGTTCCTTTGGAGAGTCAGAACCCTTATCCAAAAATCGACTTTAATTTTATTTACATGTTCAGCTCTCCCCAACCCCATTTTTCACTTTCATATTGCAGAATAGACATTGTACACCCTCTCTATTGTATCTACTGGCATATTTGGAATACGATTCAGAACACATAGCTCATTTACTTGACCTTCTTCTTCAAAATTAATAAAAGCTAGGACCATATTCCATTTTCCACTTGTATTAAAGGTTACTCCCAAATAATAAAAAATTTAACATTTTGTATTTCTTGTCCGTTATAGTACCAGTTTTCATCTCGGCCATACACAAATCATTTTTAAGTCATTGCTTTGATTATGTTAACATTTAATATCATACCCCATTTTAGGCAGTAATATTTTAGAATGTGAATGCCTTTTTGCAAACCATCTCCTGTTAGTGATAAAAGAATTAGATCGTGAGATACAAAGGTACACGGCTGCAAGTACTGTCACTTCAGGAGCATTCATTTCCTCCGCTAACAGGGCATCATGATATCGTCTGTAAATAGATTGAACAATAACGGAGATAGAATACATCCCTGACGAGCTTCTTTATTAGCTGATCTACTTTCCGATATACTATTTTGATCCATCTTAACACTGAATTTTACGTTGCTGTATATCTGGATTAGAGCTTTTATCATTTTGTTGGAGTCACCTTTCTGAAACATTTTTACCCACATACCTTTCTGGACACTATCGAAGGCTATTTTAAAAGCAACAAATACGCTGTATAATTTATCTTTAAGTTTATATCTATAAAAGGAATGTGTTAGAAAACCCTTCTCTGAAACCTGCTTGATATGTAGATATTTTATTGTATTCGTTAATCCATTCCCTTAATCGATCATATAGAATCTTGGAATACGAATATTTTACGTAATACAGGTAATAGTGACATGGCTCTGTAATTATCCGGCGCGCGTGGGATACCCTTGCCTTTGAATATCGGTCGTATTATCGCCATTGACCATACTTCTGGATATCTCTAGTCATGAAATAATATATTAAATGCGATCTGCAGGACGTCTGTTACTTCCGATACTACTAAAGCGAATTTTATGAATTCATGTGAAAGTTCTTCGATTTCAGGAGCTTTGTCATTTTTAAACTTGTAATTGTCAATATAATTTCGTTATCCGTTATTTCTCCGTCTAATATTCGTACGAGGGGAATTAAACGCAGTTATCTAAGAGACAGCCTCGGCCCCTCCCACTGTTTCACTCCATTTTTATCATACATGTTGTTAAAATACGCCAACCATCTTCCGTGTTCGATGTTTATTTGCCCCTATTTCGTACTTTATTTTAGTTTTTTTTGGCTAAATTACACATCTTTATCGTTTCTCTCCCATAGGCTGCTACAGTTCTTAGATCCCCACCATTTTGTTTTGTCATTGCGATTTGGCACTTTCCAATTTGTGTTTTTATTCTTTTCTTAATTGGACGTAAGAAATACGCTTTCCTCCTCTCTCTCCCTTCTGAAAGCCTTAAGCGCCGACTCAGCTTTTTTCTTCGCTTGTTTACATTCTATGTTGTACTATCCTACTTTTGTATATTTCCTTGCGTTATTCCGGATTTTCATATATCTGCTTGTTAATTATATGTTTACTGTGAATCTATTAATATCTGCCCCACTTTCTTCACGCAACATTCCCACAAATTCCTCTATTCTTTCTGGGGTCCATCGGTATCGCAACAACGGTGACATAACAGATGTCATTAATTGTCCTTACACTATTTTCTGAGGTTAGATGCTGATTTAGCGTGAGCAAGATAGGTGAATGTTGCGATTCCACCCTGTTTACAAGTTTGAAGTCTCCTTTACCAGTTTATCATCGTCTACCGCCAGTGTTGCCTCAGTAATTAAAACGGGCGTTAAACACTATTAAAAACCGTTTTCTTTTTTATTTATGGTTGTGAACCATCCTTACCTAACCAGGTACAGTTGCAAGCTACCTCTAACAATCTCTTTGTTAGGCAAACGTTACAAGATATGCAGAAAGCGCATGCGGTCGCAATATTAATCAACAGTAAATTAAACAAAAAGCTAGACACGATGTAAAGCATAGAGATGCTAAGTTTAATATTGGTGAACTGATTAAATTTTTACTCCAGTCCGAAAGAAGGGAAAATGTATCAAACTGCTTCATAGATATTGTGGATCTTTTGAGGTAATTAAACAAATAACTTATGTTGTCCGTCGACCGTACTCCTAGAGGGAAAAAACAGTCAGTTCACCTGTCTTGTCTTTATCAATGTTGTGATCCTATAGGCCCATGTCGGTTATAAATTACTTAGCTTATTGAAAAGCATTTAATACTTGTGACTAGTTGGGAATATAGTGAATTTTAAGAACTGCTATTCTACATAACTCGTAGTTTTTCGGTGTTGGGAGCAAAGAGTGCGACACATTTCACGAAATAAGTGACACAATGATCCCGATTTATGACATTATGAATTGTAAGACTTGTTTAACACTTAAGTTTTTACTTTTCAACACTTTTAGCCTTAATATGGGCTAATAGATAAGAGATGCTTTAAATTTCTACCTATTAGTAATTTTGTATTGGTGGGTCGTTTTGTATGTATGAAAATTAAGCTGTTGTTTTATGTAGTGACCAACCTATGATATAATCGCAATTACATTAATGGGGTTCAAGTGATTTCCGTTATAAAATGCAAAAGTGTTCGCTCAGTGAAGTTGCTAAAACTTGTTTGAGTTGCAATAATTCGAGATAATAAGAGATATAAACATGTATGATTAACTTTGAAACTCTGATCGGCATATTCGCTGAAATATGGCTACCGATGTAGTGGTTAAAGCAAATTTGAAGGCATTTGAAGTTGTATGTGGGTTTATGCAGAGGCTTCTTGTCGCATGATTGCTGGTATGTGCTTGCCGGTGTAATGATTGAAAACAGTGAAAGTTATTAATATGTATGTTCAATTGTATTATATTAATATATGGCCGTTGTACTTTTAGATCTTATTACCATTTTTCAGATATATGCATTTCGGCGGTAATAGCAAGTGGAATTGTAACTTTGAAACATTTTATCTAATTAGGAAAACAAATCCAAACAGGAAAGGAAAAGAAATATAAAATTATCATGATAGACAAAAGAAAGACAAACAATACAACTGGTCTACCGGTAGAATTAATAGTTCGCATGTTGCATTTGATTTAGTAACAACTGTAGTTGAATACAGCATACCACATGTATGGGTTTTCCGGATACAAATATAATGATTAGTACTTTGGATATATTAAAAATTATATTTATTTTGAAATTAGTGTAGTAGTACTTTTGGTTTACATTGTGACTTGAGTGTGGATTACATCCAAAGGCCTACTAAATGCTACCATGTTATTAAACTATGTAAAGGTTAGTTTGGAATCCCATTTAGTATTAAGGATTTATATTATTGTAATTGGATATAATTAGGTCTTCTGTCATTTATTCATTATACTATAAATTTCATGTATCGGGTTATTCTTGTTTTATAACCATCCTATATATTGATGTTTTTCTATTGTAAATTCCATTGTAATATTTGTGATTATGGTATTTTCTAAAATAGTTTAATATTGTTATACCATATATTATTATGGATCCTTATGAACTCAAGACTTTTTTTTATTTCGTTTGTTGTAGTATTCTTGTTCTAAATCGGAAGCAAGTGCGCCAACAACTAGGGAGCCCACTCAATACTAGGGGAATCAACAGCTTATTCGGCCCCTGTTAGCTACACCGTCGATCCCTCAACCAATAAACTGCCAATAATTGAAGGTCTGCAGTTGCCTCTACATTCTAACACCCAAAGATTCGCTGGCAATAGGGTAGGGTGCACTCTATAGCAAAGACTAATTACTATCTATGTGCTCAGTACACAATTATTGCTGGCTTCTGGACTCCTGAGATAGTGCAAAAACATTGATTGCATAACTCATGGCTGTTTGGTGCATGGCAATTCCGTTTGCAGTGCTATTAATACTTTACGTTTTCCCAGTGCATTCTTTTCATGAATGCAAAGTGTGAGAGCGATACACATATATTGCAATCATATAAAACAAAACAAGAAAAGAAAAGAAATGGCGCCGAACTTCTTCAACAGTTTTTATCATCTCTTTATAATCACGGTTTTCAATACTTCAAATTTTCATTTTCTATTTTGCAATGTTTGATTACCTTAATCAATGTTATTCACCATTTATTTTTATACTGTTTTATTTCAATATTTGCAATCGCCACGGACGTCGATTTGGCTAGCCGGGGGAAGATGTGGCTAATAATGTCAATTATACATAAATAATAGGGCAATGATGTGCTCTGACAAAACCTATGTTGGAGTAGCGCGCAGGGCAGTTAGTATCTGGTTCCTCGTATTGTTGCAGTGGTTTTAAGCGAGAAGGAAACAAGTTCTGAGCATGCGCACCGACGCATGGGCTTGGCTTACAGGAAGCAATAGCTCTGCTCCTGGCCCTCATAGCGGCGTACTCGGAAGGTAATATCGTACTATGAAACACATGAAATAAGAGTATTAAAATGCAATAATACTAAGTTAAGCTATCAGCCTGAGGTACCATTTGATTTTCTTAATCTTCCTGTGGATACAGTCCAGGACATTGAAGATTTTTCGGGAGTATGTATCCAGAGTTCAGTAACATGTTAAGTTAGGGGAAAAAATTATGAATAAGCGAGTGCTCATTGTTAGACTGTGACAATAGTGCAACTTTAATTTCGGAAACGTTTTAAATTAGAGGTTCAAAACAGCCTCAGGCATTTTTTTCATAAAAAATTTTGTTTATAAGACAATGACACATTAAAATTAGAGAAAAATATATAACCTAGGTAATGCGGAATAGATACTTTGTTTCAAATTAAAAATTGCTATATGTAATATAAATGAATAATAATGTAACACTATTAACAATGTAACTGAAATAACAATGACTAGAAAAGGCAGAATAGAATAAAACACTTATAAAAAGCCACAGATTTGTAATCGCTATATTTCGAAGTACTTGGGTTTTTCTATGGCAAGAAGACAAGTCTTAGTGGTTTATCCTTTTGTTTTTTCTAGTTTCATATACCTATATATATATATATATATATATACAATAGAGTTTAATTTTCTTACATATTTTTCTTGTTGTTATCCTCTGTCCAGTAAATGAAAATTCTGCAAACTTGCGTTATTGATGACTGTATTTTACGCTTAAATGAGGCATAGATGCAATGAGAAACTATGACAGAGCTTTAGGTACCAGTACGAGCTTAACGGAGATTTTCACTGCAATTGTCTTTGGCGCCATAAATTTCAAATGACTATCTTTTAACGCTATCGGTAAGTATGTCATTATTAAACGATTTTCTTTTCGTAAGGATGTTTATTTCCAGATGCACAAGAGAATTTTAGCGGCTTCCAGAAGGCATATGTTTATCCTATATGCGTGTCTTCTTCTACTAATTTCTATCCAAAATCTTGCAATAACTTTATGAGATTTGCCTTTTCATTATTTTCAATTGAATATATTTTCTTATTAGTAAATATGAGGCAATTTGAAAAAATTCTCGCCCTAAGAGTGGAGAATCGTGTTTTTAACTTCAACATATTTTTCATTATCAACAATATCTTCCATAACGTCAATACAACGTTCCAGCGATGCTTCAATGCTACAAAGTTGTTTTCCGGAAGATGTGCAACCAGCTCTTTTACAGCTGCAATCGCATCTTGACGTGTTAAAAACACTGGCCATCCAGGAAAAATTGAAGTCATTGGAGCAGACTGAAGTCGAAGATAGGCAATTTTGTGAATGAAACGGATGTTCCAACAATTTATATTTCAAATCTCTCAATTTTCACTCCACTCAAACATTTTTACAAGCAGGTGTACTGTGTTGCTGATTTTTTTTTTTTTTTTTCTATTTTGCAAACTTGACCTTTTCTTAAGAAAGTTTTAAGGTGGTTTATTTAAAAGATTGCAATAGTACACTTCGGTTATGATTATACCCATCGGGTAGAATCCATAATCCATTAGTAAAATACCTTTTGCTTCCCAAAGGAGTGATGGTAGAAGTATTTGGTTTATTTAAGAACGCTCTTTAACATCTCAGGTCATCAGCATCTCATTCAAATGTGGGCGTGGAACGACCGATAAATTTTGCTCAGATGCTTCTTCTTTTAAACTCGAGGTTCTTTTATGTGCCGTAAATGTACGACACGGGGCCCAAGGCCTTACTTCCCTTCCGAATGTAGGCATATTTAGGATTTTTACCCCGAACTCGTGATCTTGGGCCTAAGACCTAAGGACTTTATGCCATAAACTTTCCTGCAGATGGAACCGACTTTATCATCTTTGGCACTGAAAATCCAGTTTCTGTTCACTGTTTTGATTGTTGTCCCGATTTTGGAGAGTGGTGGTGAATGCAAGGCTCATTCACACTTATAAATCGATACACCTAAGAAGTTCTCCTTCTGCTAAAACACTCCGACATTGTTATGCGTGCGTTTTTGATCTATTAACAAGCGCGACTCAATTTTTCATATATTTAAATATTACATGCACTTTATTTGAGATGCCTATAGCCTCAGCAATTTTACGCACTTAAGTGGCCTGGTATCCATTATCATATCGTGCATTTATTCAATGAATCCTATTGTTGTTATCCTTTTTTCGACTTCCTTCACGTGGGCCGTCTTCATAGCTGGTAGTGCTATGTTTAAATTCAGCAAACCATTTTTGATTGTTAAAATTTAGGATTAAAAGTCCCCTTAACTATTATTAATTTATTTATGGGATATTTAGAACATACCTGCTACAAAAGCTGTATTAAATAAACTATTTCGAACACTTACTTGATCTTTCTAATGAATACTTAAGATAGAAGTACCAACTATTATCACATGAATGGCATGCCCACTTTTGTCGAGGTCTGCCCTCGTGGATATCATTACTGTCTATATGTATGTTTTCAATGAAAAGAGAAAAAACTGCATATTTATGTGAAATAAAGTCCATGATAGAGAATAGTGATACCTATATTTAGGGTTAAAGTGAATTATTAACTTCGCTCTTAAATACTTTTAGACGAACATAAAAGAATTACCGGAAATGAATTCTTGAACAGGCATGTAGAAAATTGATAAATAGGCAGAAGTCCAAAAGCTTTCAACTATGTGATAATATTTCCATTTCAGATATCTCATTTTCAGTAAGCAAAGCTCTTGTAGCAATTTATTAAGAAAATTAATTATGGGTTGCAATTTAAGATTAACAAAGCATTTCCACCTTAATAACATCTATAAATAACAAGCTAAGACAATTTCAGCTTAATTTTTGGAAAGTACCATTAAAAAGATTGAAACTGTTAAAGGCACTTATTTTTGTTGGTAAAAGTTTAAAGCTACACAAACAGGTAAAATAGAACAGAAAGATACAGTTCTATTATTCATTTTTTTTTTTTTTTTTTTTTTGTAAAACCTGATTAGGATTTATAGTCAATTATGCAGAAAAAGGTGAAATTTCGTGTAACTGCCAAACTTAAGCAACTAAATGGAGATGCACAGTAACTAGTTAGCTCAGTTCATAGAACGGGTATCCATTCATTTGGAACTCGTAGGCTTTATGCTAGGAGCGCAGTTAGGGCAGTAGTATTTGACATCATTTACTTACGTTGTCCTGCATAGTCTCCGTGACTTGCAAATTTGCTGAACATTCTAAACTATACCCTCGCAATTATGCTGGGACGAAGTGTCAGGAGATGAATCACAATGGCGCAAACTGGAACATGGATTTTACGACCGAGGTACGCAATTGCGACTCCTTCCACATGAATGAGGATTTTCAATACCCGGTTGCCCGACAAGGCGCAAAGTAGCTAATGAAGTCTGTCGAGTAGGAGCATGCGCGGAAGGTTGCAGTGTGACATTACTAATGCAGAAGCGATGTGCAGAATCTTGCCGTCCGTCACTGTTTCCGAATCCCTGCACGTATTGCAAAGCTGCAAATACAAGAAACTGCTGTCTTTCAGATTTGAGTTTTGCAGTTCCAATGGCAGTTCATTATAGAGATTGTTTTAGCGGCCCTTCATCGTAGGTTTAAACCATATGTTCAAAGTATTAAATTTACGGAAATATTTCAAGCAAAGTACAAAGCATACATGTCGATAAAATATCTCATTCTTACTGTCTCAAATAAGTCTCATTACACTATTACATTCTGCATTTTTTATTTGTTTGGTTTATTAGGGAAGCTCTTTAACAACGCAGGTCATTAGCGTCCCATTAAATTCAGGGAGTAAAACGGTGGACAAATTTTGCTCAGAGCCCTTTTTTCAGGCTTGAGGTTCTTTTCCATACCGTAAATCTACGACAGGGGACACACGGCTTTACTTCCCTTCTTAAGGAAGCCATATTTAGGATTTTTTACGCCTGAAAAAATCTATCGACCCTGGTCGAGATGAATCCCCGATCTTGGGTTTAGGAGGCACGCATGGTTACCACTACACCACCAGGAACGTTACCCTCTGTGTACTCATTACTGTCTTATTTATTCATTTATTAGCCATTACCTGCAGTAATATAACGAAAGCTCCAGAAATCATTGGGATAATCTGAAGCTCGAATTACATTTATTTTGACTATTTAGTGAATAATCAAATAATATATTCATAAAATGCTGTTATAGTCATGAATTTCCAGTATGGCATTTTAATTTCCGCTGCTTCAGTGGTGTTCAATTTGTTACCAAAGAGTTTAAATGGATAAATAAAACGGTATATCCCTTATATTATTTAAATTTCGATATTCATCTGTTCGGCTCTTAGCAGAAATTAAAATGCCGCATTGGACAGTTACAACTGTAAGCGTATTTTATGGATATATTATTTAATTGTTATAACTTTTCTCTAAATAGCAAAAATAAATACAACTAATGCTCCAGATTCCCTGTACATAACATGCCATCTATACTGATCATTGATTTGTACACATTGATGTTTATACTACAGAAGATATCAATGTCTCGTTCTGATAAATTTGCATAAAAACAAGTGCACATAGATGCGATAAAAGTGTGGTGATAGGTGCTATGCTTCGTTGGACTCCCTGGTATTCACATACAAAGCTCTTAAAGGGTTAACCATTACTTAAAAATAATTAAGTACTTGTTAACAATAATAGGGGAATCAAGCTCTTCTTCCAGCAGTTCGTCTGAGGGAGCAAATAAGAGAAGGGTGGGGTATGTGCCGGGCATCAAAAATAAAGAAAGCCTTAAACAAAATTGGACTGTGGTATATCTGGTTACGGAGACAGAACATTGCGACTGTGACAGGAAGATAGTTAACAGAGGTTTGCGGGATGCAGTGCTTAGCCTGTAGCCCCAAATAGATAGGTGTGGGGGAGGGAAATTGCGTGTCTGGGGGAGAAAGGAAAGAAGAGATCTCGCATGGCTCAGATTAGGGCCTTCGAAAATAAATAAAATAATTAATGCTATCAGAGAAAGAATTTGCCTATTGTGCGGAGAAAGGGATGCCTGGAGGCATATTCTGTCAGGATGCAGCGAAACGGAACTATTAAAATAATGAATATTTACTATCACAGTTTCTAAATTCCAAGTTTGAACGCCTACCTGGAAATGATGGTACATGAAAAATACATACACAAATACATAACATTTCTGGTAAATACTCGACATGAGGAGGTAGTGTGAGGGGAGGGGGTTGAGTAAAGAGAAGGGTGCTCAGGAGTAAGGGCTCTACGAAGTTTGTATACATATATGAAATTGTTCCTAGAAAATGTTTCATGTGAACATGTATGTATGCATGTTGGTTTATATGTAAGCACCTATGTATAAAAATTTAATCATAAGAATTTATATTACCCTTGTTTGGGTATTGTATATTTTGAGTGTTAAATGATCGACATTAGCGTGTACGGCCGTAAGGTCCATGTGGCATTTTAATTATTTGTTTAGTTGTAAACCTGTAGAAATAAAATGTACATTTCTACTACTACTACTACTACTACTACTACTACTACTGTTGCTACTACTACTACTACTACTACTACTACTACTACTACTACTACTACTGTTGCTGCTGCTACTACTACTACTACTACTACTACTACTACTGTTGCTACTACTACTACTACTACTACTACTACTACTACTACTACTGTTGCTGCTGCTGCTACTACTACTACTACTACTACTACTACTGTTGCTACTACTACTACTACTACTACTACTACTACTACTACTACTACTACTACTGTTGCTGCTGCTGCTACTACTACTACTACTACTACTACTACTACTACTACTACTACTACTACTACTGTTGCTGCTGCTGCTGCTACTACTACTACTACTACTACTACTACTACTACTACTGTTGCTGCTTCTGCTGCTACTACTACTACTACTACTACTACTACTACTACTACTACTACTACTACTACTACTACTACTGTTGCTGCTGCTGCTGCTGCTATTACTACTACTACTACTACTGTTGCTGCTTCTGCTGCTACTACTACTACTACTACTACTACTACTACTACTACTACTACTACTACTGTTGCTGCTGCTGCTGCTGCTATTACTACTACTACTACTACTGTTGCTGCTTCTGCTGCTACTACTACTACTACTACTACTACTACTACTACTACTACTACTACTACTACTACTACTACAGAATAGACCAAGAACTGCCTCTCTAAAGATAATGGAATCGTACAAAGAGTCAACACCAGCTCTCCTGTTTAGAAAAATAATGTTTCAGTTTTGAACATTGTATATTTGCTGCTGAACAGTGCTCAAGCAGGTGTGAGCTTATTGATATGCAGAATGTAAATGAATTACGTAGCAATAATTTAAGTGATTGTATAAGGGTCTTAGACAAGCCATTTCAGATAGGGAATCGTAGATCTGCCTGTTTAAATTTTAAAAGCTATTACATTTAAGTTTCTAAAGAACCAGTAGACCAATGATTAATGAAACTTTAATTCGAAATTATACCACACAATAACGGACATCGACAAGGTGACTTAGGTCGTTAAAGATCCCACTCGTGAGCGCGAGGTCTATGTGGCCTGCAAAAAAAAAAAAAAAAGTTATTTTTAGTAATGTTTAACGCCCAGTTTTACTGCTGAGGCATAATAGGCGGTTGACACTGACCAATACATGAGATGAAAGAATAAATTGGGAAAGAATTGTTTTAAAGGTAGGAAGCGTTCCGAATCTAAGTTTAGGACATCTCCTGGACTATATCATTTATCAGGATAGAGGTAAACCTGGAAAGAAACTCAGTCTAGGAGGACTGACTTTGCAGGAATCAAACCCAGATCCTCCGTTCACGAATCCGTGTCTTAACGACCTCGGCTACGTATCGGTCTTCGGATTTGATGATCGGAAATGCTTACATTGTTTCGATTGGACTTTGGTCTCTAGGCGGAAATATCGGACCTCTGTTTGATTGTGGGTGTCCAGATGTTCTAAGAAAATACTAAGGTTAGCATGATATCCTTCCTAATGGGAGAAGACCGAGGAACTTAATCAGATACAAACAGTTTCTAAAACGGTTGCTACAAGTAGGGAGGGGTACAGCAAATTGCGGGGTTCTTAAAGAGTTTGGTATTTCTAACGAAAGTGTGATTTTAAAAATAAGAAAAATTAATTACTGGTTAAGAATAATACGGGTGAATCAAGCTCCTCTTCGAGCAGTCTGTCTAAGCAGAGCAAGTAAGGGAAGAGTGGGATATTGGATGAGCATCAAAAATAAGGAAAGGCTTAGACAAAATTGGACTGGGGTATATTTTGTTAAGGGGAGAGAACATTACACGAACTAGTTGGAGGATAGTTAACAGATGTTTGCGAGATATAGATAGACAACATGCTGAGACTCAATGCGCAGAAAAAGTATCGCTTAACCTGTAGGTTCAAATAGGTCAGGTGTGGGAGGAGGCATTATCTAGATGTCTGTGGTAGAAAAGAAAGTAGTGGTCTTCCATGGCTCGGATTAGAGGTTTGGAAAGGAAAGAAAACAGTTGATGTTCTCGGGTAAAGAATTTGCCCACTATGCGAGGCCTGGAGGCATACTATGACAGAATGAAAGGAATCAAAGATTTTCAGAAATAAGTATTTATCAACGCAATTTCTGAATTCCTATAGAAATTTGAACATATGCCGGGAAATGTTGGTGCATGCGAGATACACAATTTAGGAATATTTCTAGAGAAGACCAGACATCGGAGGTTAATGGCCATAATGAAGAGGGGGAGATGAATAAATGAATGTTGTTTAACGCCCGTTTTTGCTACAGAGGCACCACAGGCGATGGACAGTGATGATACATGAGATGAAATGATATATTGGGAAAGGATTTATTTTTAGGAAGGAATTGTTCCAGGCCTAAGTTTAGGGTACCTCCCCGGCATTTGCCATTTATGAAGACTGAGGAAATCCTGGAAAAAACCTCAGTCAGGGAGGACGGTCCTGGCGGTATTCGAACCCAGATCTCCCGCTCACGAGTCCGCGTCTTAACGACCTCGTCCACCCGTGGTGGTGAGAGGGGAGATGGAGAGGTGGTGTGGTGTAAGTAAAGGGAAGGGGGCTCAAGAGTAAGGGTTTCATTCATGTCTATTTATTTGTATATAAAATTATTAATAGAAAACGTAAAATATATGGAAGTATTTGTATATTTGTATGTGTGCATGTAGATTCGTATGTATGTAGGTAGGGTGTGCAACTGTAGGACAGCACATATGACAATTACTTATAGAGGGTCCAACTTCAAAATGGCGCCAAGCTTGTTCCGCTGCGACAACTTCTAGTATTCAAACAATCCACATAGATCCTGTGTATGCGCATGTTTTATCAAGGAAAATAATGAACTTCGCAAGAACCGATTTACGATATTGAAAACAAGTCTATTGCTTTATCCATTGGGCCACGTAGTCAGGTAGAGAGCTACTATACTAAGCTAATTCAGAAAACCATTTTTCACTGCTGTACTGTCATATGATTAGTCCAAGATTTTATTGCACAAAATCTGAAAACGCTGATGATGTGCTATTGAAAATGGGAAATTCTATTCTCCCAAAACAGCTTTGAGCACATTCTAAGAGAAAATGTTACTTTGTTTCCTTTAACGCTGGGTCTAATTTTAGCTGTTTATCATCACGTAATTCCCTATGTGTCTTTTTGGAGCACAAATTCTTCTTCCCCCCCCCCCAAATTTCTTGTCTAAGACCCCGTTACAATCTCTGAAATTATTCCGGTGTAGCTCATTAACACCCGCTATCATTTTCTCGAACGTGTTTAATAGGTGAATAAAAAAATAGATGCACCTTCAAAATTTGCTGTTCCTCAATTACAAATTAAAAATATTAAATGGAAAAGATGAACATGGTTAGAGGCACAGAACTTAAGCAAAATGAACGGTAAAAAAGTACAACACGAAATCACAGAAATGCAAAAACGGCATCAATAAAGTAAGTTAAATATTGATGCCACTGTGTATTATTTGCCACACTTAAAAATGTACGTATCAATAACCTCCAGAGCTATAATAACCTCACAAAATAGTTGTATATCCCATTGATACAAATGCGAGTTTTCTCATAATTATTGATGAATGCTACCGAACTGATTCACTTTACGTGTTGAGCTATTTACACAGGCATACATGAGAATTGTTTGAAACCGCCTGTGTTATCCTGTTGAAGTAGTACACAGAACAGCCTTGAAGTAGTAGTGTGGCTTGAGAACGACTCAATCGCCCAGAAAGTTGACTAATATTAGTCGAATGACGATGTAGATCAATCGTCTTTGTGGCCAAAATTAAAGTAACACTAACTTACCTACATGAAACATGGTACAAGCTGCTGTTACAATTGTTACATATACATGACGTACTTTTACATTTCAAGATCAAACTTTTGATCGATGCACGGTATGTTATCCTTATCTGTGAGGCAATGTTTCGGCCGACCGCAGACTGTAAACAGATGAAATAATGATTCGTACCCACGGTATCAGCATAGCAAATTGGCGTCAGGACCACAGCGGAACGTGCAATGTTAAGTGCCCATAGTGTCCCCATGCACATGACGTAGGTCTTGGCGCGCTGGGTCTCCCGAGATTTAACAACCTACAGATTATTATTAGACAATGAATGAGTTTTTCCAGTCCAAACTTCACAAAGTATTGACTTATGTTTTCAATTCTGAGTGAAACGTTTGCACAGCTTGTAATAGTAAATATAAGACACCTAAATCGTTTTAGGAACAAACATGCAATATTTTGTAATTTATACATCATAAAGACCGCACATTGATGTAAAAGTAAATACGCCTTTCTCCCACTATTTTTATCGTACGAAATCAAGTTTAGTCTCATTAAGAAGGTTAAAAACGCGTTTTCATCCATTGTGTTTACTCTATATTCATACACGTATTCACCACAAATTACACCCTAATTTTTATATAAATACTAATTTTCATAATATTTGTATTAATGAAAAATCAATTTTAAAATACCAGCATATTTGCCATTTTATTCTCTTTAAATGCAGATTGGGAAAATAATTAATTACTAAGTAAACAAATAAATAAAATAATACGCTCGCACCTTATGCTATATAGGTATTCATGGATTTATATATATATATATATATATATATATAATTGTTTACGGCTTGTTAATATCGCAATATTTATAAAATACTTACTTATTCAAACAAACTTTGAGTAAAAAGGAATTGTTCTTTACTCTTTGTTCTGAAATTTTATTCGTGTGGGTGATAATACAACAGTACATGATGTATTTTAATGTATAGTACAATGATAATGTGTAATATAACGCAATCAAGAAGTGTTAAGTGCATAAATCTATTAAAACTAAACCATGGACGTAGATATAAGAAAGAACAATTAAGAAGTATGACTTCCACCATACTTAACATTTGAACATTGAACACTCAATCTTATAACTTTTTAAATGTGTTATAATGAAATTTCATTAATATCAGATGTTCGTGAATAAAATGCTATTTAAATTAGCAATGTTAATATCATGAACGGTTCTAGTCACCCTATCCTAACTAAAGAAGAAATAACAGGCAATACAAATAGATAATCTACTGCACACATAATTTAGAATTTTCAGTGATATAGTTAGATACGATTAATGAGTTACTGTCAAAGGGAGAAACATAATTTTAAAAGTAAAAAATTATCTTCAACAGAAATAGTAGAAAGTAAATGGGATACTTAAAGAAAAATGTTTCTGTGTTGAAGAAAAGGAAGCAGAAATCGTACCGCAAGAAAAGGATAACTACACCGGAACTAATAAGCTAACAAGCTGTGGAACTCTAATTGTTAAAATTGAAGACCGGTCATAGAGTAAAGTTTGAAAAAATGTTGACGCATCTTATGATATAGTTAGTGATGCAAAGAACCTAGCTGCGGTGAGAGGAATTCTCTCAACGCCAAAAGCTAGAAGTGAAAAACTTTAAACAAGTAATTGGTATGAAAACACTGCTCCTATACCAGTGACAAAATGAGAAGCAATAGTTATAGACTATTTTTGTTTCACGAAAATAAACATATATTTATTTGAGCTGCTTAAATAGACTGCACGTCAGTTCTTCAGCTAATCTTTTGTGCATTCAAATTTATTTTTTGGAATTTTATGTTAATAGTTGCGCTAAAATAAACGTTTACATCTTTCTTCAGTTGACTTATGGTGTATAATGTAGTAACACCGTATAATCTTTCACCTATTACTTCATTTAGTATTGCATGCACTTACATACACAAGGAAATATTGTATATAGCAGTGTTCTGTTTATTACTTTTTTATAGTGTCACTACATGCCTATATTACGGACATAATACAGACATAGTGATTTATTTAATTTTTTGGTTTTGGTTTGCAAATGTTTTAAATTTCCACTAGACATTTTTTGCTACATTTTAAATTATGAATTGAAGTAAAAAGTTCCCAATATACCGCAACACTACTATCGGTTTGGTCAACGAGTAACAGAAATAACCAACATCCAGGATACGGAGTATCTCGGCTTGCGTTCTCCGCCAAGCTGATGCAAGAGTTCAACATTGCAAACAATGGAGTGTTATATTTGGAAGCCCGCAGTTATCACAGGCTTAATGCCAATACCAAGGAGGCTCTCATTTATAGGAATTAAATTGTTCACCTGTTGGTACTGCACACTTCGTTGGTAGGCAGTGAGTGCAAAATGTTCGATGTTTGACCAGATTCGACGCTTGTACATGGAGAACCACCTTAGGAGTGGGCAATTGAAACAAGTGAGTCCGTAGTCTTCGGTGTTTTTTCACGCAGGTCCACAGGGCAATGTGCTGATAGTTGCAGTAACTCTTAACCTGAGGAGTTTGCATTGCAAATCCCGAAGATCTGGTTGATTCTGGAGGCGTGTTTCGATACCCATTGGATGAGAAACTGATGTCTTTACGGATCATCACACTCAATGTGCATACAACGCTGTGCGGTCCTGCAGTTACGGCTTATTAAATTCATTTCTAGCAAATTATCCACTTATGTGTATCCATTTTAAAAGTGTACACATTTCGTGTAACAAATAGGGAATTTTGTGATTGTTTTATAACTGAACGATCAGTGCAAACTTTATGAAAATAGCATTTTAATATAAAATTTATGAAATCTTAAAACAATCATCGTAAAGTACATCCATAAACCAAACTTGAATTAACTTCCTTAGTTACGCATGGAGTCATCACCGTTTTTATGTAAGACTGCGTGCGCTTTTGCGTAAATTTTGATTTTGAATAACTGCGAAAATAAAAGTTTTTCAAAAATAAAAATGCAAATATGTGTTATTTTTATTCATCCAATGGAATAAAAAGTTTAACAAAAATATAAGATATGAATGTTAAATATCCTTTTAATATGTCCTGCTTGGCATGGAACTGCTCAAATATATGAACTTTCGTGGAAAACAAAACCTTTAGATGCCTAGAGGAGCCTTTTTCATATTTTAGATAATATCTCTTATCATATTCTCCTTTTAAGCCTTACATTTTCCCTATAGAAATGATTATATTTTGTCTTATATGTCCCACGCAAGCTACCAATTACATGTAGTCTCTCAGATAAGTGAGTTCATATTAAAATAATTAGCGGGCAACTACAATAATATTAAAAAATAACAAAAGTACAAGTATTACTCGTTTCAGCTTGATTTACTGGTTGAGAACTCAGTAACTAAGTGCCTACTTCATAACACATCATAACTTGTACAATTGCTGTGGGAAAATCAGTTATTTAAAGTAAGCACTGGATTATGAATCTTTCGTTCTGCACGACAAACATCAGGCATAAATATTACATTCTATTGTTAACGCATTATAATTCCTGGTAAGATAGATTACACATATTTCATAAATATATTTTCATTTGTCGCCTTCAATTTAAACTACATTGTTCCGTGCTAATGATTCACTTACTTGTATGCATATTTTATATCCTAATATTATTCGGATTGAACAGTGTCTATTAAATTATAACGAGACTATACATTGCCTTGGACTCCACCACTGTCTCGTTTCTCTCAGTTATCTTGTCAACAACAAACTAGTGACCTCACGCTAAGCGACAAAGTGTAATATATGCCAATTATGAATTATTTGCCTCGCGTCTCAAATAAAGTATTTTATAGTAGTATAAAGAAGTTAGATATGTATAGAGTACTTGAAATTTGCAAAAGAATATGATCAAATGGGTATATTGACCTTGATGCTGCAAATAGTCAGTCAGCTCTTGCAAAATAAAACAGAACAGTAATGGTGAATGAATATGTGAGAATGAGAGCAACATTTTGTGAACATTTAACTCATTGTAAGCATGGAGGAAAAACAATGAATTATGTGACGACGACAAAACCAAGAAGTGTGTGTGATACACTCTCGAGTGAGCACAGAAACGGGCAGACGAAAGCGGATGGTAGAATCTGCGAGAGGAACCATCAGGTCGGTGACGTGAAAGAACAATGGGCAGTCCCTCGGCAAAGGAGGCCGGACATCTTGAATAAATAAATAAACGAAAAATAAAAATATATAAATAAATAAATAAATAAATAAATAAAAAGGAGACAACGGTAGCTAACCAGACATTAGAAATAAGGTTGTAATGTAAACTTAAAAATAACTATCCATTCTTTAAACGTGTTATCTTCGAGAAAATAAAAATTACAATCTACCTTACCTGTTGTGTTCATAGGATATGTATCAACCCTACCTTATTGCATAGAAGTAACGGAAGAAAGAAAGTAGCATTGGAAAGCAGGAAGAAAAGAGAAATGCAAGGGGTGTGGGACATGAGAAAAGAAATGAGAGACGCACAAAGGAAGACGAGTAAAGAGAATGATACCGGCAATGTACTTATACAAGGCAATGACAAAATTATCTAACAACCAGTCAAACTACAGGATAAACGAGAAGCAAAGATAAAAAAGCGCAATATATATTTATTTCGCAAGCCCAGCACAGAGTAGTGGTGATGGTCGTGATATGCTTTAAGGGTACTCCACTATGTTTAGAAACGAATTGTTATTATATAACAGGTATACAATTTATAAATACTTTGTTTATATTGTTTAGAAACAAATATGATAACAGATTTCATAAAAGCTTAAACATTTCAATTCCCTCATATAAGTGCTCCATAAGTGTTTCTGAATTTGCCAAAACAATTATGAAATATATTGTGGGAAATAACAAACTCCAGTTAGTTACATTTTACTCTAGTAGAAATATAAACTTAGGGTAGTATGAATTATTTGATTCAATACATAACATCTTGAGCAATTGCTAAGAATTTCAGAGACAATGGGACCACTGACGTTTGAATAATTAACATGCTGATGACAACCAGCAGGTGTTACAAACTGACAGTAAGTCGGCCAGTGCACTGTTCTTACCATAAGTCTATATATAAACACGTTGTAACTGTTGTGTAACAAGAAACCATGCCACCAACACCCTAACTACAACCACTGCTACTACGACTATTGCTACTATTACTAGTACTACTACTACTACTACTATTATACTAATACTAGTACTACTGCTACTGCTACTACTGCTACTACTACTGTTACTATTACTAGTACTACTGTTACTACTACTATTACTACTGCTGCTATTACTAGTACTACAACAACTATTGCTACTGCTACTACTACTAGTACTACTGCTGCTACTACCGCTACTACCATTACTACTAGTACTACTGCTACTACTACTGCTATTACTACTGCTACTACTACTGCTATTACTACTGCTACTACTACTGCTGCTACTACCACTACTAGTACTACTACTATTACTACTACTGCTACTACTACTGTCACTATTGCTAATACTACTACTATTACTACTGCTACTACTACTACTAGTACTACTGCTACTGCTGCTACTGCTACTACTACTGTACTACTACTGCTACTACTACTACTACTATTACTACTACAACCACTGCTACTACTGTACTACTAATACTATTACTACTGCTACTACTATTACTACTGCTCCTATTACTGTACTTCTACTACTGCTACTACTACTATTACTTTTGCTACTGCTATTGTACCACTACTAATACATGCTGTACTACTACTGTACTACTACTGCTACTATTAGTGCTGCTACTACCATTGCTATTACTTCAATGAGAGTAGTTCAGAGCTCGCAATTTTAATCGGCTGAGCAGCGGACTTGTCTCCTATAATCACATATTCTCACACTATACGGGCGGCGCCATACTCTAATCCATTCAGTTGCGAGCGGGTTTTCGACGCAGTCAATCATTTGCGTTGTGCAGTCGAGAGTGATGCTTCATTATAGTCTGGCGAAAAGAATTGGGCGAGTGCAGGCTGAAGTGCCAGGAGGCTTTAACTGTTTATCTGCACTAGAAGAGTCGGTCCTGGTGGTGTAGAAGTAACCCATACTTGCCTAGTAGACCCAAGAGCACTGTTTCTTTCCCGGCGATTTTTTCGGGCGTAAAAATTCTAAGTATGGCTTCCTTCGGAAGGGAAGCAAAGCCGGGGTCCCATGTCGTAGATTTACGGCACGAAAAAGAACCTCAATCATGAAATATGAGGCCTCTGAGGAAAATTTGTCGGCATTTTCACGCCCTGAATTGAACGGGATAGTGATGACCTGAGATGTTAAAAAGCGTCCGTGAATAAAACAAATCAACAGAATTCACACAAATATTATATTTGGGATACCCATGTTGCCACGTGTTAAGCGATAAAACTGAGATCTTGAACTCCAGCTAGACTTCCAGCCATTGGTGAGTATTTGACGACGCTGTTAATGTGTGCATACCACATTCCTCTCGATTGCCTTCTTCTGATCGTCAGACTATATATAATACAGCAGTGTTGTGCTATGGTGAGATATTCACAGCATCGTCGTATGTTCATCTTCAAGACATACCTACATCAGATATAGAAATTCTTATGGTAGAACGAGATAGGTATGTAGGCGTTAATTTCCGGAAAGTTCGGTTCCAACCCTAAAAGTTATAGTAAAGTGAGTACGAAAGTTTAACAAAACAGGTTCTGGCCGTAAAAAATCGAAGGCTGCTTACCAATCCATGACGGAATTGAGCTGTACATTTGGTCCCAGAATTATTGTCACTTGTTTATGGCCTCCTCATTGGTTTATGATTTTCATCTTTGGGGTTCATTGAAAAATAATAGTATATTGAACTAATACTCACTTACTGAAGGAACTTAACACAAACATTCGAAGCAAACATTACTAATAGTACTACTTATACTACTAGTATACTAGTACTACCACCATTACCACTACTAGTCTTGTTTTTATTATTATTATTATTATTATTATTATTATTATTATTATTATTATTGTCACTATTAGTACACCACTACTACTACTACTACTACTACTACTACTACTACTACTACTATTACTACTGCTATACTACCACTCTTCTCATATTCCAGTGGCTTGGCAAATAACTCCTTTTGTTTGCTGACGACGGACGAACTAAGAGAAGCAGTGGCTAAAATCAAGAGCAAAAATCCCCGGGTCCCGATGGGACAGCCCCTGAAGTAATTAAAGCAGTGATGAAGAGTCATCCAGATGCGTGGTTGTTAGTGATGAATCACATTTGCTGTCAGATTAATTTTCTAAGGAATGAAGGTAAACTGACTGAGAAACATAAATGCGACTAATTTTATAAAGTGTATTGTTCCATGTGTCTCTTGTATTAGGCAAGTTATTGGAACAACTCATGTTAGGAAAACTGAAGAATGCAGCGGTGCCTTGCTACAGAACAGCATGGCTGCAATAGATTGTGGCTATGGTTAACTGTGCACAAGACATAGAAGACACCTGTGCACCATTCTAACACTAGATGTACAAAACTCCTTAACTTTGCTACACGGGGAGATATTCTTCAGGAGATAAGTGATAGACGAGAGATCTGTTATCTCTACAATGTTGCTAGCTACCTCTTGGAAGATATGTCTTATTTATTGGCACTAACAATAAACTGGAAGTGACATGTGGTTCAGTAGTTGGTTCCACCTTGTGGAATATTTATTACGACGGTATTTTGCAGTTACCAGTACCCCGGTATGTGAAGTTGATAGGATATGCTGATGACCTAGGAATTCTCGTGACGGCATCGGACGTACTTAACTTGAAAAGATGGCAAACCAAGCCTTAGTGAAATTTCTCTCCTGCCTAGACAGCAAAAGACTTAGATTGACAGCACAGAAGACAGACGCGGTGTTGTTGTTGGCAAGATGAAAGGCAAAAATTATCACAATGAATATTAATGGCGTAGCTATACAGAGACAAGAAGTCAAGAAATATTTTGGAATATATTTCCATAGAAATGTGGCAGTGGTGCACCCCATCGAATGAATCACTGAAAAGGTAAAGGTCATTGGTATCGTTTGATGCCAAACATAGAAGAGAAAATAATAGACATTTTGTGTTAAATTCTTCATGTTATATGGAGAAGAGATATGGAAAGTGACTTTGGAAAATGGAACTTTATAGAAATATGCTTCTCAGAGTCCAGAGTAAAGTTGGAGGTGGCTATGTGTAAATCCGATCACATTGTAATGGAATCCCATTATTTTGTAAATAATGTAAATATTTTGGAAGTGTTATTCCAATATCTCTGATGATGTATCAATGTAACAGTTTTGTTTATAGATATAACCCGAATTTTATAACTACGTCTTTTAGACAAATAATTTGTTACTACATAGCATAGAGCAAGCCCTATTTGTATAATAAAATGTTTCTTATTTTCGAGAAAAAAATGGGCTAATAGTTGAAATAAAATATAATTAATTCTTTTTTATTAAAAAAAGCATTTAGTGAAATGACCGGTAAAAATGAACAAAAGAATAAACGAAAAAATGTGTGAATGCATCATTGAATTAGCAACAAATAAATGAATAGGCAAAGGAGCCTGGTGACTTAAAGCGCTAAACATACGTAATATGTGAGCATAAACCATGAACATAAAGTACGTGAAACCAGAAACTCAATTTAAACTGGATGCGAAACTGGTTCGCAGCTCAGAAGCCACATTGTTCCCTCTACATCACTACAGTAGTCTGGTAGGTAAGAACTTTCATCGGCCTGAGTCAGAAGAGCATTTAAGTATGTGATACTGAGCAGACACCAAGTATATACAAACTCACTCCGGAAACTAAATGCAAACTGGGTGCAAACCTGGCTTGCAATTCAGAAATAAAATCGTTCCCTTTATACCATCATAGTAGCCTAGAAGGCGATAAGCGAGAAATTCCACAGTTTTCAGTGAGAAAAATGCACAAGAAAATAGAGCGGTCAATTGACCGCCAACAGGCGTTTTGGGGGGCACTTGAAACTCGGGCGTTCTACTACTAAGCAACTTGTTAAATACAGAGATTCGTTATAAATTGCTAAATGCCGTGATAAATGAATATTAAAATATGAAACGACGTCTACTGGCTCTAATTCCCCTCCTGTTCTTGGACATCCTTCTCTGATCTTGACTTTATTGTATCTCGATTACTCAGTTGACATCGCAAGCTCAACTATATTATCTTGTGAAATATTTTAAATTAATTAAAGCACACGCTGAGATCCTATAGTCTCGACTTTGGGGATGAAATCCTTTGGCACTAAAATATCTTTCAAGAAACGGAAATACAATATTTTATCATTTTACAGAAAAAGAATGTTTAATTTACTGTAATGATTGTATTGGGAAAATATCATAATTGTGAAGAATGGCGTCTCTTCATAGACATGTCGAAATTGAGCTTAAATGCTTTGCTATTGTGTAACGGGAATGTACATCTGCCTGCTCTGTTAATATAAGAGACCTGTGACAGTATGGGAAATACTCCTAAGACTTGTCGACAATATGGTTGGCAGATTTGTGCATATAAAAGCATCTGGATATGCTAAGAGATCTACTGCCAGCTTCACAAAGTTGCTGTTTCTTCTGTGAGTGGGGTAGTTGGGATAAGCGTAAGCATTAAGAAATTAGGGAGTAGTCATCAAGAAAAAACTTAGTAGTGGGACAAGTAAGTGTGAAAAACCTACCGCTTATTGATGTAGCTAAAATTATTTTACCACCGTTGCGTATAAAACTGGGGTTAACAAAAATGTTGGTGAAGGCAATAAACAAATCAAGAAGGGCACTACAATACTTAAGACAGAAATTTCAACACTTGAGTAAGGCTAAACTTAAGGAAGGCAACTTTATAGGCTCCCGAATAAGAGATCTACTGGACATGTGGATTCACTTCAGTTGAGAGAACGGCTTGACTTGCCCTTAAATCAAATTTGTGCGAATTTTCTGGAAAGTTACAGAGCAGCAATTACAGAGATTTAGTGCAAGACTTGATGAGGGCCTACAAATTAATGGGATAAAACTCATTTTCTGCATTCCTGCTTCATTCCACCGATCTTGGGTGACGTCAGCGATGAGTATGCGGAAATACATTTCATCTGGAAATATTAGAAATAGAAAACTAATACAAAGGCAAATCAGCACTCGACACACTTTGCTGATTATACTGGCAACCTATCATAGACGTTTCGGAGCCATCTTATCTGTGTAAATCATACAGTGAAAAGTTTTGCTACAGTAATACAATTCCATTCATGTTAGGAAAATACATTTGGTTGTTTTGGTTTTCGTGTGATGTGCTTTAGACGTATGGAGTGATTCCAGAAATTTTAAGCATGAACATGTGATGATATTTGAAATTTTGCGAAAAATTGAACAGCCCATCACATGAAACTGTGATTGAGAAACCGATTTCACATTCAAAATCAGCGCATGGCAATGAACTAAAATTGCCTGCGTTCATTTATGTGAGCGACAATGAGTTGAAGTTGTTTGTTTTATTGGTCTGCGTGCTAAGAACCCACATTTAAATTTATCACTTTACAATAACAAAAAACAAGAAAATAAAATGTTGCCTCGTGCTTTGTGGTCGCTGTAGGTTGATACGGACATTAGAATACACTAATTATTGAACAAAACTTGTAGTTAGCTCACACAATGCATTCGTCAGTTCCTGCACCTAAGAGTAAACAGTCATTCTCCCTATTTATGCAGTAGACTCAGCGATCAGCAAATTTCTGCAATATAATTGGGAAACTCTGTCTGTGTTCGCCTGGCATTTCCCTCATCCCTTTCATGTAGAGCTGCCCCATTCAGAGAAGGCCAGCCCTTGAGTAAGGCTCAAGTACCGAAATATCTTCCTCCGTTCCTAACAATTATGTCCAACCAATGCCCTCTAAAAGAAGATCGCTGGTTGCTTGTCTTCTATAAAACCAACCAACAGCGTTGTTAATTTCTCTCCCTTTAGTTTAATGACTGAATGCCAGTTACCTAGACTCCAAGCTCATTTACGCCATCCTTGTGTAAAGCTATTCATTGCACGTTACAGCTTTAACTAAAATGGACCAATTGAAAAAGAAAACAACATAGTTGAACTACTTAGTCTCAGCATGCGGCAAGCCCAAATCCGAAGTAGGGTGCCCAAATAATCCCACCTTAATATTTTTCCTACAGATGTGGATATATGGTATAATCAAGCAATAAATTGTGACAAAATATTTAAATTTTCTGTAAACATCAGAATGACATGATACATGATATTTTATATTGCATATCAAACGTAACTCAATTAGGAAAAGCTTTGTGCATCTACATATTTTGCTATTTCGAACGTTCAGCACCTCTCGACTTACTGACTTTGAGCATGTTGGTGTACATCGCACGGCTTCACCCGCCTGAAAAGAGACATGCAACAAGTGAATGTGGAAAGGTATAATAAAAACATTCTCAATTTCTAAAATAGGAGAACAAAAATTATCTTTAAAGAGTTTAGCCCAATTTACTTAAAAAGTGTACTAAAATGGAAAATCCCAACAAAGCATCACAAAGTGTTATTGATTAGTACCTTGTTGAATATTATTATTCTTTGCTCCACAACAATTAGAAGGCATCTTATTCATGTGTAGCATGCATTTTGCCTTATCTCTGCGAGAGCTGATTCCAACTGCTATTAATGCTGCACAAATGAAAAGTATTGTGTATTCTTCTTAAGTGACAGACCATTATGTAATTAACCCTTTAATGTCCCTTCTGAAATTGAGTTCATAGATTGTTGAACTTATTTCTTAAATATTTTTCTTACATATTAATTTAAATTACGTGCTTATTTTCAACACACAATGAGTTATCATTTGTGTAATTTTCATCATCATTAGCGATAAGAAATGATTAATGCAATTTATTGAAATATTATAGTAAATTAAAAATGTATGCACTTAATATATTTCCCGTGAACTACTAGATTACTATTTATTATATATTCAGCTTTGTATTGTAACACAGCATAACAAAATATGCAGCAAAAATGACATAGATATATGTACTAAACTTATAGATGACCCATTTTAGGATCGTTACAATGTTAAGTGGTACATTTTAGGAATATTTTCTTCATGCACTTTTAAATAGTGGAGCTTGAATTACATCACCAACTGACACTTACAGTCATTTTATATTTCTAAAAATTACGCACTGTGTACTTTACAAGAGTTGTTTGCTGTTGTATAGTTTATAAATAATAAGTGCTGTATGCAGCAGAATGAACCCCAATGTTTATTGTAAGTGGGTTTCCTACAAAGGTACTGCCATTTAATTGATAATAACACTCTTGAAAATTTGAAGGTTGTTAAGGTAAAATAATTTTATAATGCTCTGATGAAACTATTACAACAGCTTGAAATCTTTCACAAACAAAGCATTGATGAGCCAAGTGGTACCACTATTCTGCCAAAATATTTACTTTGGCTTCAAGACGTGAATGTTATGTGGGTAAAACGGTTATCTTCATAATATGGAAGTATATTGTGAAAAATGTAATAATGACAAACTTAGCTTTGGGAATCAAGTTGTGAAATAGACCCTTTCAATTGTAAAATATCCAACTCAACGTATTTTTATATTTGACAACAGTTTACTAGTAATTCCCTGTTGTACTAATAGAGAATGATTTCCATGTTAGTGAAATAAACATAAAAAATAGCCTCTAAAATCTGCAAATTAAAACGAAAAAGCAAGAAAATAAATCTCGTGACCATAGAGGGCAAATTATTTGTGTGAAATAGACTGATAATTCTGTTGTTACTCTTGTAGTAACATTTAGCTGTGGACCCAGTTCATAAAGTCACTAGAATAGGGAAGAAAGAAAGCTATAAGTAAGTTGTTCTACCATACTTACATAATGAAGGAATGGGACTGGACAGATTGACATCATCATATACACCACGTTTGCTTTCAAGGAAACGGCAGTGGAACTTGTTAGCAAACAGTGTACATATCGCTGTCGTTGCTACATTTACATTTTTTCAGTACTGCAAAGTAAGCCACTTCAAATAAAGAAGAATAATTGTCCTAACTTGATCAAGTCCTGTGTAGTGCATGAAAGATCAAGGGAACCTACAGTGCCTGTGAGGTACGACAAAGTCAATCATTTTCTGGAAAACACCACGCAAGGGAGATTCTTTGTACCGGAAAAATACAAGATTATTGTGCACAAAATGTGGAAAGAGGCTCCACAGGAAATGCTTTAATGCATATTTTCATTGGAATAAAAACCTCAATGTTTAGAGATGTTTAAAGCTTCTATATAACTTTCAATTTCATTTAATACTGTATATTCTCTATATACAAATTATATAAGCTCATATTGCTTATTGTGTGTTTATTGTATGTTTATGAACTGTATTTGTGACTTTTCATTACTTCCACTTTAGTTGCCAACAATCCCATTTAAAAAAAATAGTTTAACATGAAAACTATTGCCTGAAATAATACAAAATTTCTTAAATTTATTGAGAACAACCTAACAATATAGAATACTCATTTTTAATTTGCCACTCTTTTAAAGTATAAAGAAGCACGATTTATAGTGAAAACATTGTGAAAGTCAATTTATTTTAAATGCTAAAATACGCTTCAACATACTTAGCATTAAAGTACTGGATTATCATAAGTACATACAAGTTCATACAAAATAAGTTTATATACACTATTTTATAAAATTCTGTGGTACAAAATGACACAAACATTATTTTTATGTATACTAAAAAATAATAAAGTTTATATTCACTATGGCATACAGCAATAATTGTACTGCAAATTTGAGCATATATTAATTTACAAAAAAAAAAAAAAAAAAAAAAAGCATTTAGTTTCCTTTATATAACACTATGAGATGCTTGCCAACATTGTGTACAGTTTTCGTGTATTAGCCCCAAAAATGAATAGCATTCCTATTTTTTGTTGTTGTTGTTGTTGTTGTTGTTAGACTGCATGACGCAAAACGAATGGGTTTTGGTACATCAGGTTTAATTATTTAATCAGAATGATAAAATAATGAGTGCATTTTAGTGGTGTGGAGAAAGTAATTTCGAGTTCAAACACTCATACTCAGAAAAACAGGGAAAAGGCACTTCCCACGCATACATACGTGCACTTTATATTTTAAACTAAAAAAGTAGAAATATTTCTAACAACAGATTAATAAATATATTCTTTACCGCACCTTCGATTATGCTAACAGTGGGAAGAATGCTATTTAACACCGACAATTTTACAGTACTCATTTAAAAACTACAGTCAATATAATAATACACGGCTCCTCTTTTAAAAGGCGTATAAAAAATTAAAGAATACTAAACACTTAAGGAGATAGGAATTCAAGTGTTTTTAGTTAAGTTTACTTTCACCTGTCCCTTGGGTAAGCAGGTAAGTAGAAGAATTCGCAATTTTATACTAAAATGTTATTTTGCCGAAAGAACGTTTAAAGTATGAACAACAGGAGCAACAAAAGCACGTGGTACATTTCTTGCCATTTATATATTCCTTCCTTTGGTGGGATGGTTCTGATTTTATTTTACAGTTTCTATCCTATATCATAATATTCAAAACCACCGTTTTACCCTTGCCATTCAAATAGGGTTGAATAATTAGAAAATAGAAAGTATAACAAGATAACATTTTTCCGGATATCCATTTTGATTCTGAACTATTGTTTATTTTGTTAAAATAAATTATTATAGTAGAGACAAACAGTCTGAGAGTGCAAAGAGTTCAAAGAGAGTGTTTGTAATATATTCAACAATGACCCTAATTTTTGTCATATTTATCGAAAACAGTTCTTTATTTACAGATGTTTAGGGTCATTAAAATATTTAGGACTACCCAAGAACATCTAATTCCCGTCGCATGAGATGCAGATGCATGCATGTTCTGGTGGTGACTGATTTTATTAAATGTTCCAGTATTTTACTGCGAAACAACAAACACTTCTTTGTTAAAGTTACTTTACTGATTGATTATGCACGAAGAGAGCTTATTGAAACTTTTCCCAATGCAGTGCTCCCTTTAAGAAGTGCTGTAAAATGCTAGTTAATAAATTTGAAACTACAGGTACAGTGTTGGAGAACACACCTTCTCGAAGTTAATCTATTTCAACAGAGGAAAAATTGATTGAAATCGTACCCAGTCTATATCGTTCGCCACAGAAATCAGTAGTTAAATTGGCAGAACGGACAAAGTTCCTCCCACTTCTGCAAGGAACACAACAAAGTGACTAAAGTTAAAACACTTAGAAACATATGAAACACACATGATCAAGCTATACGAGGAGGGGACCTGGTTCAAAGATGGATTATTCCAATTGATTTATGAATGAACATGAAATTAGCAGAACTTCATTTCATGAGCTTGGACGAGTGAGTGACATATTCTCGCTATATGGAGCTTGTACACGAGCGTAAGGAAGACACATATCATCTACTCTTAATGTAGCTAAAATTCATAATTTATTGCGCTTCGGGCGTTTAGGGATCATTTTAACGGCTGATGTGCGACCTGTCGCCCAGGAGCCAGATTTCGTGATATGGCAGCTATATATATTAATAACTCTGTATTATAACTTGGCTCTTCTGAATTTTTCTCCTCACTCTTATCTTATCATTGTAATGATTATAGCCATCTCCATAATCATCTAAAATATAGCCAGCCTAGTTTATTGTGATCTGCAGCATCAATCTAAATTTGTGATTTTTTTTTTATATATTATGACTTAGAATTTCAGAGCAAGGCAATTTATATAGACGATGCGCTAAACTCACGCGTGAGTTAGCACACCAATGTTGAAATTCTAGAATAAAAGTGTGTGAGTTGAATTTAATTTCCGTCATTCTGGTAAGTTAAATGCCAGATACATTTAAACGCTGACAAACTCTGGACTGATGGTTACCATTTAATTCATTCCACACGTCGTATTAAAGAACTACGGCAGTCTGCGGGGAATGTTAATCATTTAGAAACAAAAGGGGAAAAAATGTATTTACGGAATAATACTCTGCTGAAAGAAGATTCTTTCTTGCGGATTAGAACACAGGACCGCGAGTTATGTTATTCACAAGAATTATATGTAACAAGCATACCGTCGCTGCAGCAGAAGATTCTGCAGTTTCCTTCATAGAGCACGAACACTGGCAATTGACAGTGCATTCAAGTGTGAGACAGTTGCCATAGCAACGACGCTCGGGTGGGCGCTAATCACAGTATTGAGGGGAGGTACAGCGCCGAGGTTTGGCAAGGGCCCGGCTAGAACCATGCGCACCTGACGCCACGGTTCAACACCTTTACAGAATAGCGCCTCCCTCTCTCCTCCCGCTGCAGCAGGTTAATAGGCTTATTCTCATCCCCAAACGTCACCACGTATCTGTCTGTCGCGTCTCTTGCTGGATGTGGCACGGAGCAGTGGGGCGTGTAACAGAACAAACATGGAGTCTGCCTAGTCCAATTTAGCCCCTAACAGATGAGGTCAGTCCTAAATGAAACCAAGCCATACAGCATAATGCTATGCGTGAGGGAGAGGGGAAGCGGACACTGCTGATGATGGCGTTCCCCAGAGAAAAAGCATCGACAAATAAAGGTGTAATTATCAGGGAACATCTCTCTGCTCTCCGAAACAAGCACCACAACCCCTAATCAATCAGTTTTACGTGAAAATTGTCCCGCCTCTCCCCCTAACTCTCGCACGACAAAAAACACCTCGCCGCCCTGCTCTTCAATCTGTCTGCTACCATCGGTTTAGTTATTGGGGACGACACACCCTTCGTTCGGCAAGGAAAATTGGCTTAGTGCTGACATATTTGTCCATTTCCACTGATGCGGTCACAAGCGCGATCTCGGCGAGGGAGTGTTAAGTTTTGAAAGGCTTGTGCTCGATGTGGCATGGATGAGAATCTGGGAATTTCAGGGCAGAAAATTAACCCATGACAACCGCTGCAAGAGCCCTGAATAAAAATAAAAGCATCTCAATTTAATCTCCTCCTCCAAGTTCTTAATCAAATGGCCGATGAGATATTGATTTGTAACTTCCGATTTCTAGGAATGAGGGCACAAGACGGAAATTAATTTATTATAACTGTCCAGTCCTTTTTACTTAGGCGTAACACAAGAGAGAGAAGACATTTAAACATTTTAAAATTACTTTTTAAGTAGAAATAAAATGTAAATGCTTCCCTCGCTAATTTCTGGAGCAGAGTTGTAAATTCTTCACTCATGGTATTGTTGTGTATCTATCTAAATTTAGTAGGGGCATTTAAAAAAGTGGCATTATGACAGCTTTGAAATATTGTGCGCGCTTTATCTTAAATTTAGACTTTTAATCAATGAAATATGGAAAATATAGTTAGTCATCACACCAAAATGATCTTCACTTTACTATTTATTATCATTGATATGCGGAGTTTCCCAAGAAGAACATGAACACCAAAGGGATTTGTATTTTATGTTTGCGCAGGCTTTCCTCTTTCACGTTTGAACTCTCCCCCTTTTCAAGGGAGTTTAGCTCTTTGAAATATTTAATTACTTTTTTACTCTTTCATACACTTGGTAGGTAACGTTAACATTAGGATCAATATATGATCTCACTTTTAAAGTACTTCCTTTCTTCATTTTATGTTATTATTCTTTCGAAACTTTCTTTGGAAATACTTTCTGAATTCTACTTCCAAATTTTCTCAGCTATTGCTGCCATATCTGTTTTATTGCTTAATAAAATATCATCATCCGGATTTATATTTCTTTTATCAGTAACCATTAATAATTTATTTTATAGAAATATTATTCAGCGTGTTTGAAAGGTGAACCATTCGTTTCAAATATGCTCTAGAATGTGACAAGAACGTGTCTTCAGAATTACAAACCTTTTCACAACAAACTTTTTAATTGAAATGTAATTAGAAGAAAACAACCATACAGATACATAACATCACAAATAAAATTTACTTTGATTTTCCTATAGTTTTACATTAATTCATTATTTTCTAATGCTTTTGTTACATAATTAAAAGTTAGCATTGAAACAGCTTCTGAGAGCAGACTTTTTATATGTTCCAGAATCTCCGTATAATAATTTGGAATGGGTAACCCACAGTAAGGGCTGGATAAAGCAACCACTGATTTAAACCCGTCACTATACTGACAACATGTTACGCATATTTCATGTATATTTTTCTTAATAGTGGGCTTAAGACAACTCCTGTAGGAAAGTATTCACAAACTGAAGGTAGAGGTTAGTATAAGATAGCAGGTGTCAACAAGGGGGTATTCTACTCTATTCCATTTTAGGGTTTTACTCTACGAATTGAAATAAGAATTAATTATAAAAAGTTTATAATTTGTTAAAGAGATTAAATGCAATTTTGGTGGTTCACACCGAAGAATGGCCAGGATCAGACATGTAGAGGTCTCCTTGTATGTTCAAAATTGTATTAAAAGTACAAAGAAACGTTGAATTTATGACTGTATGCAGTTTAACTCTAGTACTCTGGATTCCAGTGTGCAACTACTGATGAACCCAGGATTTGAGCTTGGTGGAGATTATTAAGGTTATAGATTTACGTATCTTATTTCTTTTGTGACATTTTATGAATTCATTTATGTAATATATTTAGTGTATATTAATTCATTTGTATTGTTTGATGTAAAGATGTATTTGGAGATAATGACCAGGGTCAGAATCTCTGGAAAACCATTATTTTGTAACTTACTTAGTACTTAATAAAAACTAAATATATTTTTCTTTTAAAACGGTTTTATTTTACTTACTGTCATTGCGCAAATACTTTACCAACGATAACTGGTAGTAAATCCAGAAAATTAGAGTAATTAATACCTAAAAGTAATTGTATTTAATAGGGTACACAAGTGGAAGCAAACCTGAAAATGAATTAATAACTACACTTCGATTGCATTTTACATTTGCAGCCTAAATATTACAGAGAAAATTGAAGGAAATATATAACATTTCATTTTTTCCATTCCTAAAACTCTGAAAGATACAACAATACTGCACGCATGTCACGATAGTACATGAGAGCATAATTTGCAAAACTGTACAGCAATTCTGGAACACCGTATATATATAAATGACTTTCTATTTTTCTTACATCAGTAATTGGTGTGTAAATATGGTCACAATAATAATTACATTCATTTATTCAATTCAATAACTATTCTTCTTCTTTTAAAATGCTTTAAAATTGTGAATGTTTTATTTATTGATGAATTTGCTTTTACCACTCCCTTCCGGAAAGCTAGTGCCATTCTTAATACACATGCTATATAATTGCCTACTCTGAAGGTACACATTTATTTACATTTAAATTGCTGAAACCAAAAGTATTAATTGATAATATAATCGTATTCTGTTTCACACAAAAAGAATACGTCAATGATCCAAATTTTCAACAAAATATTATAGATATATTAATTTTTCGCCCTGTCCTTTTCTGTAGTGCCACATTCTGATGAAAACAATGAACGTCGAAAAGTCTATCCTTGTGAACTCGCTGCTCTGCCATGTTATCCAATATGTGACAAAAACAACCTACGCTCAGAAGTACAGATGGGAATTTTGATAATGCCGAGTTCTAGGGATTAGTAGATCTGTGCGTGTGTCTTGCTATCAACATCAACCGCTGCATCCCCCAACAATAACCATTGCAAGCCTGTGTAGTACACCTCTCGCGTATCAAAGTATCAAGTACTTTACAGCTTGAGCAAATTCCATTGCTACACATCCCATGGCGGCTCAGCATGCATGGAGATAATCTCAGTAATCAAACAGTGGCATATGTTGTTGCTTTCCAGTCCATTACTGTAAATAATGATAAAATGTTCTTCCAATTCCACGCCGAATGTTTGCTATCTATAGAAAGTGAAACCGATAACTGGTAGCGGTTTCGACTGAAAATATTTTCAATTAGTCAGAAGGCTCTGTGTGTCAATGTGTGCAGAACATTCAGAATAGGTTTAACTTGTGGCACAACAAGCAGCATACAGTCATATTCACGTGATCTGGAAGATTGCGGTGTTTAATGCATAAAGTTAGTTTAGTTAGTAAACCTGCAAATCCATAAATGTCTCAAAGGCAAAAACCTGTAAGTTTACATACTGTTTATGTATTAGTCAACACATTTGTAAAAACTGGTTTCAGTTGATAGCAAGTACCTTCGTAAGAAAACTGTATTTAGTAAGGTAATTAGGCGAAAGTCTGCAACATTGTTTTTCCGAAACATTCTCTGAGACTCTTGCTGGAGTCTAATTTAGTACTTCTATCCATTGTTGAGCAGAGGTTTCCAAATGTTGCCAATAAAACGAATGTAAATTTGAATCAAACCTTTGTGCACAATTCCACTTTAATTTTAAAAGAAGTGTTTCACTAAGCAGATGCTGAACTGTTGCAAATGATTCTTTCCCTTTGTTCAATATCACGGTAAATCTGTGATATGATAATGGTGATGAATATAATGATACAAACAATGAAAGTTAAAAAGTCATTGTAGCTATAAGTTGAAGTGTGGGATTTGCATTTACTGGCCTGTGAAATCAGGAGACAGAATGTTTGGCGTACATCCAGTTGTATTTGTTATGTGTACTTTCAAGCACCTACTAGGTCAAAAAGAATATGCGTGCTCAAATTGAGATAAATTGTACTGCTAGCCTGTATTCATTAACACCAAAGTTTATTGTATTAAAACGTTAAACATTATCATCTCATTATTCAAATAATTCAAAGGAGAAATGAAACCATATAAATGAATTTGAGAATATCTAAAGGTACAAATTATGGAAAATCCGCGTGTACTGTTTAGGCCACTTATTTTATTCAAAGTTTTTTTCATTTTTTGCATCTTTCATATTTTCAACATTTCCAGAAAAGAAAATTAATTTACCTATAGCTACATGCGTCTTTTTAATTTTATTCCCTTCTTATCCTTTAGCAACAAGTAAACTATGCTCACTTATTCATTTTCTCTCTCCTTTAATTTTATGTTCATTTATTTGTCATTTTCAAACACATACTTAAGGATTAACAGGCATGCATGGCTGAACAAATGAAGTGTTCCTGTTTAGATTTGGAAGCATAATATTACACATATTCTACATATTGTAGCATTGGTGGAGATCGCCTATATTCTAGTAATTAACTAATTATTGAAGTACTCTCTTGTATTCAAATATTTTAAATGGAGAAGCATGCTATTAGTAGGGACACAGAATGTGATCTAGGAAAATTCTTAACTAGGTGACAGGAAATCACCAGAAAGAAAAGTATTATTATTGATTTATTTACGGACTATCTTTAACAGCTCAGGTCATCAGCGTCCCATTCAACTCAGGGCGTGAAACGACCGACAAATTTTGCTCAGAGGTCTCTCTTTCAGGCTTCAGGTTCTTTATTGTGCCGTAAATGTACGACACGGGGCTCACGGCTTTACTTCCCTTCCGAAGGAAGCCATACTTAGGATTTTTACGCCCGAAAAAATCCATCGATCCTGACCGGGTTAGAGCCAGCGACTTTGGGTTTAGAAGGGCAAGTATGGTAACCACTATACCACCAGGACCTACCCCAGAAAGAAAAGAAACTATAACATTTTAAGATAAACTTTAGTATATAAATGCGTATATGATAATTATGTTATAAATGTTTCAATTATAGAAAAACAAAACACTTTTTAATATTTAAATATTACAATTTTTAGAATTTGGTTTAGTTTTACAAAATTCTATATACCGCACTAAATATAAAATATTTTATTTACTGTACCATGCGAGCTATGGTACCCGTGGCATGTCCGCCAGTGTTGGGCATTTCATTTGGTTTAGAGTGATGGAATGTGCAAACCACTTTCGGGCAGCAGTGCTGTTCATTGAAACAAGGTGAGGTTAGGTTAGGTTAGGTTAGATATATAGCAGCAACCCAACAAGTTTTCTCGGCGATTAGCTCACAGCAGAGATGTCCTGAATTGTCTTTCATGCGGCGTGCGTAGGGAAGTGTCACAAAGAGGGATAAATACGCAAAATTAGGCCTTCTAGACGACCTTGAACCGTCAAGACAAAGAAAAATAACTGACAAGGCACTTGAACTACAGCAGTTTGCAGCAACTTTTCCTTTTGGGTTTACATAAACTGACCAAATTCAGGAAGGCAAGCATTGACACCCTTCTACAAATTGGCGATCGTTCAGTTCTGAGACACTTTTCTGGAGATGCGCGCAACAGAACCAGATATTAATGATAATCTGCTAATATCTCATGAGGCACGCTTATTTTCCGTACCTAGAGCAGTTAAAGGCAATACTTTGTTTTGGGGTAACAATAATCCACGGCAATTCCATCAGTAAGCATTATAGAGAACAAGTTAATTAGATATACCGTAGAACTGAAGACAACTGGTATTTCGAGACGCCAATAGTGCAACATGCCGATTGCTTCGGAGCGTGACACTAGAGTTAGCTACAACTTTATCCTCATTCGATTATATTGTTAGAACAAGTAGGTGCAATCGCACACACCACCCAGATTACAATGAGAAAAATTCGCTCAAATTCCAAGTCACCCCATTTCCTAATCCGGCGATGTGTTGGCCGGATTTGACAATTCCAGATATTTACCTCTGCGGGTACTTAAAAGTCCAGTAGCAACTCGGGTACTGGAGACGAACATTTGCAAGGAAAGTTCCGCTAATCCTGTCGGTGTACTGCAAATTACACAGCGGCATTATATCTTACCTGGACTTCATCAGTGCTCTTAGAATGGGTTTTCAAAACTTGTGTTACACTCCTAAGATTACTTTATGCTCCTATAATAGTTCTAAACATTAAGTTGCTTTGAAAGGGGTTTTATCATAAATTTAAATCGTTCTTTTTTAGTCTTCCTGTATAAAAATGCTCTTGAAAGTGTAACACACAATTAGCGCAATGCTCAAGTGCAGTATTATATCAAAGTACTACTGCACTAAATCAATTAAATAACAAAACAATGTATAAAAAGGGAGTAAATAATTTATATTGCATTATTTACCCAATTTATTCGTGTATGGTTAATACATCAAAAATAGAAAACCTGTATTTAGCCACCCCTTCACTAGAAAAGTTGCTCTAGTACAAAAACATTAATAAATGCAACTATAAGTAAAAGTTTTGATTATTGATATGAAAATATTGCATATACATTAAACAATAAAAAATAAAAATATTAACAATAGCGGTTACCTGTGTCATTGTGAGAAAGGAAATAATTAAGAAGCAAAAAGAAATGTAATAAAAATAGCATGAGCTATCTCAAGATAATATTGGAATATAATTTTCTTAGTAGCGTTTCCAACAATTCTGGGAAACAACTCAATATCGTAGCCAACACAATAGAAAATAAAGAAAAAAGTGATGGAGACGAAAGCCGGAGTCCATCTGCCTGTTGGCAGTGTGCAAGACACTAGGTAGGGAAGGGGAGAGTGCGTCATCGGATTTTTGTAAGTTTAATGGAAAGAATTTTCATATATCAATCAGTGACGGTAAAGGAAAGGGATAGATATACAACTCTGGCAGTAAATATGGGCAATGGAAAGATATACCGCCACAATTTCAATTCTAAATATCACTGAATGATAAAATTTAGGCCCGCATAACACTCACTGTGCTCACAAACACAAGATTAAATTAAATTATATTCGTAAATGAAGTTGTGAAATTAACATATTCGATTATAGTAGCAATGCCTAAACTTAAGAGAAGTGTGACTGTGTTGATTTAATTTCTTGAAAACCTGTAACACTCTTGCATGCATACTGTCTGCCGGTTGTGTTATGCATGATTTATTGTTTTCAACGCCTTGGTTAACGATATTTCTTTAAATAAAGTTTGTTACTAAACAACTAATTGTTGAGGTACTTGGCTACTTAGATTGAATAAAATCTTGCAACCCAAGAAGTTTAAGTATTTCAATTCTATATTTCTTAGTTTCTGCTGTCACATAATCTAGCGAAAAGCATTTATACTAGCGGACTCTAAAGAATCTATTCCCAATAAAATCTGAGGATAATGTATTGTAAACAAATTAAATCATTAACTGAAGTTTTTCGCGATGTCTTATCGGACATAAACGTTAACACAAACATAAAAGGTATTCCCCAAAAAGTTACGATTATGTAAACGTAAGTTACAGACATAACACAATTCCCAATTAATCAAGAAAGTAAATAGAAAAAACCGGAGTTAAAAATCATGGTAAACGAAATTACTTAAACAATTTGTTCAAAATATGATCCTTCGCACTAACGTCTGGCATCTTCCCCCAATTCTATGGGACTCTGATAAGAATGCACCCAATGCTGTTGTTTACTTTATTTTCTGTTTCTGCCCAAGGATGCCATCTTATAAAGTTTCAACACATTGCACTGGAGTAGAATAAGCCCTAACTTTCATGTATTTCCCCAAAAACTAATGGATTTAGATCAGGCGTTCTTGGTGCTCATCTTTGAGAGAGTCATATTCATTGACAGTATAACTAACGTGTGCTTCCAGTTGTGAATGGAGGTGCACAATTGTAAAAAGCCAAATGGCCTATCTTACTGTCAGTGGGGCATTTTTAAGTAACAATAGCAGAGCTTAAGATGTGCGACTTCTGTCAGACGCTGAGGAAGAATCCATGCACGAGTAGTGTGTTTTAAGATTTCTGCAGATATGTTAACTGAAAACTTCGGTTATAAACTACTTTAGAGTATTGTATGTAGATTTGCGTAAGCCTATAAGTGAAATTATGCAAGTTCCCGGTTTATCTCTTATGCAAATTCCTTAATCCATGATTAAATTGGAACCATATCTTCTGCTTGTTGAAGGAATCAATTGGAAAATCATGAGGCATGATCTGGATGTGCTAAGATGTTGATGTAGAAGTTCTTGCGATTATACCGCGACTACTTCTTCCAAGCTTTTTATCACTAAGAGCAAAATTTTTCTTATTGCATGATACTCCTCCAGTCAGCTTCTTCAAATCTCGGGGTTCTACTATCTATACCTAATCTCTGTTTAACGAAAACTGAGAGACGTACGAGTTCATTGACAAAAGCAAATACGTCCTAATCCAGTCTGTTATTTAGGTTATAAATCAATAACATGGTCCTAAAATGGCTGTTTTTCAAGAAATAATACTTTTAATTGCGTATGAAGTTACTCTACCAATATTAAGACACTGTGGTCATTGTTGGACTAAGAGAGAATTGTTTGCTTCAATGTGTATGCCTTATTTCCTTCACCTCTGTTCACTTAGCCTTAGTGCCATATCTGAACCGTTCCGCCCTACCATAAGCGCGGAAGGATACAATGTTTGTTAACAGTGCATATCAGTTTTCGTTAGACAGGGACTACTTGGACAAGAATCGATACTCCGTTAATGTCCTCTCTCTCTTTGGAATTGTTTTTAAGTAAACTCAATGATCTAATTTTATTGTGATGCATTCCCCATGTCAATCATTTCAAACTACTCTGATTTACTAAAATGTCCCACCTTACAACTGACACAATTTTTTTCAAGTATGCACGGTTAAATAAATAGTCGAAGTAGCTGTTAGACACTTATCGTATCTAGTCCTCTTGCAGCTTTGCCAGCTCAGCTTTAATTGGTGCTAAAGACAACGAACCTTGCAAGGCTTATGACCAAAGATTACTAAACTCTGCCTTAAAAAAAAAGATTGTAACTCCCTGAAAATGAATTTAAAAAATTTCATTCCTTTCCAACACTAATTTTTTTGAGTAGTGTTTAACGCCCGTTTTTACTACTGAAACACCACAAGCGGTTATATAGTACTATTATAGTACTTTGCACAGTGCATTGGAAGGTACACTTTTTAACCTTGTTATTCGTTTGTTCAAATTGTAAGGCAAAGTTTTTCCTGTAAAGGGCGTATCAATAATTAGTAGAAGTAATTATGTTCTGTTCACAAGCACGCTCTCTGGTTATCTTGAGATGTTGTCAAAGAGAATTCTTATACCTAAGATATAATAATAATAATAATAATAATAATAATAATAATAATTGTAGTTATTATTATTTATTATTATTATTATTATTATTATTATTATTATTATTATTATTATTATTATTATATTCGGGAATTTTTAGCTATAAGAGGCAGCCATTCATTTAAGAAAGGTTTCTTGTACCAATAATGGATTTAGACTTGCAACAGCGCCCTGCAAGCATTCTTTTCAATATGTCCGCAATTTAAACTCTGAAAATTACACAAGAAATCTATAAAGAGGATCAGTTATAAACAATAAGTGTTTCTCAGTGGCATTAAGATTTAAAGGTGCAGAATTCCTTGTCGATGCTCCATGTGAGTCTATGCACATTAAAATCTCAGCTGAGGTGAACACATTGATTCAATATTGTAAGGTCATCCTTAACAATTATGCAATAGTATAGAAGTATGTAATGATATTTTAGCTAGGAGGTCAAATCCGAAATATGCGTTATTAAGTTTACGAGCAGTTATTTAAATTATTTCGTGTTTGATTATATTAGCTATAATTTTTTTGTGAATAAATGTTTTACTACATTTTTGTGTTGCCAGACAGGAATGTGGTGTTTGCAATTTTTTACCTTTATGGTAAGAAATAATCCCAAAAATTTTGGGCTACAACATGCATGATCAATATAGTGATTGAAGGATTATCCACGAAACTTGAGCGCAATGAAACCCCAGCGGGAGGTTATTTTGACTGTGATTCACACCCCGGATGTTGCTATAATTGCCTAACTGGGTATACGATGTGGTGAAGGATGTAATCTCATATGAGAGTGCACACAAACAACATGTATTTGTTTATTATTTGCATACATTCTGCTATGAAATATAAATGGAAAAGAGTGCTAATTTATAGTTCATTTGTTCATATAGAATCTGTTTGTGCTCTTAGGAAACTATTTCAAGAGAAATGCACAATTATTCTAGTCCTAGATCTTACTACGATTCATTCATTAATACTTTAGTGTAAAGGGAGGTGTTACGGATTAGAAGCGAAGGAGACATGTAGCACTACAGAAAAAAACTGAATAGAAAATTTGAAACCACTTGGAGGTCTACTTTTCGCCGTCTTTACCAAAGAACGAGTCTTTTCTACATTTCTGCACGCGTGGTTACGAAGCTACTTAAGTTAAATCGCTATAAAATTCGTGTGACACAGCAACTACACAGTGTGGCTCTATAGTAAGGAGTAGATCTTGTGAATACATTATACTCGAGTGCAATACAGAAAAATTGAGCGTAAATAAATTCTGTTTTCCGATGAAACTTTGCTCCACATACATGGGTATTTTAATTCACAAAGATGCTGATATTTGACTTCCAAAATTCTTAATTTGTTCCATAATAATAGTCAAATTTTAGGAAACAATGAATCAAAACTAAATGTCAGTATTAGACCATTTTTAGCTTTTGGATAGTTGGTGTTGAAACTGTAAATATTACAGCTTCTATTATACGCTCTATATGCTGCAAGCTTATATTATGATTTGCGTTGAATGCAAATAAGTAACTATATTTTTGTTTTGAACACAATAGTACATAAAAACGGCATTCTTTCAGTGCGTTAATGTTGACTAGAATGTTATGAAAATAGCGGCTGATATTTTATACATTTTCACTTCGTGGCATTTTTAAATCGTGTGCCTAAGATGACATGGCTTCGAGGAGCACAAATAATATGTTTTCCGCTTTATATATGGGAAATAACCGCGAGAGAAAAGTTCCGCTATATATAAATTTCAAAGTATAGTTTGCTCCCTAAAAGCCAGTAAATTTACCTAAAATAACATATAATAAATGATAACTAAGGCAAACTTCAATGTTTCTCCACACGAATGAAAATGGATCAAAGAAAGTTTTAATATCATTCTTTAAACTGCCATCTAAATATACCCAAGTTTTACACCTACAGTGACCTATAGTAAAGAAAGATGCAAAGCTAGAAGATCTGTTATAATAGACGGTAAAACTACGGGGGGGGGGGGAAATTAACTCTTTGTAATAAATGGTAACAACAGGAAGAAGATATATGGAAAAACTTTCTTAAGTCAACACAATATTAATGTACGTATGTTTGGAATATGCAAATTACTTCAGATGGGTTGGCCACCGAAAAACCAAAGAGATAAAAACACAAATGAGAACAAAAATCCAGAAACAGTTCAAAATAAAGGGAATCTATGAATACATATAATATTTCTCTATACATAAGAGCATATCTCATTATACAGGTAAAAATGTTCAGTAAATATGTTGAGATTTTGTGTAACTTTTTCCACCAGAAATATCCATATGTGAATATTAATTATAACTATTACTGCACCGTTGCACATACATACACACAGAGTTTTTAATAGCGTTTAATTCCCGGTTTTAAAGGCGATGCACAGTTATGAATACATGAGAGAATCTGATAATTTAGGAAAGGGTTATTTTGGGGCTGAGGGAAGCGTTTCAGAACTCCGCACTTCCTCGTCATTTGCCATTTGCAAGGACTAGTGAAAACTGGGAAAATCCCATCAGGGAGGACGGACTTGCCTAACTGGAACCTCTGGCCTCCCGTTCACCAGTCTGTACTACCTCAGTCACCTGCATCGTATAAAATCATACATACCTAAATACATGCATACAAACGTTACATGTGACTAGATAGAATATTAAGTACTTCGGCTGTACTCAAGGGCTTGCCGTATGTACCTTTGCCTCCAATGGGTACATCTCCTAGAGGAAAGAAAGAACTGAGAACTGAGATATGTACGCTCAGTGGCCAGGATCCAGGAGTGGCGAAGCACGGCGTCCCTAACATTGTTTTCAGACAGAGCACCCCACGCCGGTTCAATCCCTCCAAGGAATCTGAACCCTCAGAAGAGTCGCTTTCACACCTGATGCCGTGATAGGAATTATTTCAATACTCAAGCCACTTCCACAGTGCTCTCAGCCCAACCCATTTCAAGTGACACTTTCCAGCTTCAAAATAAGAAGCTGAATAAAATGAGGTCAATGGGAGAGCGGAAAATTGGTGTAAATGAAAGATCCATCCCAGCGTTCGCCTAAGCGACCACTGGAAACCACGATAAAACTCAAAATCAAAATGGCCGGCCCCAAGGAATGTGAAGTGGAACCCACGAATGCGTAATCACCTGGGCTACTTCGCTCGATTGCGCGCGCACACACACATACATAATATAAATGAAAAATAATATAAAACTATTAACAATTTAACTAAAATAACAATAATTAGAAAAGCACAAAAGGATGAAATACTTAGAAAAGTCATAGATTAGTAATCACCATATTTCGAACTGCCTGAGTTCTTCTATGGCAAGAAGACAAGTGAAGGTAATAAAAATTAACATTCAATAAATAAATATTTAATTTTATTACCTGCACTTGCCTTCCTTCCATAGAAGAACTCAAAAATAATTTTCTATGCCATATACTTTTTAGACCTTCACGGCCGGTGTTATAGTTAAAACAGTTAAACTCTTCCGGGCTGTTTTGCCGTAGCCCATGGTTTAAATTGCTACCATAGTTTTCACCAACTACTTCGGTTGTCATCACCAGTGAACTATGAACTACAGGTGACTACTAGAAGACGACAGTATTGACCCGTCTCTGGTTTAGAAGGTCGATCGATATTATGTGTGTGTGGTGGAGATGGAACGGGGAAAGGAGGAGGGGAAGAGAGTAGTTGTTTGTTTGTAAGAACTGGTTTCCACATGCTACTTAGGTGATATCCGCCGTCTCTGTTAAAGTTGCTTGGACGCTGTTGTATTTCTATTGCTGTTCTCCTGGGTAGATTGAAAAAGCCTTGACTTTGTGCCACCATTCCCCTTTTATTTAAGTGTATGCCATGTCATTCATTTGTGGCATATTCTGCTACCGCAGGTCGTTCAGGTTGATTGAGGGGAAGATGTCGCTGATGTGTCTCCAATCGTTTTTAATCGATCTTTCGGTCATGTCTATGTAAACATTCCCACATTCACGTTGTGCTTTATAAATTCCCGTACTGTAAAGAGGTTGCCTGGGGTCTTTTGCATTATCAACCAGTTCTTAAAAACGATCAACAACACCCCTTTCCCTTCCTTTCTGTCCAATACTGCCACACACGTAATATCGATCGATCTTGTAAAACAAGACAGAGACGGAACAATACTGTCGTTCATCTAGTAGTCAGGTGTTGTGCGTCGTTCACTAATAATACCAATTAAAGTAGATGGAGAAAGCTATGGTAGCAGTTTAAGCCGTGGACTATTGTAAAACAGTCGGGAAGATTTTCACTGTCTCATATATAATATATATAAGTACAAATATGCTACAAATAGTGTATTATGGTATTATACCAGTGAGTGCAAAACATGCGTTTTTAATTATTTAAAAGAAATCAAATGTGGCTTACCAGATGTGCATAGGTACGGTGTCGGCGAGATAGTGAGTTACTGATGCAGTGTAAGGTGTGAAAAACTGCAAGGAAGTGATGTGGTTGGTGTAAATAAAGAGCCCAGTATTTTGTGGAAAATATGAACAGAAGGAATATGATTGGTTGGAATAAAACACGTGTGCGGACGATGTCCAGCGTGCGCTTCTCGCCGTCCCGAATTGGTGGAAACAGGCTGGTGCGGCACACGGTAGTGGAATGTTAAGTTTGTGTGTGAAACTGTGAACTAAGCATTTAACTTTGCAAAAAGAAGTTATGTTATGAAGAAGTATATGTTGGCACAAAAAATTTAATTTTATAAACAAAAATTCATATAGACAAAAACTATTTACACTGTGTAACTTGGCAAAAATTATGTTGTGCAAAAAGATGTGCTGCAATAAAAGTCTACTTTTATATACTAAAGTACATGTTAAGAAATATAATATTACATTTGAAAATAAAAAATTATTGTTACTATTAAACTTTGCAGGAAAACCCGGCTACAACATTTAACTTTGGAAAAGAAAATAAGTTCGCCTAAAAATTATGTAACAATAAAAATATTAGATCTATTTTTATAATCTAAAAAAAACATATGTGAAACCAAATATTAACTTTTAAAAAAATGTATAATAATCTACTTTAGCAAAAAATAATTTATATTAAATATTATGTTGCGGTTGAAAAATATTCCCACTTTTTGATATAACTTTATATCAAAAATTCATATTGGAAACATAACATTAACTTTGAAATGAAAATAAACACCTTACAATTACAAATAAAATATTAACTCTGGAAACATAAAAAATGTTACACTATTTAAGAAATTACGTTGTGCTGAAAGTTTATGAAACAATGAAAAAAATCTCTCTTTTATGAAAAATTAATATTAGAAAGCAAAAACAATTTGCCCCATTTAACTTTGCAAGAACGTAACAATCAAAAAACTTTTTATGCTTTTATCAACAAATATAAATTTAAGACACAAAAAACTATTTGCAAATATAGCTTTGTAACAAAGTTATGTGCAAACAGATGTTATGTTACAATAATAAATTAACTTATATAAACAAAAGTTTACGTAGAGAAATAAAACATTAACTATGAAAATAAACAATTAATTGTACAATGAAAATTTCCAAAAATAAATAAAACTTATGTTGTGTTGCAATGAAAAATTCATATTAGAAACAAAATACCTTTAAAATGAAAAAACTAGTTACACTATTTGACTTTAGAAAGAAATAATAAAAGACAAAGGTACATGTAGAGAAAAAATAAAATGAGCACATTAAAACAGAAAATGTAGCTATATTATTTAACTTTGAAAAAATAATATATTTTACAGTATTTAACTTTGCAAAAAGTTATGTTTTGCAAAAAATTAAATTTATGTTACAATCAAAAAATATATTCACTCTTTTATAAACAAAAATGAGTATTGTAATCAAAAAACTTTTTACGTTATATAACTTGGCAAAAAAAAAAAGTTATGCTATGCATAGATATGTTATATTGAAGTAAACATATTTTCACTCTTTGGTTTACTTTTATAAACAAAAGAGCATGTTGTAAAATAAAACATATTGGTTTATGAAAAAAAATTAAAACTACTCGTTTACAATATTTTACTTTACACAAAGAAAATATGTTGTACGAAAACGTCATTTCTCAGACCACTCCGGGCTGCATACTATTTCTGTTATTTTCCTAACGTGCATTATTAGTTACATTAATGAAGTTGGGGACGTGAGAACTTTATCCGCTGAGCGTAATGAACTTTGTATCCCTCACGTAGGAAACTAGCCGCCTGCATAATTTTGCATTACATATTTCGCTTTCCCGCAGCTTCTTCTCTAAACCATCGTGGTAGCATGCGGCCACATGCACCGTTGAAAGTTTCAATGTCAGCTACACCTTCTTCTCCAAAAAATTACGTCAGTATTCGGTTACCTGCACCGTTGAAAGTTGTTATGTCAGCATCAGGTAGCAATTTTTTTCCAAAAGCTTTCACTCCGGATATGATGACCTTTGCACGGACACATAGAAAATCTAACCGTTTGCATAATTTAGCATTACAACACTCGCTTTCCCACAGATTCTTCTCCAAGTCATGGCGTCACCATCGCGCCACCTGCACCTTTTTGTAATTTGCAGTGTCAGCATCCGATTGTATATTTTTTGCCCCCCCCCCCCCCTTTCCACAGCCTCTTCACCATGCTGTTTCATCGCATTCGTTAGCACAGCGCTTTTCATGCTGATCAGCTTCGCACTCGATGATAAAAATCGCGGTCCATCCATTGCTACATTCAGTGCTAAACTTACCTGCTTAGCGTGAGCTTGCCCTGACTCATAAGGTTGATTCTGTGTACATCATTCTTGAGCTTATGTCTACAATTGTGGGTAGTAGTAGTATGTGACCCGGGATTTTTAACTCGTTTTTATTAATTTTTATCTAATTTTATACAGAATTATACCGTTATTTTTCAAGTATTATTTTCATACTTTCCATAGATTGACTGGATTATTTGCATAGTGCTTAAGTGCATTTTGGAGGGTACTCCACTCCTCTTTGTAAGTGTTATTAAATTAATTTTTATTCATTTATTATTCATTTTGCATACCTATACCTTACTTTATATTACTTATAATACTTTTATTCATTTCCGCGTGTTATTCATTTCCGCTTATTTATTTATTTTGCATACACATGCCTTACTACATGCAATACGTTTTATTCATTTTGCCTGTTACTCATTCCAGCGTACTTGTTCATTTAATCTTCATTTTGCATACTTGTGCTTATATTTATGCTACTTTTTTTTTTTTTTTTTTCATTTCCGTGTGTTTTTCACTCCCGTTTATGTATTCATTTAATATTAGCTTTGCATACTCATATGTTTTAAACATGTATTTACTTATTAGTGATAATTGTTCTCATAGAGCTTATAGTTTCTTATTTAGTAATATATTTGTTTGTTGTTTCAGGTTAAGTGTTAGTTCTCTTTATTCTTTACTAAAATACATTTAATGGGAGTTTTGCTTACTTACATCCATTTAGGGTATTTTGGTTTCAATTACCTAATTTAGCATATTTTCGTTCTTAACTTTCATAAATTTAGCCTATTTTTCATTGCTTAAATAAATTTAACGTATTTTATTTCTTACCTTACATAAACAATTAAAATGTGGTGAAATAATTACACACTCCTTGTTACTAGACTTGAGAGTACCGAGAGAAATGGAAAGCGAGGACTTTTCAGACGACTTTCCCGTACCTCCTGTTGATAATGATGTAGTTAAGAATTTGAGGAATTGCAGCAAGTTCAAAACCTTTAATTAACATGACCTAACATTGTAAACAAACGGTGAATAAATTTTACTCTGGGTTCTCAGAGATTGATATAACTGTCCACCCTATGCCTGAAAATGTAAATCCGGAAATGTGGTTTCTACAAATGTTTCAGGAACTATTACACGTTTTAATCGAAAATTTGGTGAACAACGAACCTGGTTACTTAGGGTTTACCAATAGTGATTAAAATCATCCCTCCAAGCCTTTGAACATGAGCTTTCGTAGATTCGAACAAGTTAATCCAGAGGCTATTTAAAATGTATAAAAAATAAAGTAAAGCAAAGCAATAGGGATTTTTTGATCGGAGGACCTCACAAAATTATTTGCTTAAGGACGAAACAGGTTCAGGGTTAGTGTTTCAAGTATTGCTATGCATATCGGAAAAATAAAGGTACCAATGAAAAAGATAATAAAAATAATTTGTGATTGCATAGAGCCATTGCAGTATGTACGGCTAAAGCAGATGGGGTTGATAATTATAAAACAATTACGCGTGCTGATTTTATTCAGAAGAGGTGGGCATTAGCGTTATGTGAACCTGTTTACAAAAGTGATGCTGTATTTATATTGCAGGACGTTGAAAATTTTGATCGGTGCTAGAGAATTATCACGTTACCATTTATTCGGACCATTCAAGGAAAAACATAATACACTAACCAAAAAAGAACGCAGAAAAGTACTTAGGCCTGATTTTACATGAATGTTACTTTAATGCCACCGGGAATTTTCAAATGCTAATGGCATTGCCGTCAGTGTAATCATCCTTCATCACTTAAAGAAAGCTATGTCGCTGCCATTTAAAATCCAGAAAATGTCACCTCCAGAGCAATTCAAGAGATACTTAATCTACAAATTGTAGTGCATATCATAGGGAATTCAAGAATTAGGACTGTATCAAAAAAAAATTATTAAATTGAGCTCATTACCCCAAAGATCTATCCGTTTGTGATAATGAAAAGGTTTCTACTTATGTTGGTTAATAGTAGGGGAAGAAAAACGCTCCACAAGTGCAATTAAAAATTCCACTATATACAGAGTGAGACATTTAAAGTGTCGCGGCCATTTTCCTCCGAAACGAAGGGAAAAAAATCTTTCAGACAAAATTTGAAGTGCTCTTGGGGGACATAAGATAGCAACCTTAAGTCGTTCTTGAAATACCATTCTCAATGTGTTTCAAGGTTAAATTTGTTTTCAATTGAAATGGTGTATTTTTTCGGGAATGGAAAGCACATTTAATTTTCAGTGTAAGTGTTCCAGTACATATATCAGTTAGGGGTGGTAGGTGGTGTGATATTGGGCAAATAAGACAGCAATTTTTTTCACTCGCTTTCACTTTACTGGCATCAATTTTTATATATTGGAGAAGTTTCAGTTTAGAATTTGTAGTAGAGCCTTTGGCAAAATTCAACACGCTTCCGAAAATCACCCCCATGAAAGGTTTGATGTAGGCTGATGTGATATGGATGGTATTGTGACGCCTTAACCTCTCTCCTTTGAGAGATTGCCGAATCACTTCACAGTTGACGGGAATTTCGGTGAGGATTAGGGACAACTACAGCTAATACAGTGACATTAGAATTTTCCCCAGTAGCACTTCTCGTACGACGGTGTTTTCTTGGTGCGACCCTGCCGTTTAGGAGAACAAGTTTGCAAGTCGTTGAAATTTTCTATCAGATGGCTGCCTCCTTTCAGGATATCGATCTCCGTATAAGTTGCAAGCTGCTCTAGCGTTCTTATGAGCTTTGCCATGAATGTAAATCATGTCGATCCTTGCGTTGATCGTGTATCGAACATGAATGATTGAAAAACGAGGTGTATCTGGCTAAGAATAATGTCCTTGGAGGCTTGAATTGACAATGATGAGCACTCATTTGTGTATGCGATGTCAACAAACAGGCTTCGGTGTGTAAACATTTAGTTTGCTTCATAGCAATAATAAAATAAAAGAGAACGAAATGAAAGTGAGTGAAAAACATTTGCTGTCTTATTTGTCCAGTATCACATTATCTATCACCCCCCGTTGATGAATGTACTAGAACTTTTATACTGAAAATTGAATGCTCTTCCTATTCCCGGGAAAGAAAATAAACCATTCCATTTGAAAAATCTAGACTTGACCTTGAAATGAGATTGAGAAAAGCATTTCAAGGACAATTTAAGGTTGCTATCTTACATTCCCCTAAGAAACTTCAAATCTTATTTCATGGAATTACTACTTGCCCTTTCAAAATAGCCTTTTACTTTCAGCAATATGCTCAATGTTCTCTAACCTTAACCATTCGATTTACATGATATATTACTTTTCGTAGGAGCGGCAACCCCCAAATTCATATAAAAGCAGAATTCGGAATATATTTCTATTCATATTCCATACCAAGCCTGTAGCGTCTTTCTAGTGCTTTTGTGTGCCACCCCAGAAATCCTCATGTAAATTTGGAAATATTTTTTATATAATTGATTTGAAACTATGCTACAAGTCTGTCATTCAACTCAACACAGTTACTGGAGTACAATATGCATACATATTTAAGTAAAATTAAGGAATTTCAAAAAGTAGTTCAAGATTACAAGATTCAAGATTTTCTGTTTCTAAGAGACGGGCTGGAAGTTCGCTTGCGTCAATTCTCCTTGGAGAGTTCATATAAAGCTTTAAAAATATTATTGTTCGGTATTGTCAAGCTTGTGGTTTTATGTAAGTCATAAACTCGAACTCAACCTCTCTCAAATGCCGCCTGTGGTGCCTCAGTAGTAAAAACGGACGTCAAACACCATTAACAAAACTCTCCCAAACAGGGCAATTATACGAAGTGAAGTATAAACAATTATATACCTATAAAATATATTTACGGCCTATGTATACAAAGTGCACTTACAGAAAAAAATAATAAAAATAAGTATGATCAACAGATATTAAATATTCTATGCCAATTCTTGCGTTTCCTTTCATTGTATAACTTTTAGCGCTAATCTAAAATTTGAAAAGGGTCAAAGGATGAAAATATCTAAACGCCTAATCTTCCAACAACTTATTGGTGCTAACAACCATTATAAACGAATTAAAATTATGAAAATGATAATACTAACAAATTCCTTTTGTTGCTGTGCAAGTTTAGCTGTAAAAACACTAAGTCTTAAATCAACCCAAGTTTTTTTATTAATCCGAGGATTACTACAAATGAAACTGTAAATATGGCTAATTTTTGCAATAAGCTGGGAGATATGCAAACTATACTTAGCCAAAAATTATGCGTGTACTTTTTTTTTTTTTGTAGAAGCAATCTAACTTTTCTGAAAAAAAAAAAAACACATTGTTTACTCCTATAGAAGACACTAACGGTCTTTCATATAGAACTGTTTTAAGTGTCAAACAATAGTCGTGGAGTAAATTGAACTGATTCCTCTATTCTTGTATATAAAGGGAATTGGGTATTAACCAATTCTTATACCGCCACGGGTGGCCGAGGTCGTTAAGGCACGGACTCGTGAGCGGGAGGTCTGCGGTTCGAATCCCGCCAGGACCGTCCTCCCTGACTAGGGTTTTTTTCCAGGTTTTCCTTAGTATTCATAACTGGCAAATGCCGGGGAGGTACCTAAACTTAGGCCTGGAACGCTTCCTTCGTTAAAAAAAAAAAAAATATCCTTTCCCAATTTATCATTTCATCTCATGTATCATCAGTGTCCACCGCCTGTGGTGCCTCAGTAGTAAAAACGGGCGTTAAACACTACTCAAAAAAAAAAAAAAAACCCATTCTTGAAGCTTTTTGATTTGTATCTTTTAGAAATAATTATCATTATTAGTTGTAACAAGGTCAACATAAGTTAAATTAAGTTGTATCAAGCTTATGTCTAGCGATGACTCTTACAAAAACTACCACCCCAGACATCTACTTCTTGAAGTCATCAACCCCACTGCGCAGCAGTCATTACGCAGTTAACACAAACACTACCATATTACCATTAACAAAATTGGTGTACTGAGGCACGGGATAGCCAGTTTATAAATGCTGTACCAGCTGTCGATTTTATATCCGCAAAATATACTTTGGTGAAGTATTTCCCAAGTTTTTCCTCGCCTTGATAATGCCAATCTTGAAGTTGTCAGTGTTCATTTTAAATTTTTAAGAATACAAAAAATGCAATCGCCGTGATTAACAGCATCACTAGGATTGTGAATATCATAATTAATAGCTTCACTAGCACCACTGCAGCTTGTGTTAATAATAACTATGCTGATGTTTCTTTTTGACGCCATTCTCAAGACCATGTACGTCTTTTGTATTGCGAATCTCTTCTCTGCTGTCACTTTAACTCCACAAACCTTGCATAGTAATATCAAAGCCTCAGTCGCAAAGACGTCTTTGCTAAATTAAAAACATTTTGGTTTCATTGACACTGTTTAAATGGCTGTAATTTACTGAACTGCAACTGAAATGGATCTTTCTGCATTAGCTTGTTTGAAGGCTACCAAAATAGCTGTCTTACTAGGTTTGCTATTTTCCTAAAAGGGAAATGTAAACAATAGCTGTCCTTGAATGCAGTAAACCACAATCATCTCTCGTCATATAGCATCGGCAGCAATTTGAACCACCAATTGTTGAGTTATGACGGCTCTGGTTGTCCATTGTTCACGGCTTACTCCTTAATTCCCAGAATGTCTGGCTGGTTGTTAAAATAACACTTCCTGACCAGTTACTAGGTAAAGATTTGAACTTAATAAGTAAGGCTCGACATATTTTCCTACTACTGCAGTTATTTCAAGGTTAAAGCATGCCTCGTTTAAAAAGTTCATTCTTTCATTGCTTAAACGAGGAAGGGGCAACAGTATTGAAGAATACAAAAGCCAAAGATTAAAGTACATATAGGAAACGTAATGATAAAAGTTTGTGACCCCATCGAGCGCCAATTTTGTACCTTTCTTACAAGCGGCACTGGAACTAAAACTCGTATGTAAATCGATAAAGCAGCCACAGGAGGTCGGTAATGTAGATATATCGTCTATAACAGGTTTTACTAGGTTTTTTATTTATTTATTTCGTTTTTTTTTTATTCCTCCTGCTTTATTTGTAGTTTTTACGACGAAACTAAGTCATTGTCAACAAAGCAATCATTTAGTTTCGTCGGAGAAAAAAGGAAACTGCGGGGTGAACGATTCTTCACGCAACCGATTTCGCGGCGTACGGCCGGTAACAGCGATCAAAATGTATAAATTCTGGCGAATTCTAAATACTAACGGCGTGTCGGGAGACCGCTATACTGAAGTAGAATAAAATCATCGAAAAGGCGCGAGTTCGTGGTTAGACGCGTGGGCATATTCAGGGCAAATTCAAGATATACGCGTAGTGACATTCAGGGCAGACTCAGCTTAGATTCAGTTCAGTTGCAGTGTAGTCAGTCGCCGTTCAGTTTAACATTCTCGCCTGGAGTTAGGGCAATTTACAATTCATCACCCGTATTTATATCCACCGTGCTTCGTTCACTTTTCTTTTGCTACTTTTTTCAGACTGCATTCTTGTTGAGTGATATAACATTTTTAAGCAACCAAGTGTAGTAAGTGGTTTCCCCGAGATCAATGTGGTTAAATAAAAGAACATATACATATTAGTGATTATAATTGACCCAGTGGTTCTCATTTGGACACATTCTTCCAATTCTTCTACCCTAGGAGCGCTGAGGCGACTACCGAAAAGCACTAGACTTCTCATCTTAGCCAGGGCAGCAAAGAGATTCTTCTGTTCGTAACAAATTGAAGCGGAAACGAGGTGTGAAGACTGGAGCCGAGAAGAGGAAGACGGGATCGGCAGATGAGGTTACGAAGTTGTCAACTCCCCGTAATCTGCAATCCATCGACTGCATCCCCCATACTATCCCTGATATAAACCTTTACTTTAAATCTACTTCCTCTCTTCTGATACCGAGTTTCCTACTTGATCAATAACCACTTATTAATCCCCTTCTAAAGTCATTTTCATCTTTGATCCGTCTACACACATGAAAAATCCTGTTTCAAAACCATCCATGTTCTTGCACATTGTACATACTGCTACAGACTGCTAAGTGAGATATTATTGCAAAAATTCTGACAAATGCCTGGCTTGATTATATTACTGAAAAAACTTTAATTTCAGTTAAAGTTATACATAGGGTTCTACATTAATACAAAGCACTGCGTATTGTAACAAGTAACACCATGTAAATGTTAAAAATAGAAGTTTTTATTCGTATGATAATACAAATATTAATATTAGCATGTGGTTAAATCACATTTTTCGGTCTGGTAATACGGAATATTATTTTGAATTAAAAGCATACCAATATATATATATATATAATATAATATAAAATAAAAATAAAGTAACACTATTAACAATGTAACAATTTAACAGTAATTATAATAGTACAAAAGGATGAATCACTAAGAAAAGTTCACACTTGAGATCGCTATATTTCGGACTCGTGGAGTCCTTCTATGGCAAGAAGACAAGTGACGGTGATAAAAGTAAATATTGAGTATCGAAGGTAACGTTACGCATGGAAACAGATGAAACTAGAAATGAGAGTGGGGGGGAAGAAAATTAATGCGTAAGATTTAAACCTGGTGGTATACGCGCTTTATGTAAAATAAATATATATATAAATGCATTAAAATAAGATGCTTATGAGGCAGTAGTAATGAAATAGGTTTCCAGTTACTGAGTTGAGAGCTTCCTTTAAGAGCTATGGTTATTATGTTGTTCATTTGTGATGTAGCGTAACATACGTAAAAATTACTATTACTGTTGAAAATTTAACAAGCTGTGGAGGTTGGAACAGCAAGTGCCCTATTAAATATTACTGAAGTGAATGAATCTTAGTATGTATGGGGGTCACTACAAAAGTTTTGAGATACGCAACATTGAATACTATTGGATTTTCACAGTACTGTACAGCAAGTTCTGTACTCCAGCGCCTCTGCCTCTGGGACTAATGTGGAAGTAATGTGCCACTCGTTCTTTGGCATAGCATTCATCTTCTCTTCATCTGCAGCAATGGCTTCTTCCGGACGGGAAAATCAGGTCTATGTATGTGATTCTTCACATTTTGCGATGGGAATAAATTACATCATACCAAGTTGAGACTGCAGGTATGACGAAATGGTTAATTTACTAAAATGAGGAACAGCATTATCTTAAGGTCGTCCTGTTCTTGGTCTTCTTCCCTGGAATTTTGAGAACGGTATATACCTTGTGGTAATTTTCATTTTGTTTGCAACACAGTAGTGGCCGAATGACCATCGTTGAAAAAGAGGTGCCCTGCATTCCTTGTAGTCTTCACTTTTAGCAGAACCCGTTCATCTTGGCAGGTCCAAATACATAACTGACACTTAATTAAGGAATCAGCTTTGCAAATCTAGTTTGAACTCTGGTACAAAGTGTGGAACGTAATATTTCCGTTGTTAAATATTTATGCCATTACTCTGCTCCGTTCCAGTTTCATTGTTGCCCTCTGAAAGGTTGCGTAGCACCCTGCAAGAATAAAGTTGAAGTGCTGCTGCAGGAAGAGGGAAACACTTGGTAATGCAAACCTTGATTGGAATTTGAAACATGTGATGGATAAAGGCACCCAAATGTCTCTTTTCAAACACTTGGTAACATCCACTCAAGTTAACCATATTTAATTGCTTTGCTTGAACATTTTCTCCCCCAGCTTTATTACATCTGCAGATATTAAACACCCTCACTACATCAACAGGCTACTGTTGGGAACAGTTGTTAACTAATGCTGACTTATTGACAATGAGCTCATAACTCTCATGCTCTCCAATAATTTTTATACAGGATTTAGAAGATTTAGAAGTGACTGAACTGATCTACTATATATATATATATATATATATATATATATATATATATATATCATTGTTGTGATATGCAGATGTGGAGTTTTAATGTGGTAAGTTACTTTATGACCCATCTATTAACTGTCAAATATCAAAACATTTGTAATAGCCATCTTAAGATTAAATAATTTTTGTACAAATATATATATATGTGTGTGTGTGTGTGCGTGCGTGCGTGTTTGTGTTAAGTTGGAAAGTAGGGTCTTCTGGTCTTGTAGACAGCTCCATTAGTTGTAACCCATTGCCCTAGAAAGAGAACAGGCATCGTAAAACTTAATTTTTGCATGTTTATTAAATTGATAATGTAAACTTACAACTATTTTATACAGCAAACTTTGTTTTTCAAAATTTGTCATAGTGTTAAATGATATGCACAGATTACACACATCATTTCACATATACTGCGTATGCTACAAATTGAGTAATAAAATATTTTCAGAACTTTAAATTATCAAGGCCACTTAAAACCTTAATATACCCTTAAAAATTCATGTACTTATATGAATTTTGCTTTTCTACATACGTATAGACTTGTACTTTGTACTGATCTAAATGTTAACCAAGAATTAAATTAAATTTGAAAATCAACATCATGTCAGAACCACTACAGTGGAGCTATTATATATTCTATATTGGGCTGGTAACTCAATGTTATATTCTTACATTACTTACTTAGAATTAAGGGGGCATCAAATGCAGGTGATCCACTTCACCTCTAATAAGTCGTCACAGCAGATTGATGGACAGGGAACAATGCCACACATCTCAGAACTACCTAATATTACTGGGAAGCACAATGGCAAATGTAAGAACTCCAAAAAAGTCAGGATTAACAATGAACCAACCATTTGAAAATGTATAACTATTATTCACTAACCGTATTAACTGAAAACATAAAATGTACAGTGACATTTTCAAAACTCGAATGTCCCGGAATCCTGTCTATTTTGAACAATTTTAAAGGTACCGGCATATCATAAATTTTGTATGTTAGTTTTTTCTTAAATAAACACAAATTGTCCGGCAAAGAAACAGATACAGTCCCACTGTAGTACTGTGTACTTTCTAGTACTGTTTGTACTAGAAAGAATATTTTTTAATTTTCTTTTTGAAATATGTATTAAAACAAATATAATAATTTGTGAGTCACTCTTATAAAAAGAGGGTTCCTAGCTATTGATACGAGGATGCTTTGGGTTTTAGGTCAATAGTTTTATTGCCCTATTAACTTAACGAAGTGAACTTTTGAATTAAAATTTGTTCATCATACCAACAGTATCTTGTAGTGAATGGCTGAGCACAGCACATAAACATATTAGTGATCAACAATGTCGCATAAAAATGTGGTCCATCATTAAATAATAAGGTGATAGACATTGAACTTAAGAAAGAGAAATGGAGTGTAAGAGAAATAACGTTAAAATTTCATTTCAACCCCTCTTTTCACGTTAATGAACATAGAGATGAAGCAGAAATATAGAAAAATACCATCCGTACAATCAACGGAAAGTTTTACATGAGAGCATGTAAATGATGACAGTGAAGTTTATACATATCAATCAGCTGATTCTGCTGCAGACATGTGCAAAATTGTCAAGCAGGAAACCAAAAATGATGACCTAAAACGACATTGGTAAAATTGGAGAGGAAGAATAAAGTTTCTCTTTCTCTGAAGCTTTGAAGAATATAAGGGACCTATAAATATTTGCTACAAACAAAAATATGAATAAAGGAAAATAATGTTTGGGAAGGAGGCCATTCAGTGCTACAGTTAGCAGGTAAAATTGCCAAATCCATGGAGCTCTAAGTGCATGATAAACAGTAGGATAGTGCTAGATACAAAATATAGAGAGATTAGGAAACAGTTGTGCTTAATACTTATTAATTCTAGATAGTATGAGTTTATCAAGAAGATTCACAACAGCAAGCTTATTTAATGAGAGTATTGCCAAATATTGCACCTATTTACAGCTTATTTAATGAGAGTATTGCCAAATATTGCACTTATTTACAGCTTATGTAATGAGAGCATTGCCAAATATTACACTTATGGCAGATTGCAGCATACCTATTTTTTTAAGTAATGCAGATAATAAGGATTCATTTTTACTTCATGCCTAAATACCATGTAAACATGTCCAGAGTGGGAAATAAAAATATTTAGACCTGCCACTTTCGTCTTGAACAGGTTTCACTCTATTGCATTATCACAAAAATCAGTTATTTTAAGTTCCAATAATTAAAATACTTAAAACTCATTGTAATGTTAATGGAAAACCCTAAGGCATCGTTTAATTGCTATAAGTTAAGACCTGTGTGCTAAGGCTTTTTGTCTTTTTGCACCACCAGTGTATTGCAATTCGGTTAAGAAGTCCACATGTATATAGTCTCTCTTTGCTGCAGGTGTTTGTTTCCATAAAATAGGTCTACAGAAATGATATTTTGAATCATTAAATGCATATAACACTTATAAATACAACAGTTAAAAATATCCTTGGTTTTTACATCCCCTAACATGTAAAATATAAATATTTTAATAAAGAGTTTTGAGATTTCTACACTAAACCCTGCTCTAAATACTACTCATCAATAATTAAGCAGTTGTTACTTCTGAAAATATTCAAAATCAAAATAACGTTATTGTAATGATAATCCTAAATAAATTAATAAGAAAGCACGTTTTACTGCACATCACATCATGTAAATTGTTAATACTATTACTAATGCTACTGTTGTTACTACTACTACTACTACTACTACTACTACTACTACTACTACTACTACTACTACTACCACCACCACCACTACTACTACTACTACTACTACTACTACTACTACTACTACTACTACTACTGCTACTACTACTACTACTACCACTACTACTACTACTACTACTACTACTACTGCTACTACTACTACTACTACTACTACTACTACCACCACCACTACTACTACTACTACTACTACTACTACTACTACTACTGCTACTACTACTACTACTACTACTACTACTGCTACTACTACTACTACTACTACTACTATTACTGCTACTACTACTACTACTACTACTACTACTACCACTACTACTACAGTTACTAGATTTGAGAGGGGGAAAATCAGAAGAAAACTGCTATCTCATGATAAACTTGTTATGAATTTGCAAACAGATGTTTCTGTTGAATAATTACTGTGAAATTTTTTGTTATTCATTTATTGCAGTTTTGTACACAATGACACATAATGTATGCAAAGCGCATGCAAACATATCATTTTAAATATACGTTATTTGGGTACATTTTCTTCAAAAAAGCTAATGCAATGTGAATAGCTATCTTCAAAAAGCAAGCCAAACAGCCATAAGTAAACATGCTGAAATGTTACTTATGCTCAGGAGTTTTTGGAAAACTCAACAATTTTATTTCCTGCTTTCACAGTCCACCACGGTACACTATGATATAATGAATAATCATACATGGCGAATTTTACGCCATATTTAGTTGCACTAATGCAACATTGTATCTATTTTCAAATTACTACGATCTTAGAAAACGAGATAATGCAACAGATAATGTAACAACGAACATATCTTTGTTTCGGAAAATTAACTGCAAATAACCATTTTGAAAGACATTGCGCTTAAAATTATTTGGTCCTCCTTTTATTTGCCAAAAACCTCTAATGCACATGTTAATGAAAAGTATGTTTCTGTAAGGCTAAATGGTTTTCAATTTGCAGCTGTAGCACATTCATCATATTTGTGACATATCTGTTGGAGTTGCCAGGAAACAAAAAAATAAACTGGCTAAGCTCGCAGCGCCAATTTTGTACCTTTTGTTCCGGCATCTCTGGCGTGCAATGAGGCTCCAAGGTCACCTCTGCAATTGCATTACCCTAAGAAAAACATTAAATTTAATCTAAAAATAAATTAAATATATCCTAAAAGTACAAAAAAGTATCTATGTGTAAAAATTGACCAAAAATGAAAAATGACAAAAAATACATTATAAATATTCGTTTTACATTCACAATATATATTTGAATAGTGTTTAGTGCCCGTTTTAACTACTGAGGCACCACAGACGGTGGACATTGATGATACATGAGATGGAATGTTAAATTGGGAAAGGATATTTTTTAAGGAAGGTACCAGGCCTAAGTTTAGAGTAGCTCCCAGGCATTTACCATTTATGCAGGCTGAGGAAAACCTGGAAAAACCCCAACAGGGAGTACGGTCCTGGTGGGAAGTGAACCTGAGACCTTCCGCTCAGGATTCCGCGCCTTAACAACCTCGGCCACCCGTGTAGTGTTTTTACATCCAGAAATGCACGATCAGGATTTATGGATGTATTAATATTATGTACGACATGTTAGATAGGATTACATAATCGTCACCATCCGGGCCCTGCGCATTAATAAAATCTACATATCATGTCAATTTTGTATCAGACGTGGAATTTCGTTCTATGTGTGTTATAAAAGATTTTTCTTTCTTACAGCCTGAAAAATGTCCATTTTTTTTACAGGTTTGTTTTCCAAGTGGGTTAAAATAGGTTCTCTTTCAAAAGGGATTAAATAATTACAGTCGTATTCATAGATTTCCAGTCACACTACCTCCATACTAAATTAACCTAAGACTTAATTCAGATTAAAATTAGGCATTCATAGGAGCTAAATAATTATGGACTAACATTCTAGATGGATATTCTTATAAACATACTATATGGACTGAAACTTGCTTCTGCGCATGCGCCTACTCGCAACCGCTTTCATTCAGGAGGCCTGGGATATGTTGCAAGAAAAAAAATAACAAATCAATACGCTTGGGCGGCTTGTATGTTTGATCTGGCCAACAGTCATAAGTGTTTGTAAATGTCAGCTCACGTATTGTATGTATAAACAACTTTATTAATATTAAACATATCCATGTACATTATCTTAGTTCCTCTGTTTTTCAATCGCTCAGAGAGGCCCAATTTTTATTCACAAACGGAGTGTACAAGCATAGGCTCTGCTGCACACGTAGGCATTACCACAGAGAGAAACTCCCGATTGTGTCGCGCAATATTTTGTTTTGTTTTGATTACAAACATGGAAATGAAACGTTACTGCAACGGAACAGATGACAAGAAGAAAACTTTGCTTTCTATAATACAAAAGAAGATGACAGTGATAAGAAATAAAAATATCCACAAACTGAAATATGTACTCATAGAAGGAAGAAGTATGGAATGAAATGTTCTCCTCTAAGATTTGCTATGATTTTATGTGACCCATTTATGTTCCGTAATAACCTATAAGATAAATAAATAAGTTACTCCATTTATTATTTTCAAAAACATGTATAATATATTAAATTTCTATGTCTCAGAAATGACTTACACTTATAATAATGTTTACCTATGTGTGTTTTCCAAGTTACAAACAAAAGGAAATTAAGTAAGTGACCGTAGTTTTAACTTTATTTCTTCTCGCATCTCTTTTTGTAGCTGATTGCTGGTGGAAGTTCGTCATAAGGTACATTGACAAGAATCTAATCTACCTCTAGCCTAGGATTAAAGTAAATGCATACGCTCTTCGCTTACTAAAGGAAATTGTGTATGCTTACCGGCTGCTGCATAGCGCTTCGAGTTATAGCTGTGGAAACAGAAATACGCAAATATAGCAGAGCACAATGCACAATGCTTTCAGCCTTCAGTGTGTTGTGAGAGGAGGATTTTTTTTTTTTTGATTGATTTATTTACGGACGCTCTTTACCAGCTCAAGTCATCAGCGCCCCATTCAACTCAGGGCGTGAAACGGAGGACAAATTTTGCTCAGAGGCTTCTCTTTCGGGCTTGAGGTTCTTTTAGTGCCGTAAATGTACGACACGGGACCGTCGGCTTTACTTCCCTTCCGAAGGAGGCCATACTTAGGAATTTTACGCCCGAAAAAATCTATCGATCCTGGCCAGGTTTGAACCCGCGATCTTGGGTTTGGGAGGCAAGTATGGTAGCCACTACATCACCAGGACTGACATCGGAGGATGTGATAGGCTACACGATTAATTAAAATTACTTTATAAGGTTTTAAAGTGGGCATCATGTAGATAACATTTATAAAATGTAACAAGCAATAGTCTAAGTAAATACTGCAGGATAGATAGATTACGAATGCGAAAAAGTTTTGTGACATATTTGTTATTATGCGTTTTTACTGATGTATAATAGATATTATTAGGGTCGACAGTATTGTACCGCCGCGAGTGGCCGAGGTCGTTAAGGCGCGGAATCGTGAGCAGGAAGTCTGTGGATCCAATCACTCCAGGACCGCTTCTCCTTGAATGAGGATCTTTTCCAATTTTTCTCATTCGTCATAAATGGCAAATGCTGGGGAATGAATGAATGTGTTTAACGCCCGTTTTTGCTACAGAGGCACCACAGGTGATGGACACTGTTGATACATGAGATGAAATTATATATTGGGAAAGGATTTATTTTTAAGGAAGGAAACGTTCCAGGGCTAAGTTTAGGATACCTCCGGGGCATTTGCTATTTATGAGGACTGAGGTAACCCTGGGAAAAAAACCTCAGTCTGGAGTACGGCCCTGGAGGGATTCGAACCCTAGACCTCCCGTTCACGAGTCCGCGATTTAACGACCTCGGCCAGCCGTGGCGGTAAATGCTGGAGAGGTAGCCTAAACTTAGACCTGGAACGTTTCCTTCCTAAAATAAAAAAAAAATCCTTTCCCAATATATCATTTCATCTCGTGTATCATCAGTGTCCACCGCCTGTGGTTTCTCAGTAGTAAAAGCGGGCGTTAAACATTAATTAAAAAAATTAAAAATTGGCACTATTGTCATGATAAAAACTCCGAGCATAAAAGAAAAGTACTGCTAGAACATTTGTCTAATTATGTCCAATTTTGCAAAAAATCTCTCCCCCCCCGGCGGAATTGCACAAACCCACCACACCACATCCATAGCTTCATTGTCATCATTCTCCTTCAATCTACTCACCAGAGGGGGACTTAGGCCCGGCCTTACAGTTGAAGCTTAAGCCCTGGCTTAACTAAAATTTCTTTCAGCATAAGGTTAAAGAGTTTTAGTTACGCTATAACCTTTAGCTTTGGTAAGCTGAACATCGTTTGATATAGCTGAAGTTGGCAATGCATGGGCATGCGCTGTAATTCAGCGTTTATCCTTTTTTAGTTTTGTTTTGTTTGTTGTTTACGATTTTACTAAGTTAACAAAATAAAATATAACATAATATTTATTTCAAAAGTTGCCACTCTCTAGAATGTATCTGCTTTTTAACTCTCTCTTCATGTGTTGAAGGAGATTTTATAAATATTTCTCTCAATAGTTCTATATGATGAAACTACTTCACCACTCTGCTCGCTGTTGATTTCGATGCGCCGCAGAAATCGCCTGTTGTTATCAGCATACAGTCTGCTGCGTATAGCCGTAAAGTTACAAGAAATATTTTTTTCTGCATATAGAACCTTGTTCCTGAAAATTTAACTATTAGAATCACTATTAAACATTTCATTTTTTTTTTCTAAAATAAATTACACTATATTATTTTCGCATTACAGTTACCAGCGTATTGCATGTTTTATTTCATCTCCTATTCTTTCCAATATCATGTTTGCTGGCTGTTTACTTAGCCTAAGTCTCTCGTAGAATTCAGAATTGCTCCATAAATTAAAATGATTAGAACGTGTTCTAAATGTTCTTGGTCTCCTTATAATTTCAATTTGAGGTAGAAGAAACTGAATTTATTCGTCACCCGAAAACATTTTGACATAAATTAATGACTTACCTTAAACCATGCTCCTTCTCAGCTTAAGCCAACAGCCAATCAAGCGCAGTTTATCGTTCATTTTGCGTACTGTAAAACATGTATATATAATACCAAATAAAAATAAAGTAACACTATTAACAAGTAACAAATTAACAGTAATTATAATAGTGGAAAAGGATAAAACACTAAGAAAAGTGTCACTTGTCTTCTTGCCATAGAACGACTCCACAAGTCCGAAATATAGCGATCTCAAGTGTGACTTTTTCTTAATGTTTTATCCTTTTCTACTATTATAATTACTGTTAATTTATATATATATATATATATATATATATATATATATAAACGTGTATATACGTTTTAGTTAGGAGCTTAAGCCTGAACTGTAATGCTGGATCTAAATCAGACTACGACGTTTAATACTCGGAAAATTGTAAGTTTGGATTTGAAAATACGAAAAAAGTTACTTCGTTGCTAATCCAAATGAACGAGTAAATAGGTCCCTACCTTCTAAATTCAAGCTAAATTATTTACTTATGCTCCTATAGCATGGTTTTCAATCATATTATTTCAACATATGTTTAAAACCTACCACCAGTGCTATTATCGTCACTGAATATGTAAATGTGATATTAGTTTTTTGCTAATAACCGAGAAGAAAATTTTGGTAGTTCAGCCGCGGTCAAGACCTGGCTAATTTTACGGAGGATCCCAATGGGATCATGTGAGGGAGACTCCGGGCAGTCAGGATCCAGGGGCTGTGAGACTGGGATATAGACGAGGTCCCTAACATTGTTAACAGATACAGTACCCCGATGCCGGCGGAGCTCCTCTCAGAAGGTCACCATGCCGGTCCCACGGGATTTGAGCCCGGGATCTCCTGAATACGAGTCTCAAGCGATACCAGCCATTCCTCTCGATTGTTAATATCTTACATAAAATATTTGCAGCTCTCTATGCCATACATACATCGGTTATAGGCAATTTTTATATTATACAGGCTCAGTGTGCAACAGTGGCACAAACAGCAATTAAATCCAATTTTACTTTTATGCCATTTATACATGTGGCATATTCTTCATAGTCATATATACCAAAATATATATTTATTCATATATCTATCACTGTACTTATTAATGTTAAAATAGTATAAACTGTATCTTTAATTTAACAGAAGCTCAAGCTATTTAATAGGTTGAAAATTGAATTATTAATCTTTTTATTATTCAGTTTAATGATTAACATCAGTTTACTGTTCAAAGTCTTCCCTTGGCCTGTAAATAAATCCAAGAGGAATATTAGAAACAAGTTGTTTGATTAGGCCAATTTGGCCACGGCAATGAATTTCTAAAAATGATATCATACATTCACTCACATGTCGTTTCATCGAAGTTATATATCAAAGGTAGCTCCATAGATACCGTTATAGCACTTTTTTCTTGGGAGTTTTAATTTCGTTGCTACAAATTGCACAATTACTTTTTTTTTTTTAATGTTTTATTTATGGACGCTCTTTAACAGCTCAGGTCATCAGCGTCCCATTCAACTCAGGGCGTGAAACGGCCGACAAATTTTGCTCAGAGGCCTCTCTTTCAGGCTTGAGGTTCTTTGTCGTGCCGTAAATGTACGACACGGGACCCACGGCTTTACTTCCCTTCCGAAGGAAGCCATACCTAGGATTTTTACGCCAGAAAAAATCCATTCATCCTGGCCGGGTTCGAACCCGCGATCTTGGGTTTAGGAGCCACGTATGGTAACCACTACACCACCAGGACCGACAACCACAATTACGAAAACTCTAGTTTGAACAATGTTAGTTTAACTATGATTAATATTATTCCATATAATGTACGACTTTATTTTCCCATGTTTATTAAGAATTTCTATAATGCACGCTTAAAATAACCGCCACGGGTGGCCGAGGTCGTTAAGGCACGGACTCGTGAGCGGGAGGTCTGCGGTTCGAATCCCGCCAGGACCGTCCTCCCTGACTGGGGTTTTTTCCAGGTTTTCCTCAGTCTTCATAACTGGCAAATGCCGGGGAGGTACCTAAACTTAGGCCTGGAACGCTTCCTTCCTTAAAAAAAATCCTTTCCCAGTATATCATTTCATCTCATGTATCATCAGTGTCCACCGCCTGGGGTGCCTCAGTAGTAAAAACGGGCGTTAAACACTACTAAAAAAACGCTTAATATGGGAATTACAGCCCCAGCCAAAGGAACTGTTAGGCAATCTGATCCGTTGCGCTATTGAAGGACGCTTTGTGGTGAGATGGAAAAATCATTAAAATGACTATTGAATCTCCCTGTTTAGGGTATAGAGATAAGATGAATTTCAATAAAAAAGTGTTTATTTTAGTCCTCCCAATCACGAGAATGATTTCATTTGTTCAGTAAAAACACATTCAGCAAATATTATAGCTAGATGGGCTACATTACGCCCCCAATCTAAGGACGATCCCGATAAACTAATTCTCTTGCACACTAACCTTCAGGGTGCTTACTTATGCATCTGCTTTTCATATCCTGGTTAGCCAAGTATGTGAACACATTTCTCTCTGAAAACTGGAAATTTGTTTACATTATATTCAAAAGCTTTGCAGCTCGCTGTTTATTTTCTAGTTGAGAATTTGTTTGAAATAGTAAACTCTTATGCCTTTCAATTCCATTCCACTGATTGAATTCAGCAAGCCAACCGGTGCTTGCCTGGAAATCTTCATGCTCAATTTCATTATCATAGCATTGTATGGCACTATCATGCACAATTTGTTGAAGCGGTTCTTTACACCCCCAACCCGCCAGTAAGCGAATTAGCATATGATCTGAATTGTATTAATTGTATAACGTTTGATATCTTGTTTATTGTATAATTTTGAGGAGCAAGTAACCCGTAGTATATAAAACACGGTGTAAGAATGATAACGACAATTGACACCAAAGAAAAGTATGTAACAATAAGTAATAATGACAATATATGGAAAGGAATATTGTGTATGACGAAGGAATATCTGTATAGTAAAATGTCGCACGGTGCAATTAGCCTAGGGCGCGGGCAGCCGACGTGACATCTGGCCGTAGGAAGGTAGGAAACAAAGATCCCATCATGTTACTGCTAGCTGCAAATTCTCTCCCTGCAGTTAGATATTCCTCACGAACCAGTGAACATATGAGTGACCGCTCAAGCCATGTGGTCAAACTTGAACCTATCAGGAGCAAGAATTTTAAATGTTAAATATTAGCACGTGGAGGTGAGCTAGAACTCTCCTATCACAGTCAAGAATTTTGAGATTGCAGCACATGTGGGTTTGTCGATTAAACCCCCGCGTGTTTTAAGAAAGTCAGACTACTGCGATTTGAAGATAGTATAACAGGGGAACATCCTCTGCAAAAGTATTTAATTCAGGTATGCGATTCATTCATTCAACGCAGGTTTCAGTATCAGCTTTACGATTTCAGTACGTAGTTTCCAACAGTGAACGCAGGTTTTAGCTGTATTCAGTTCGCGGTTCCTAGTACTTAAGTTATTCAAGTTTAGTACGCGTGCAAACTGTTTTACAGTACGCAGTTTCAGTCGCAGTTTCTAGTGTTAACACTCTCAGTGTCCGTTTTCAGTAGTTAATAAACATCATCCAGTTTCTAGGATCCGTTCAGTTACTAGTATGCAACTACCCAGTCGTCTTCCAATACGCATTCAGTGTTCATTATCCAGAAAATAAAAAATATACTAATTCGCGAAAAGTTGCTCCAAGTGTGCCCTCCACCGCGCAATCACGTGCGAGCAGCGCACCAGAAAGCAGTTCATAAAAGCAAAACTCCAATAAACTTCCAATGATTTTAAACTCAGCAGTACGTATTAATTTGCCTATCTCGCTTCTTCTACCTTACCCGTGACTACGAGAGCACGAAACGGTGATATCGGGCCCCTGAGATGCTCGATTACAAATGAATAACCAGCCACATCGAGGTGATCACGGAAGGCAGCAAATAGTCGATGTCCGAATAACATCGGACGAATGAATAAGAGAAATGCGTTCCACTAATTAATTTTCCAAGCAAGCTGAAATATCATTACATAGTTTTTACTCACTGAGGATTATCCCTAAAGTCCCTTTCATTTTAAAACGGCCAGTAAGTATATAGCGACGTTTAATGACTTGTTTTAATAATATAAATGTAGACACGTACAGGTCTTATTGCGTAATGTAAAGCTAGACTAGACTAGATCCCCGGTGTCTCTAGCTGCAATTTTTCGCCTTAACAAACTATATTATGCATACCAGAATAAACAGTGCTTTAGACGTCAACAACAGTATGCTCATCAACCTTAAGTTGGACATATCCCTTGTGAGAAGTTCAACGTCATGAAATGTATGAATTCAAGGTTTCAATGGGGAAATGAGCCAGAAAAATAAAATAGATACTTTCCAAGCAATACTTAGAATAAAATAATTCATGAAAAATGTGTATAATACTATGCGCTAAAGTGTAACTCGTGTTAAAATGGACATACTCATAGCGAAACGGGGATCTCTAAGAACCGTTAAGGAAAGGACCGCTGTTCGACTACCACCAGCACTGTTCTCTCTGACTATAGTTTTTTTTTTCAGATTTTTCTCCATCCTTATCACTGACAAATGCAGGAGAGATACCCTAAAATTAACCTTAAAACGCTTCTTTCCAAAAGAGTCCTTCACAAATTCGTCCTTTCTTCTCGTTTGTCAGTCTTGTTCATCGCTTGTGATTATGGGCGCTAATTAAATATTTCTATATCAGCTAAAATTAAACTTGTAAGAAAACAAAGAATAGGTAGGCTAATTTGGGCAAAATTATGGAAAACTTCAGCTATTATTATGGACAGTGATCATGCTTCGTATAAGGTGGAACTTTGTTAAACCTCTTAGACATAGCAATGAACACCAATTTTGTTTATAAAACTTTCTTAATTGTTGAGAAGGAATAGCGTGAAGTATTTTACCACAAACTAAGTAATCATTCAAGACCACATCTCACACTCTATTTAGATTTATTCCAATGCTGCTACACTCGTGTTTCTCGTGCTTCTCTCAAAACTGAGGCAAGAAATTAATCATGTCCGATCAAAGAGGCTTGCAGCTAACAACCGACCCTTAATGACTATAACAATTGTTACTGTATTAAAGCAGGATTGAATGAACTCAATAATGTTAAATGAAACATTTATCTGATCATGTCCATAAGTTTTTTACTTGACAACTTAAAAATGTGGGAAATACTTCGGACTTCTCTTAGACTTAATTACAAATTAAGGTAACATAGTCATGTAACTCTTAAAACATAAACTGCGGTTTGCAATTTCAATATTATTATAGCAGTGTAGAACTTTAGAGCATTTTCATGCTCTAAATTTAGATTTTTTCATTGTTTAATTTGTTTAGCAACTGCTGATCTAAATGTTGGACTACCTTACATTATAATTTATGCTTTCAAAATTTTACAACCACATGAACCGAGGTAAGTATTTAAATGTTGCTTTCTTTTTGACATATATCAGGATATTGGACGGAGTTTGATAACGTTGTTCCTGAGAAAGTTGTCCTATGTTTCTTTTTGTGAGCCAAAGGTAAACTGGTGTCTGAGGCTAGTTTCCATGTCGACGGCTTCATGTGGAGAGTCAGTCGCAGTTTGCTGTAAATAAAGCAAGCATTATTTATATTTTTGTGTTATTATTACTCGGTTTTCGGTTAAGAATTCAGCATAACTCAATCTTTTGTGGTGCTGGTGTCACTAGAAACCATTGATGCGCCTTTGTTATTAATTAAGGTGTTTAATGAAGTAAACTTTACTGTAGTGTATTGTGGAATAGACATATTTTATTAATTGAGGGCACCAGGACGTCAAGAGGTTTCAAAAAATGGACACAAGTTTTTTGGTGTTATTAATTCAGAAATACTTCACTTTATATTAATTAATTCGATTTTTAATGGCTCCTGGCATTTAAAGCCCTCAAATTTGTATTTTAAAAATGGCATCCCAAATACCATGTTTCCTTCTGAATAGTAATACGCATACTCTCAGTAAATCGTTTATTTTGGGCTTGTATTTTCCGATAAAAACATGCGGCAAGTTTGTGTTTTTCATTAGTACTCATGCTAACTGTCTAGCTGCATGGAAATGTGTTGAAGGCCATCATTCAAAGAGTTTGGGGCTTTTATATTCATAAACAGTTTTGAACTTGTGTTTTTTGCATTTGCAGTTTATTGTGATTTGTTTTGAGTTTGTTTCTTTGTGTGTGTGTAAAGTGTAGAATTAAAAATTTAGGGAGGGAATGTTTTATTCTAGAGTAAATAACAATAAATGTAGTGCTAATTCAGTATGTAAAACTAAAAATAATTTACACCAGAGAGCTAATCTATCACTTCACAATCTTCACTTTGTATGTGCTTCTAAAAGAAAGCTCTCCTACATTCAGCCTGAGGGTGAACAAAAATTTTAATTAAATATTTAGTTCATAAAATTGTAAATCTTATTAACTCAAAATAAATATATGGAATAGTTTTTTTTTGAGTAGTGTTTAACACCCGTTTTTACTACTGAGGCACCACAGGCGGTGGACACTGATGATACATGAGATGAAATGATAAATTGGGAAAGGATATTTTTTTTAAGGAAGGAAGCGTTCCAGGCCTGAGTTTAGGTACCTCCCCGGCATTTGCCAGTTATGAAGACTGAGGAAAACCTGGAAAAAACCCCAGTCAGGGAGGACGGTCCTGGCGGGATTCGAACCGCAGACTCCCGCTCACGAGTTCGTGCCTTAACGACCTCGGCCACCCATGGCGGTTATATGGAATAGTGAAAACTTTAACCTGCTATATCGAAGGAAGATGATGTTATTATCAAATAAAAATTTGGTGGTCTGTGATTGTAACCGTTTGAGAAAATTCGACCGTAATGTAGTGAAACATGTTTTATTTTATTATTTTTTTTAATTTTCAAGATGTTTTAAATTAGATGCTATGGGTGAATATAAAACATTATATAATCATTCCTTGTGGGTTTAGAATAAGAAAAATTTCTTTAACATGTAGAGAAAGATTCACCGTCTACCTTAAATAGGTCACTAGATAATGAATTTTGTATGTCTTATACTTTAAACTGTTAAATCTACCCAATTAACGTCCTGGTATACTTAAAATTGCGTTATAATAAGCTTATATAAGGAGGGGTGTAGAGAATTTTTAAATAAATATCCTGGGAAACCGGTTCTACAAAGAGATACAATACCAATAATTGTTACTAGATTTAGGTAAACAGAAACTCTAAACAATAGAATTCCTAAGCGAACGTCTTCCAAAAAAAAAAAAAGGATGAAAGTAAAGGATTACTATAATATTCTCCAAGAAAATCCCTTGAACAGGTTGCAAATGTTTCTACCTTCTCAATCTATAAAGTAAGTAAATCTTAAAACTGAAACACCAGAAACTTACTAAAATCCAAGAACAACAACTTGTCAGCAAGTCCACTACATCTTTGTAAGTGGATTTTGCAGAACATTGGTAGCAGTGCTGTTGATACACAATTAATTATTTCTCAAACAAAGCAAGGTTCTATTTACATGATTTGGTTAATTCATAGAACAGCAGGTGCTGGAGCACAAAGTTCCACTATATGATAAAGAAATGGTGTGTACTGTGCTATATTTCCAAGAATAATAACGGAGCACACATTTCTTTAATATGCTTTAAAAATTCAGAGAAGTACCCCACACAAATACTCGCAACATAATAATGAAAGATAGGCCCCATTCACAGTTAAAATTAAACGTAAGCAAGACGTAACACTTTAACTTAGTAGTATGTAGGCATTCACAATGAAAGACTCAAACGTAAGCATTTTCCAATTAAAAATAAGAACAACCAAAGTGTTGATTGGAAGTGGCTGTTTCTCAGCAAATGACTTAAGGTTTGTGCATATGCAAATGTAGTTACTAATTTGCTTGTATTAATATAAGCAAGGATAGCTTTCGTACAATGCAATTAATCTTTTGTTCATTGACACCATTCTGTCTACACAGCCACTGATCTTCAGCTCTCCCTCTCTACCACAGAACAGTAGAACTCTACAAACAGAGCAGCTGCGTTCTGATTGGCTGATTTTTTAAGTTTAAGTTAGACGTAGACGCAAAACATTGGACCTTGCAAGCTTCTAAATTTACGTATGTTCACGTGATTCATTATGAACGATTCCATTACAATACATAACATGTAGTTTTAACGTTTAATTTTACGTTACGTTTAATTTTCATTGTGAATGGGGCCATTGTATGCATATTTTCGATATGGTTCTGCAACAGCGTAATTACTTGAGAACCCTTAGAATCAATTAGGGAAGTTTCTGATGACAAAGTCAGTTCTAGAGGTTTTGAACTACTTGTTCCTTTGACCTTAGCGTTTAGGAATCCTAAGTAATAAAGTCTAAAGGAATAATAAAATGGTTTAACAGAGCAGAATAAGAAATCAGAAATGTGTGACTGCATACTTGAACGCTAATTTATTGCTTACTGTTTAACAAACTAATTTCGTGTGCATAATATCATTGATTAAATAGGGCGGGTAGAAATGCAAGGGGAACTGGTTCATCAACAGAGTATTGATATGGGTGGCCAAGGTCGCTAAAGCAGAAACTTGTAAACAGGAGATCTTAGGTTCGAATCACGCCATGGCGTCTTCCCTGAGTTAGGTTTTTGTTTTACAGACATCTCATTTCTCTTCAATGGCAAACGTTGGGAAAGTACCCTAAACTTTGGCTTGTAAAAGTTTCTTTCCCAAATTCCTTTCTCAGTTTATCTATTTATGTCATCAATAGAGCCCTGTCTTCGGTCTCATTGGACACACCTTAAGAATCTTCATTTTGATCGGAGAGCATAGGGAGTCAAGCTGCAGTGAAGGCGTCTGTCTTTTATTTTGCTTGCAAGAGAGCTATTTAGGTGCGGTGGGTTGCCGCCAAGCAGTGCTCCATGCACAGTTACACTGTTGCAGAGTGCATGGAGATGCTCGGTGTCTAAACGCAGGGCCGTAATCCGTGTTCATTGCCCGTGATGCTACAGTAGTAAATCCGAGCGTTAAACAGTATTTTAAAAATAACGTCGGAGCTGGCGACTAGCGCGACCTGGCCGCGCGGTTGAGTTCAATTGCGTAGGGAGCCTAAAATTGCTCTCTGTATTTAAATATTACCTTTTCTAAATATTCATAAATTCATTTTCCATAAAAGTATAGATTAATGTGGTTATAATATCTATCAGATATTAACATATAGACCTATTTTTAAATAACATATTTTCTTAGTTTAGATTTTGATTATATATTAGTACTATATATGTTATTTTTACATGTTTTTAAATGAAGTTGCCGTTAAAATTGTAAGTATAATCTTTGTGTTTACCATAAGTCATAAATCCCAGTTTATGTTCTTGAAATACTTAATATCTTTGCTTGAAGTTACTGCTCTGATCATTGAAGAAAGTTTCGCGATTGACAAAATTGTCGCTATCTGACAGGATCACCGTAGTTTAGGAAATCCGCACCAATGGCTTTCTTTTAGTTAGTTTAACAGAAGTAGTTGTAGCATATAAACAAACAAGCGACAGAATTTCTCGGACCATTTATCCCAGAACATATTGGAAAGTATCAAGAGAAGACCACAAAACCTTCCTGAACGGCTCTCATTATTTTATTGTCGAAACTTTATCTTAGTTTACCAGTTTGATGGTTCGTTCGTTAGATACTAAATATTACGCGGCTTATAGGTGTAGGTTATAGGTATGATATAATTAAAGTAGTAAACGACTAAAGCCCATTTCTGTACAGGCCATATTCCACGCCTTTTACACCGTAAACCCATGTGTGAGTAACTGACGATATCATGCTAACGTTGAACTATCAAAGAGATGTACAAGATTAAATTTATGGTTCGGTATAAGAAAACGAATGACTGCTTATTTCCAGAAATAACCATTTCTAAAATCTAACACGACAAGTGTCGTTCTGGAGCATCTGTTACGGTATGTGGAAGAAACCTGTGCCAGCGAGTTAAAATATCCTCACCTATAATTTGCAGAACACAACAGACTCTTTCACCACCGACTCACTGCTAATTTTATGCACATACCTGACACTTTTGATAGCAAACATGGTTGCTTGGAATGTTGACGAGACATTATCATACATATGCAATATAACCGTACGCTGCACAATACATGCCAAGAAAGTCTACGAGCACTTGCCAAAATAACAAGTTAAATAAAAGGTAATTAAGACAAATAAAAATATACATGATAGAAAACTCTGATTTCAAATCAGCATATCATACTTTCACCATAAACCAACTACATATTCTGGCGAAAATTTCTTGTTGATCTGTGTAATTAGCTATGAGCATTGATGTCTAATGTGTACATACTAGTGTAATAACCTTGCAGGAATTTCAACAAAAGAAACTCAGAATATACTGATTTGCCTGCCCCAGTAGCACACAGATATTTCTCATGTAATCTTTTAAGGAATTCTAAAAATGAAAAGCTCTGCAAAGATGAGTACTTATTCAAAATGTTGCTTGCTATGTGTGCAGTTTCTCGTTGTTTCTTTTCTAATATACTGGAATATTATGTTTTTATACAAAAATGTAACTTTAGTATTGCTTTTATTATGAACAGATTAGCATCAGGTTTTTGCCTATCAATCAGTAGGCTTTGTTTCAAGTTAACACGGTATGCCTGAGTGACGTTTTTCCTGTTCTTTTTCCTGAACTGCAGACATTATAAATGAAATAATTTCAAACAATTTTGCAAATATTATGGCAGTCTATATAGATAGTATTTAAAGCTTATAAAATACCAAAATGTACAAAATACATGTTAATCCGTTATTTTAGCCGTAATTTCTTAAATATCCACTCAAATGATGACAGTAAGAGATCAATACGTTGACCGAAGAGTTCAGAAGTCAAATTCGTTGCGACAGAAGGTTTTCCTTTCGCGGATTGCGGATTCAAATGCACAAAAGTCCATTAATACTGTATGAGGGCATCACTTAGTACTCCAGGCAATATGTACACACAGTGGTAAAGCTTGGGACTTGCACTCGGGAGGTACCAGGTTCAAATCCCTTCGTTCCGGCCATCCTGACCTTGGGATTTTTCTTAGTTTTCTCTCGTCAATTAGGCGAATGCTGGGGTGGTTTTTCCAAAATGTTTCCGCTCTACCGTTTTACGTTGGTTTTGTTACAGAAAGGAAAGTGCCATGGCGAGGTGGACTGGCGCGGTATGATGGTGGCTTAGCTCTGTAAAGGTTTTTGCCCAGGCTCTGGTATGGAAGTGGATCATCTGAGAAGCTCGAACTGGTTGTACTGCTCTGACGTATGGAAGTTCTGTCTGGAAACATGTTAGGGACCTCGACACATCCGCGCATCACTCATTGCCTTTGCATTCTGGCCGTCCGGTGTATATCTCATCGCATCCATTTCCTCCTCCCGGAGGTTCGCTCATTGGTAGCGCAGCGCAGACACAAAGAACCAGCCGTGAGCAAAGCTTAAGTACCGAAATACCCTCCCCTAAACAATTTAATTCAGCAATCCAACATGCACACGCTAGTAGCAAATATACGAGAAACGCTTATCAGTAAATTGCTTTAAAACCAAAGATCGCCACTTCTAAAGGTTCCCACTAACTTTCACAATCGTAAACTGCACATTAATTTAGTTACGCTATATAGAACGCCATACATAGAAAGAAATTGTCTGCTGACAAGGGAACTGCAGAATGCGCACGGCCCTGATGTAATATGTGAGAGAGAAGTGCCATCAGAAGAGATGGAAAAATTCTTCCGTAAACATGATATCAGCGTATGGTTGACCCAAGCATTGCACATTTCTGTACATCTGGTTAGACCGAATTCCATACGGTTTGAACACAGCAAGAGTGCCGAAAATGGCCGATTCGATTGGTAACCTGTAGTGTAGTGTTTACCTAGGATCGCTGTTCAACGTTGTCACATAAACTAAAATTGAAACTTCGGAAAACTCGCGTCCTTGTAAGGAAAGGTTTTACGCTTAACCATCAACAAGGCTTGTATGCAGATTATTTAGCAAAAATAAATTCTATTCATTCCATCTGCAACTACGTATTGGCTTACGAAAAACGCCTCTCCGTTTCATAAATAATATGAACATTGTATCTGCTGCGTCTGTTTATATCTCTACTTAATAGTATCCCTGCTTCAATATACGCGACCACAGCACGTTCAGGAAGGACGGGATTCGATTATTTCTCCTTCGCAACCGATCACGTTTTAGTGTTTTATCACCAAATTTTGTATTCTGCTCTTTTTAGGAGCATCGCCATCAGGAAAGTTGATTGTAAAGTTTTCCTAGTTTTCTTAATGAATTCAGTACGCACGTTCGCCTCCACTATTGCTTTAACTTATTTTGCAGAGAACATATCTCGCCCGCACGGTTGCGAACACTTCCTTAATGCACTAACAACTTCCTTGTACTTAAGGGTCGCGATACACAACGTTCTGCCTTTTTATTTTCCTATTTGCCATTATTCCTTTGCTATCTAGCTCGCTATGGCTTTGAATGCAGTTTGAGACCGACTTAGCTCTGCCGAACCAGTGTTTCATGAGCGATCCGAAAGAGAGATTGATAACAGAATATCAAAAGCGGGCTTTACGTTTGATGCAAAAATTTACACATGCCAAAAAACTATACATTTTCTGAAGAGGTTTATGTACACAATACCAGCAATATCAATAGATAATGTATGCAGTAATGTTGCATATAAGGATATATTGTCAGAGCGATGTCACGGATCAAACGGGGAATTTTTGTGGTAAAGATCTGTTTAAAAATACAGTATCCGTTCGTCTTGGTTCTCTCCTACAGGCCTTGGAGCAGCTCAAAAAAAATGAATACGTTTCAATTTCTTACCTTCTTCAGTTACAAGCTATTACAGGGCAGAGGCACAAATCATGACAGTATAAGAGGTAGTATCCAGAATATTAGGGTCGGTCCTGGTGGTGTAGTGGTTGCCATACTTGCCTCCTAAACCCAACATCGCGGGTTCGATCTTGGCCAGGACCGATGAATTTTTTCGGGTGTAAAATGCCTAAGTATGACTTCCATCGTAAGGGAAGTAAAGCCGTGGGTCCCGTGTCGTACATTTACGGCACGATAAAGAACCTTAAGCCTGAAAAAAGAGCCCTCAAAGCAAAATTTGTCGGCCGTTTCACCCCCTGAATAGAATGGGATGCTGATGACCTGAGAGCGTCCGTATATAAACAAAAAAAAATGAAAAGAAAAGAAAAGAAAAAGAATATTCGGGACTGGTGCTGCCATCTGATCAAATATTTACTTTGAGACTAATGACCGCCATTACCTTCGAAGTAGTTCCCTTCCACACAATTGTGTCGAACCAACGTCCTTCAAATTGATTTTCAGTTTGAGGAATAGAACGAAGTCGCAGGGTGGCATATCAGGCGAGTACGGTGGGTGGTGGATAACCGTCATGTTGTTTTTCGTCAAAAAGCTCCTGGTGAGCAAGAAATTGTGACAGGGCGCATTATCGTGATGCAACAGCCAGTTCCCTTGTCGCCAAAGTTCGGGCCGTCGCAAAATGTCACAGTAGTATGTGGAATGCACTGTTTGATTTGGTGGGACGAATTCTTTGTGCACAATCCCCTTGGTATCAAAGAAAACGAGGAGCATGCTCTTTACTTGTCTCGCTTTTTTTGGTCTTGATGAGTTCGGGCTCTTCCACTGAGAGGATTGTTCTTTTGTCTCAGGGTCATAAGCGTACATCCAGCTCTCATCGCCGGTGATGACCCTGGGCAAGAAAGTTGGGTCATCGGATACGGCCTGACGAAGCTCCGTGCAAACTTCAAAACCTGCGCCTTCTGATCAGTAGTCAGGATCCTCAGCACAAATTTTGCGGCGACACGATGCATACCCAATTCATCAGTTAAAATTCGTTGGCATGGCCCATAACCAGTTCCCACTTCATGAGCAAGGCCTTCAATGGTTCGAAGTCGATCCTCAGAACGAGGTGTTGAACTTTGGCAACAATGTCAGGCGTTGTGCAGCTGACGGATCTATCGGTGTGAGCATCTTCTTCAGTAGCTGTACGGCCGTACTTGAACCGAGTATGTCACCCAAACACACGTGTACGGCTCATGCTTTGTCCCCCAAATACTTGCTGAATCGTTGCTAAGGTCTCCGTAGCATTTTTCCCGAGATTTGCACAGAATATGATGCACACTCTCTATTCTAATCTTGGATCCATCGTAAAATAGCCACACACTACACACAGAGTATCATGAAAAGTACTATAGAATCTCAACACACCTACCCGGTTATATGAAACTTTACACACTCACTCATTAGATGTGCTAAGGTCGCCACCTAGCGGTACAAAACTCTATTGCAGCTACTGTCGAGATGGCAGCACCAGTTCCGATTATTGTGGATACCACCTGGTGCATTACACAAACTACATTTTTACACTTCATTTCATTTTATTTCATGACACTTTTCATATGCTTAATGTATAGACAGCGTTTGCACCTCTTTCTATTTTCTTAAATAGCTGTTTGGTCCAGGGATGTGTACATTTTATTACACCACGTAGTGTCATCAGTTGTTACCTTTGGTAGAATGGGGCTTTTAATTCGAAAGTTTCATTTGTGGCTCACCGCATCATCTACTAAGTTCCTGAGGAACAAGAGCCTTTTATTATTTCTTCCGCTTTGGTGTGTTGCGTATTATGCACAAAATGTTGCTGTTCACTGCTGCGTTATCCATCACATTCACCTGCAATGTAACAGCCTTTCTCTTTGTTGGTCCACTGCAGGCGTAGCATCAAACCATCTAGTCATTTTGATCTGTACCGCTCTCTATTGGGTTGAAGGACAGTGTTATATTTACTAATTTATTTCATATCACTATTTATATTTTATTTATTTATTTATTTTGCGTGAACTTGATCAATGATTTTTCCATTTTGCGCTAATGATAATGGAAAATTTTAGAATATAACTCACGATAGTTATATCAACTACGAAAGCAAATGATGAAGACAACATTTATCTTAAACCAGAAGATTTCATATCAAAGAACATTTCAGACTTATTTTGCTTGATACCTATATTATTTGTTTCTGTAACATCCTTTCTGCTTACTAAACCTAAGATCGCGGGTTCAAACCCAGTCAGGATCGATGGATTCTTTCGGGCGTAAAAATCCTAAGTATGGCTTTCTTCGGAAGGGAAGTAAAGCCGTGGGTCCCGTGTCGTACACTTGCGGCACGACAAAGAACCTCAAGCCTGAAAGAAGAGGCCTCTGAGCAAAATTTGTCGGCTGTTTCAAGCCCTGATTTAAATAGGACGCTGATGACCTGAGATATTAGAGTCCATAAATAAATCAATAAAAATCCTCTCTGCTAGCTAGATACTAGTGAATAAATAATACATTTTAATATTTTCAGATGACCCTTCTATGCTAAGTGAGGTATTTCTCTACATTCAACCTTCACCGCCACGGGTGGCCGAGGTCGTTAAGTCTCGGACTCGTGAGCGGGAGGTCTGGGTTCGAATACCGCCAGGACCGTCCTTCCTGACTGAGGATTTTCCAGGTTTTCCTAAGTCCTCATAAATGGCAAATGCCGGGGAGGTACCCTAAACTTAGGTCTGGAACGATTCCTTCCATAAAAATAAATCCTTTCCCAATATATCATTTCATCCCATGTATCATCAGTATCCATCGCCTGTGGTGCCTCTGTAGCAAAAACGGGCGTAAAACACTATTCATTCATTCTACATTCAATCTAACATTTCTCTGAATAGGTTCATGTGAACTCTTCCTCTGTGAATAAACATTTCCGTCTAAAGTACATGGTCATTTAACATCACAGAAGCTTACACCGATCACGAAATAGTAATAACTGTTCATCAACGGTGAGATATTTAATAAGTGTCACTCTATTTCTGCAGTTGTCAGGAATACCACACACCGCAAAGCAGCCACTTATCATCAACAGATATGGCTTCTCGGACGCACTTTTCATTAACTTTTATTCTTCTTATTATATTTTCAAATATATTTACTGTCTCATATACTGGACTAGATGCTTCATCCAATAACATTTCCTCACAGTTACATCCCAACTCTTTTGAACCCCAGCAAACAATTAAAGACCAAGGTAAATCAGTATTTTAACAAATGAAAATTTTATCACGTTTTACCCTGTGAAGCAGCCACTCGCCTTCCTTCTAGGTTTTGTGTACTTGACAACTTTTGTATTATTTGCTTAAAGATTAAATAGTTCCAGGCATCCTTAAGTGTGCCAGTTTTCAACCTACGCTCCCTTTATAATACTAACAGACGTGCAAGAATTTGAAGAGGTTCTCAATTCTAAATAGTCCATTGCTAATGTTCGTATCTGCTTCTCTGAATTGCAGCTCTTTAACTCCATCTTCAAGTTCTGTTGAATAAACAAGACGCTGGACTATCATGTTCGTTATTTACACTATCTAATTGAAAAGGTAATTGTTCGCTCCGTTTTGCAAAGCGAACCAAAGAGGCTGGAACAAAACTGAGCAAATTATCTGGGTAACAGTTGCAGTGTTGGACAACATCAGGAATTTTGCACAGCAACGACACACATGTTGCTTGCAAAAGTTCTACCGAGAGGAATTTATTTCCCCTCTTCTATTATGAACAAATGTGTTTCACAAGATCATTAATCAATACACGTAGCTCTAAAGAGCTTTAGCTCAGACGGTTAACAACGGAATGTAAAAACCTGTTAAAAACAACGGTCAAACTTAAAAGTAAAACCTAACAGGACTTCGAGGTTCTATATATGCAGTATATGGTTTAGTAACAGAAGATATAAGAGCATATTCTTTATTTTGGACCAAAATTTCGGGTATAGTTGTATCCTATAAACTTCCAGCACTTCTTCTAACTAAAAAGAGCTTAAGACAATGCAGTATTCACTGAATTTGAGTTAGAAAACTGAGCATGGACATCAAAGTAATGTATCTATCATTTAAAACGTATGGCCTTTATAATAATTTTTAAAAGTGAATTGCGCTTAAAATTGACAGGCAAATATTTCTCGGTATAGTCTCTTAAGTTCGTCATCATGTGTACATCCTTGCCTAATAGGCTTGAAGAATATTGTTTACATAATGCACCTTTACAAGAAACAACATGAGAGTTTAATCACTCTAGTCTGCGGGAACAAAACTAAGCTAACTTGATCTTCAGGAAATATGGCATTGTGGTGTTGGTGCGTGTTTGTGTTTCTGGTGTTGGCAACATGATAGTGGTAGAGGCTTGAAGCTCTGGATGAAGTGGTAGGCACCAGATCCTCTGTCAATTAGTCTGTATATTTGCTCTAGTAAAGTACACACGTGGGATAAGTACGCAATCTGACACTGCGTTTCATCCCATCGTCTCCTGCGTTGTTCTCTCCCCTCACCCATAGACCCTTTGAACTACCTCTACAACCTCGGTTGCAATAACTCCTAATTACTGAACCACCTAATAGGGTCATCTGTCCTCTAAGGTGAAATTTATCTTAGTGTCAAGGTCCGAATTTTTCAAATAAATTCATGCACTTGTAATAAATAAATAATATTTTATGACAAATAATAATTATAACACATAGAGTGTGAAATTGACAATTAATGTGTTGAAATAATAATTAAAAATAAGGTCAAGATTAAGTGTGCATTTTTTCAGCAAGTTTAAAGTCATTTGAATTTTTTAAAAATCTGATATAATGAAAATATAGCATTTATTTTGCATTATTGCATATTTTAGATATTCCTGTTTTCAATGAACTGTTCTGCTTACACTATAGATTTAATTCAGAATTTCGTTGCATAACTCTTCAATTTGCATATCTTCTCTTTCCTTTTATAAGACCACAATACGCAAAATCCTGCAGCCCTTCCTATGATTTTTCCCCAATCATTTAATAAGATGTCTGTATATATAAAATTCGAATTTCGAGTTTATTAAAACGTGTCAACTTGCTTTTAAGTTTAATACTGCAAATTACTCTTTTGCATGAACTTCTGGCATCCTTATTTCACTTTTTCAGTCATTTTCAACAATAACCCCATCTGTAACAAATAAAATGACAATTTTTGATAGAAAAAAATGTAAAACGTTTGCAACTGTTATTTGTCAGTCTGTTAAAAGTTAGTAAATCCTATCAAGTTTCAAGATTTCTCAGTTTAACCTGAGTGCAATTTTTTAAAAATCATTCGTAACATCACCTATGAAATCATGGATACAAAGCATCCTGAATTAACTGATAACCAGGCACAGAAAGCTCGAGGAAAGATGAAATGGCGATGTTCTATGACTTTTGTAAAGAAAATGTATAATTTCAAAGGAAGTAGGGAAATAAGCGGCACGGGCATGAATTAAAGTTTGTATTGTAATAATTTTATATAGTTTATAGTGCTAAAACTATCTTGCAATATTATATTTCTTTAATGAACTTCGCCATGTTGTTGGAAAAATTATTGTGTAAACAAAAATTATGTATCCCATTATGGAATATGATAGAGAAAATTTTACAAATGGCAAAAAAAAAAAAAAAAAAAAAAAAAAAAAAACCTTACAATGTGAATAGTTTTGGGAGAAATTTCAGTTACATGTCTATTGTTTTAACTTTAAAAACCAATATTTCACAGCATTTTGCATTTAAAAATAATGGAAAATTGAAGCAAATATTTCTAAGTAGATACCTGTTCACAAAAATATATATTTAACCAATACAAGTAATAAATTGACTAGAATGCAGCAGAAAAAATAGCGAGTTCGTTAAAATACAAAATAAAAAGTATTTGTAACCGAACCTCTAATCGTTCCATGATATTTTCACAACTTAATCAGTATGAAATGTTAAGTTTATAAATTACTTTGCATAAAGGAGAAAAAGGAAGTGCTTATCTCTTCTGTATTGATTCCATCCAAGCTTTTATTCTCCTCTATTTTTTTCACTATGACAAGACGCTCTTTTGGAGTTTTGACCTCCTCTCTAAGAGAAAGAGAGAGAAGGATTTTTGATAGGTTCATTTACGGACGCTCTTTAACATCTCAGGGCATCATTGTCCCATTCAATTCAGGGCGTGAAACGGCCGACAAATTTTGCTCAGAGGCCTCTCTTTCAGGCTTGAGCTTCTTTTTCGTGCCGTAAATGTACGGCACGGGACCCACGGCTTTACTTCCCTTCCGAAGAAAGCCATACTCAGGATTTTTACGCCCGAAAAAATCCATCGGTCCTAGCCGGGTTCGAACGTGCGATCTTGGGTTTAGAAGGGAAGTATGGTAACCGCCACACCACCAGGACCGACGAGAGAGAAAGAGAAAGAGGTTATTTTGATATACACTTATTTATCTGCAGATGATGGAGTGATAATTGGTCAACCCTTCGCCTCAATTTCCCTGTATTACAGAACTAAGATAATACTTGGATATGAAAGGCAATAATTTTTGTTCAGGAACCTCATTTCAATTGCAGTTTTTGCCTTTGGAGACTTTTCACGCTTTCTGCAGATAGATCTCATCACATTATACAAGTAAAACAACTATTTAAAAAAACAAAGTATCGAAAAGCAACAAACCTTGATGACATAAATATATAATTACTGGAGCATAGAGGTTCACTTCTATATCTTATGCTTCTCCATCTTATCAGTTATCTGCAGATTATCAATGCAAATACCGGAGGAATTTAACCAGTCAAAGGTTAATTAATCATCAAAAAAGATGATGTCAAATTTACAGACATCATTTTAATGAACTGAATGTATAAAATATATGCTAGGATAATACACGTGTTAAAGTAGTAACAGAATAATTGAAGGTGAAGAACCAAGAGGGTTTAGTTCTAGAAGATCAGCGATTGATATTGTTTTTAATTCAGCAGATATTTGAAAAAATAGAGAACATAGTTTGGAAATGCATATTACTTTCACAGACTATGAAAAAGATTTTGATACGGTTCAAAGAACTAAGTTATGGTCAATATTTATAAAAATGGATACACTCATCGTTTGATAGAAGAGGTGCAACATTTATATAACAAATCCAACATTGTAATTAATACAGGAATGGCCAAAACAGAACCTATTGTCGTCAATAAAGGGATGAGAGAAGGGTGTCCTCTGTCACTCAAACTTTTTAACATTTATATTAATGATCTTTTCCGATAAGCTTTTAATGTAGGCTTTAAGGTATTAGGATAAGTTCTCATCAAGTGATTAATGTTCTAATGCATACTAGTTATAATACAAGAAAATGTAGATGACTTGCAACGTTCCACGTGTTGTTTAAATCAAATAAGTACAGAATCAAAATATCTATAGAAAAGACAATGATGATGCCATTCTATAGGAAAAAGTATATCCTCAAAAATTCTATTGCATAACTATCCATTAGAACAAGTCTCTCACTTTGAATATCTAGGTTACGAAATACAGATAAAATAAGCACTAGATATTTATAAAAAAAATTAAAAATATACACACACACAGTTGCATTATAATAGAATTTTGAAAAATAGTACAAGAATATTCAAATAAAAGGTATAAAAAATGGCAATTCTGCTCCTAATTTACCGTTGCGAATCATGTATCACCACAAAGAAAATACAAAACAAGAAACAAGAGTTCAGAAATGAACTTATTAAGAAAATGAAATTCTTGTACACAATTATATCACATATCCAATGAAGAAATCAGGAACGAATTAAATATCAATTCCATTAATAACGAAATAGAAGATTGTGTAAACAATTGGATACATCATATTAACGGAATGAGTAATGCTAGAATTCCAAAGCAGGCATTAGAACATAAACCATCAAGAAAAAGAAATGTAAGGTGACCTCTAAAGAAATGACAGATTTACTGTGAAAGTGAAACAGGCAAAGTGCCTAATTCCTAGGATGAAGAAGAAGAAAACTCGGCTATTATTAGGGGTTAGGGGAGATAGGTTTTTTTTAGACTTGATAGCAACCTAACTAGGAGAAGGCTCTTTGAAATCAAACCGGGTCCTCCAGGTTGGGGGTTAGGTATTCCAAGTATGTAAAACAATTCTTGCTTGTAACCTCCACACAAAGAGAAATAGCGGAACTATTCCCTTGATGAGATATAAAGTTCAGAAATCTGAAAATCCACTTAGAATAGCTTCTTGGAATTTTATAGAAATTCCACAAAGACACAACTAGAAAGGAAATTAAAAACAGCAAGTGCTGGTATTGCCACAACACCTGAAACGAAATATATATAATGATATTAATTGGAACTAAAGGATTATATTATAACATATAGCAGTGTGTGCCAACAAAACAGAGTCCCGTCTGCAATTAATATTAATTTAAAACAAAATATATTTTTATAAATGTATAAATCAACGATTAATACAACTTGAAAACAAAAAAAAGGAACAGGAGCATACACCCGAGGAAGAACTAACAAATGATACAACCTACTTTTTGAAAGGTTGTTGTGGAGTTTGGGTTTCCCTTGGGGTCTCCAATGAAAGTGGTCTAGTTTTCGAAGTCAGCAGCGGCTGCGTGGGCATAGGAGATAATCGTCGCTTTCAACGATTACTTCATATCAGGGATTTCGCCGTCTTCATGATCTTCACACCATGGGAGGGGACAGGAAGTTCGTTCACAATATAAACACACGAAGGTATGCAGTGAGACAAGGGTATTTATTGACCTGATGCCACGTTACAAAGAAACTTGTTTTCGTGTCGGGAAACGAATGCCCGTAACCCTTGGACTAGTAGTTAATTGACTCGGCGCGCTGGCAAGTTAGGTACTTGTGATGACCGCGATCGCTTAGGCGGTTCATTTCAAACCTGCAGGCGTTCTAGCGAGCCGTACAGCGCGCGTTTACTGTTGAGATGAGAGCGCACGATATGGGTGAAGGTTTTTAGGACTTCTCTGCAATCTTGTCTGAACATCTGCAAGGTTCTCCTCCGTCAACACTGGTATCTTTCGATTTTTCATTTCGTTTCACGCCACTTTTAAACAGTTAAGTTACACAAGGTCTTGAAGGGACAGTACCTCCAGTAAAACAACGTCGGAGTTTACGTGCACATCTGTCGTAAGAGTGTTCTCTTTAAGATATGTTTCAACATTATTTGTTCATTGCTCGACACTGTACCGCACTATTGTAATCAAGGGAGTAACTGTAACTCAGGTGCTTTCAACAAGACGTTGGAATGACACTGAGAGACGGCGTGTGTGGTGATCGAATTTCCTCCCTTGAGGAAACGGTCGGTTCCCCCAGCAAATGCTCGCCATACGGTCCGCTATAAAGCACGATACTATATATAAATTGGCCAGAGTCTTTCGAGACAATGGAAGAGGAAACAGTTGCCCTTATACGTAGAAGGCCACGCAGTCTTCCAGCCGAACCATGGCGAATAAGGCCGAACGCTACCGTTTAGAACTACAGCCAGCAGATACCTTTGTTTCATTTTTTAATGGTGTTTAACGCCCGTTTTTACTACTGAGAGACCACAGGTGGTTGTACATACATGAGATAAAATGATACATTAAAAAAGAGTTTTTTTTTTTTTTTTTTTTTTTTTTTTTTTTTTTGGAGAAAGAAAACGTTCCTCTCAGTCAGGAAAAATGGTCCTGATGGGATTCGAAATTCAGATCTCCCTCTCATGAGTTCGCGCCTTCACGATCTGGGCCATCCGTGGTGGCTTCGTTTCGTTTGGAAGCGCCGTTATTATGAAGTAATGTACTTTAATTATGTTCTATTAATTTTTTTTGTTAAACTTAAACTGAAGTAATCGAAAAGTGCAGAAAAATTATAAGGAGTAAAAAAAAAAAAAAAAAAAAAAAAAAAGGAGTTAGAAACTGTTATTTTGGACTAGTGCTATGTTTTATATCCTATAATTTTGTACTAATCTAACCTTACGTAAGAAAAAGTAATATTTATTGGATTAAAGAAAAGTGTTAAAAATGTTATTATGAAGTAATATTATTTTTATTGAACTTAAAACTGATCTTATCTAACCTAACGTAACGTATGAAAAAAAATTATTATATTAACAATAGTGCAGATAAAAAGTGTTACTATGGAGTTATATTATACTTTTATGTTGTATTATTTTTTGTTAAATTTAAATTGAACGAACCTAAACTGTGAAAAAAGTAACATTTATTCGATTAATAATAGCGTAGAAAAATATGAAATTAAAAAAAAAATAAATAAAATTGTGGAATTTATTGTGAGAGAAAAAAGAATAAAGTAAGAAAACAAATACTTATACACCGGGAATCAAACCCGCAACCTTCAGTAGCACGATGCTCTAATCTACTTCATGCTTTAACTGAAAATTATTCACGTAAAGTAATATCTGTACCAAAATCGTAAGCAGTCGGCAGTCTTTCGCTACCGTTCGGCACTACAGCCTGCATTGCCTTCTCCGTATATAAGTGAGAAAATAGTTTGCTCGTGCTCAGGTCTGTTAAGCGGAGCAGCACACTACGATAGCAAAATGCGCTGTTGCAACATTCCATACACCTGTTGCTTTCTTTTTAAAATTTTATTATTTGTTAATTAAATATTAGTTTTCCTTATTTGGCGTCCCTTCAACAGTTAATTCACTTTGACATATTACCATACTTACCTCCAAAACCAAGATCGCGAGTTCGAACCCGGCCAGGACCGATGGATTTTTTCGGACGTAAAAATCCTAAGTATGACTTCCTTCGGAAGGGAAGTAAAGCCGTGGGTCCCGTGTCGTACATTTACCGCACGATAAAGAACCTCAAGCCTGAAAGAGAGGCCTCTGAGCAAAATTTGTCGGCCGTTTCACCCCCTGAGTTCAATGGGACGCTGATGACCTGAGATATTAAAGAGCGTCCATAAATAAATCAAACAAGAAAAAAATTGACATAAAAACCGAGAGTTCTTGATCATAGAAGCGGATTATATGAATTAAATTTCTTTATTATGTATAAAATATATATCAACATAGTTGTTAAAGTGCCTACCACTTAATGGCAAACAAAAAGAAACTGCCACAGGTGGCCGAGGTCGTTAAAGCGCGGACTCGTGAGCGGGAGGTCTGGGGTTCGATTCCCGCCAGAACCGTCTTTTCAGGCTTTTCTCAGTCCTCATAAACTACAAATGCCCTAAAACATATGCCTGGAATGTTTCCTTCCTTAAAAATAAATATCTTTTCCCAATTTATCATTTCATCTCATGTATCATCAGTGTCGATCGCCTGTGATGCCTCAGTAGTAAAAACGGACATTAATCATTACTAATAAAAAATAAGAAGGAAAAACAAGAACAAAAAGAAACTTTATTTACATTGACTATCCGAAGACGAAGATGAAGACGATTCCCCATCATTCAAATTTAAAACCAACGGTATGCTCTCTGCAGCGCTATGTAAATTGCGGCGTTCTTTTTCCTTCTTTTCATAATGTCTAGTGTAGTTTGGATATCGGTAGTTTTCAGTAATTTTCTCTACAACTGTTCGACTAGTGCTCGAACTTCCTTACCTGTTTCCTTCCGAGAGAATTTTCCTTGGAAACGATTTATTATTTTAGCTCTAACCAAACAAATGCAATGGGGTTGAGACAGCTATGGTACGGCGGTGGTCTGAGAATGATATGTTCATATTTCAATGCATACACCTTTACCTTCTCGTGGTTAGGACTGATTATTTTACGCAATTGCAGCAGCATTGCTGGTTGTGGATGGAAAGGCTGATGTTCTGGTCTTCTATGAATTTCATTTCTTCTTTCCGTTTCTTAGGCATGGGATTGAGAACACGTGAATGAGCTTTATGTTATCCATGATAATCATGAGGGTTGCTTTAGCAGCATAACTGTGTCATCGGACAATTTGGCATCCATTGTCCTGTGATAGTCAACTAGGGCATCCAACAAGTTTTGTGATTCACCAAAATAGCCCCTGGAACAAAAACGTTTTGTCCTCCTATGTGAAGCATCATTATTCCTCGTTCTTTATCAGTTTAAAATTTAACATCACCGTAGTCTGTTCCATTTGTCCATCTTCGGAAGACACCATCGTGGGTAATTTATCAGGTCTCGCCGAGTTAGATATTGGAAGCCTAACTGCCTATAATGGGCAATTTTATTGAAATAATCGACTCGCCATATCCATATTGGCTTTGGTTCCTTACTGGAGTTCGGCGACTTCGTTTCTTAAACCTTAAATTCATAGATGTAAGAAGTTTTAATAACATCGTCCTCTGATGAGGGAACTCGTATTAGATATTTCTCGTTTTCTCACAAACTGCACTTAAATATCTCCTCACTGTTGGAACTGCCTTATTGTAATAAAATGCGTATATTATTCTTCTTATTAATACATTCAGTACCTTAGAAGGAAAAAACGGATGTTTAAATCTCTTCTTATGTTATGGGCCGTGGACTTTAAAGCCACACTTGAAATAACTCCGTTTATATTCCGCGCCCAGGTGTTAATATGATTTACATATTGTTGGTCATTATAGATGAAAGTAGAGTTGAAATTCTCCTTCCATATAAACATTTATCACATGATAGGATGTCTGGTTTATCCCCGGTGTTTGAAGAATAAATATCTCAACCCAGCTTCGCGTCAATGCCAAATACTTGATATTACAGTGCGTGTCGGTATTTCTGTGTAGTGCGTGCGTTGTGGGTTTATAGCCATGTCTTATTAAGCAAAGAAGTTTCTTAGAGACGAAACAATTTTATACATTTTCTACATTGCCGATTTAGGGGATGAATTAATTCCTGAAATGGATTCTGACAGAAGTGACAGTGAAATTCCGAATCCCCAACCCAACAGGCCAGAAGAACAGAGTCAAAGGCTACATATACACAACATCCCAATTATTGTCCGAGTACCTCACCATTTGTATCTAATTCAGGCATAAATATTCAATTAGACAATAAAAGTGAAATCATGGGTTACGTAACTGTTCCCTTGAAGGATGACATTTTTGGATATGTGCGGACAACAAATGTGTGCGCGAGTCAAGTGCTAAATGCGGCTGCGCGACCTTTCACAAAAAAATTCAATAGTGTACCTACACCTGGAAACCGGTAGATGTTCCTGAACTAAAGAGATTTATGGCATTGTTCAGAAGCCAGACTAAAATGTACTGGACTGCGTACCCTCCAGTTTTTTGGAAAACGATGTCTGGAACACGCGTTCTCCACATTCTTTCATTTCTCCATTTCAGTGACAGCACTGACAGACTATATACATTTTAAATATTTTTTAGAGACTGAGTGAGAAATGTATGAAGTGGTACATAGAGGTGGGAGTGCTATTAAAATGACTGATCCAGACATTTAAATACCCTGCTGAGAAGCTGGTATTGAATGTGTTAAATCCATAGTAAGGTCATCAATCTCGTGAAATTCGCGAACTGTCTTGCTTTCGTCGCGTTTCGTCTTTGTTCGCGTTGTTAATAGTTCTAATTACTGTAGTACATCTGGGAAGAATAGCACGTGCAACCGGCGAGTCAGAACTGTCTCTCCTCCTTTAAAATAAGTTTATACATTTAGAACAATTTGCCATATAAGTAGCAGGCCCATTAGCTGTTTCCCTTGGCCGCCACATATTTATAGAAGTTTAACGTTTAGGCGGGCGCGGTACTGTACTGTGTTGAAAGAGCACAGAAAAAACTACCGTGCGTTTTCTACTGTGCAAGAACTTTGTTTGCAGATTGGCATGTCACATGCAAAAAAATGCTCAAATGACACTGGAAAAAATACATAAATATTATGCTGACATGTTGTAACACTGTGTTTTTTCCGATGAATTTTCCTTTTGAAATGAATCATTAGCTAGTAAATACATACAGTGCATTATTTGAACCATAATTTGAACTAGCATTTATGTACAAAATTGAAGAACTCAGAATATAATGTTAACGGATTTTATTTTCTATATTTATTAATCCCGATTAATTTTAATACTTTCACGTCTCAAGAAATAAGCACTGACAGTCGCGTATGCCGGTATTCGGTAAATATGCGTACCCACTTAAAGGTTAAGTAAGAGCTTAGTGTGATGTGCACCACTTCCGCAGCAACCCTGACTAGCTGGGTAGTTTTGCTTTCTACACACGCACTGGCCACACCACGCTCTAGTCCCCCAGAAGACCCTGGACAAAGTATACATAATACCTTGTGTGACGAGCTGGGTGGCTCAGGTGATAACGCTTCTAAATTGCAATCGGAAGGTCCCGAGTTCAACTCTTGGACCAGTCATTCTGCTTTTGGTTTGTTTGTGGTTTACTCTGTCACCTAGGCTATGATGGATATTTACAGTGCACGAATGTTCCGCTTTTCCGTTTCAAAGTTTCAGTTACAGAGTCGTGAGCCCCATGCAAAAGACCCGGTACCGTGTGGTGCCATGGTGGCTTGCTTTCTAGCAAATTTTCTTTTGACATTTGGACTCTTCCTGGGGCAACCAGAAACTTGAGGTGTCGTGGGGCGTCTGAACTTGTCATTGTGGAAACGTTAGGGACCCCACCTGACTAGTGCATCGTCTACTCGCATTCCTGGCCGTCTGGTGTGCCCTCCATAATTTTTTTTTTTACATATTTACATTTCAAGTTACAATATATAAATACCTAAAGATACAAGAAAATGTAAATATTTAAATTTTTAGTTTAACGTTTTATTGACTATCGCCTAGAGTTGAATCTATTTTGTAATAAAGTTTGTAAATAACATTTTCAACCCTTTAATGATATACAACAAACTGTAATTTTCCTAAAAACACATGCTGCGTAATGATAATTTACAAGATGTTGTGTTTAATTTATGTATATAGCGTATGGGTATTTCGATTTTAATAATTTCCAGGTTTATAAAGATTGCCCAGAACGTTTGGCACTATTTTGTTGTCAAAAATAACTTCGATTTACATACGTTGAACAAAATCCTTTTGGATATGCATAATGTTTTTTCTACCAAGCTGCCAAAGGTATGCATTTAGAGCTAGTGAATGTACGGGGGTTGATCCATAAATTTCCGGCCTAATCATTTTCTAGGTTATGATAAAGACAAAAACTATATTTCACTTTTCAATATAGTTATCCTTTATTCCAATACACTTCTAACATCTTTGAATTAACATTTCAATCCCTCCAAAAATAGTCAGAAATATTGTCCGCAAAATGAGCATAAACAGCGTCCTTCACTTCTCCATCACACTTAAATTTCCTTCCTCGAATATCCTTCTTGAGTTTTGAGCAAATGAAATAGTCACTGGGAGCTAGATCTGGGCTGTAGGGTATATGGTCGATCTCCTTGAAGCCACATTTCTTCACAGCTTCCTTTGTAACAAGAGTTGTGCGCACAGGCGCTTTATCGTGAAGATGGCGCACACCACCACTCAGTTTTCCTTGTCTTTTCTCTTTGATGGAAGCACGTAGTCTGTGTAGGACAGCAGAGATTACTGTGGCATTCCTCTCTTTGAAGTCAACAAAGAGTCCCAAAAATTGTGGTCATCATCTTCTAAGTGACTGAGTGACGCGGTGCTTCGTCAGGTTTACGACACTATTCATTCTCTTTTGGACAAGGGATCATAATAGAGGACCACAGTTTCATCTCAGGTGACAATGGTTTGCAGAACTTCTCTCTCGTTTCCACGGCAGAGCTTCAAAAATGTCTGACTGCAGATGACTCGTTGCTGCTTTTGGAACTGAGGAAAGAATTCTAGGCACCCATCTTGCTTCTCCTTCCACAAGAGCGAAGTTTTCAGGAGTGAGCACCTCCAAGGCCCCATCTTTAAAGTTTTCTCTACCCATTCGAAAATGTTTGGCCCATTCTTTTCCGGTAGAATATGAGGGGATGCTCTCCCATATACACCGTCCAATCGCTGTTTAATTTCATTTGAAGTAAATTCTTCTTTTGTGAAGACTTAATAACTGCTCGATACTCCATTATGAACATGTCATAATCTTCTGCACATTACATTCTTTATGCAACTATATCTGAACAACTACACACAGCGGAGCGGAAGTTACAGCTGCAATTATTCACATGACACCAGATAAGACTTTTGTGAAGGTAATAATCCTTATCGGCGAGGCCGGAAACTTATAATCTTACCCTCGTACATCTATCTGATATGAGGCGATAATTTATTATAAAATGATGACTCTTCTTGACATCCTTTAAGTTACTAAGAGATAGAAATCCGATCAATGCATCAATTCCTATCGGATGTAACAAAAAGGGATAAAATCATTTCTGCTTCAACCTCCTACATTCTCAACAGTTCAGCTGCAGTTTCTTTCTGACTAATGAGTTAGCTGGAAAACCATGTGACATAGTTTTTGTATACTTAAAGTAATAAGTATCTAGTTAACTAATGAACAGACGGGTTGCAGGTTATCATGCGTCAATCTTCACGGATAATTCCATCCACTCTGAGTTCAGTGCTGAAGTAGGCGACCAACATATGATAAATCGCTGCTATTTATTTTTCAAATTCTAATTATAGTTAATGCGGACTAGGTCCAACGATTTATAGTACTTGCATTTATATCTAAATAAATAAAATAAAATAAATTCCGTTCCGGCACCTTGTTACCTATACCTATACTAGGACGTATAATTCAAATTTTATCATTTGTTAATCAGTTAATTCCCACTGCAAATGATAATTTTACTGATCATAATCTTTAATTATAATTATATAATATAATTAAAATAAATTAAAATAAAACAATAAATCAAATAAACAATTTTACTAAATAAAATTTCAATCTACTGGGAACCAGTAAGATTGCCAATAGCTGGTAGCCAGCTAACTGCCTAAACTAAAATTAACCGTCGGGAACCGAAGGCCCTTAACTATGTAGGAAATTTTTAATTTTTTCTACTTATTACCATTTTAATTTCATCTCCTAAATTCAATATTTTTATATTATTTTTTTAAAAAAGATTCGCTTTAGGTTTTAATTGATTATATATTCTTATTCTCATAATATGGATACATGAGCTAATCACTACGCTATCCTCCAGTAATTGAGTATGTATGCATATTTTCCTTGTTCACAAAATCATTTACCTACTACTCTTCACTGCTTTCGTCTTTTATATCTTACCTAGTATTTCCATTATAATTTATCACTCACATTAACTCACACACTAATCATTTAAACACTTTTCAGCATCACCATTTATTATCCACCATTTCCTTCTCCTCGAACCGCTCTATCTCTGGCTCCTCCTTCCCTCGTGGTCCTTACCTCCCCTCCTGTCTTCATTCTTCCTCCGCCTTCTGCAGTATGTTGTTTACTATAGTGGCCTTCACCTCTTCTCTCGACCTTCTTTCTTCTTCATTATTTTGGATGGTTTGGGATGGTTTGGATAGTTGTTAGTGTTATGTATTAATAAAGTATTTATGATATTTTATCGCTGCCCTATTCTCTCTTCACTCTTTACTCCCCTTCACTTTCCCTCACTGTTCATTCTTTGTCTCTACTCGTTATATTGTGTTCAGTGGTTATGATATTAGTAATTACAGTTATTGTTATTATTATTATTATTATTATTATTATTATTATTATTAGTGTTTAAGTGTTATTTGTATATATGGTCATTAATCATTTCTCCCTTCATTTTTCTTTACCTTCCCTCCGTCTTCTTTCTCGTTCCCCTTCTCTCTTTCTTCTTTTATCTTCTCTGTCTTCTTCCCATTCTCATACGCTGCTCTTCCAACTTGTTTAACCATTTTCCGTGATCTTCTTTCCTCTGTCTTCTTCCCGGTCACATAACTTACATCTTCCAACTCACTTAATCTCCTACTGTATACTTCTACTATCACATCTTTTCTTCTTGTCCTTCTTTGTTTCTTCTTCTTCAACGCTGTTCTCCTCTCTATTTTCTTCTACCCCCTGCCTGTTGTTTATCTCTTCCATTTTTCTTCTCCTTCTTCTATACTCTTCATATAACTGACCCAATTTTCCTTTTCACCTCTTATAGTTAAAAATCTTCTCCTTATTCTCCATTCTCTTCTTCCGTTTCTAGTCCAAAATATATTTCCATCTATTATAAGTTAACATATCTTCCTCGCCATTATAATCTCCTTTAGGTACCTTTCTCTTCCTGTTGATTTTATGATAATTTATCTTATGTATTATCTATTCTTATTAATTTTGTTGTGTTTTGAGGTTATTTTGTATACGTATACGATCCAGTATTCTTACTCCTTCTTCTTCTTCTTCTTCTTTTTCACTAAGTCTTATCTTATTTTCTGTTCTTGTGGTATCACCTCTTCCCATACTATATTACTTATTTTGCGTGCAGCCTGCTGAAAGTATTTATTCTAAACATGTGTGCGGTCTGGTGGCTCCTTAAAATCTCTCTTCTGTAAATAATGTGTATATTCAAATAATAAGTGCTTTGTTTTATTCTGTATGTTACAAAATCTACATATGCTCTTTTATTTTTTTTCCAATAAGTTTCATAGGTTATATAAATTTTAGTTTTAATCTCTCAAAGATGTTGTTAAATAAATTGAAAGTTCTCTGGTGTGCCCCAATATTTTTCTATTCATACTGCCATTGTGTTTTTGGTTTGTGTTTTATTTCCTGTAATTTGTTACATTGACTGCCAATTATTAAGTTTACTTTCTCTATGTTACCTTTCTTCAGGCAAAAGACTGCGCCAATCAATTTGATTAATAGGTCAAAAGATCATTTTCCTGTAACTACTAAAAGGGGCATGGTAGGTGAGGTGCGTAATGCCCCCGTAAATCTTAACAACCTCCTATGTGATCTTCTTAGTAGTGCTTTAATTTGTACATCCTTCATCCAGAACTCACACCTCTGCTCCGTATGTTATAACTGAAGCAAAAGGCACGTTGTTATGGCGATTAATGGTAGTTTAAAATTTAACTGAACTAATCTTGCTAAATTCATCATAACGTTTTCGGTTTTCGGTTTTCGGTTTTTTTTTTTTTTTTTTTTTTTTTACGTATTCAGTATATTTCCTAAAGTTTAATTTTTCTACTTGATAAGTAACCAAATATTTTGTTTCTTTTTGGCGTCTTGTTTTGGTTGTCATATTTTATACTTGGATCTCTTTTAAGATAACCTTTCAGATACATGTAGCCTGATTTAGTTGGAGCGACTTGGAGTTTAGTTTTACTACACTAGTTACTTAATTTATTAGTTAAGTTATTTGCTCTTCTTTCAAAATCAGGTCTATTGTTTCTTTCTATTAAAAATAAAATATCACCAGCATAGATACGTTATTGTATTTATCACATGTTCATCGTTGTCTAGTTCCTCTAAAAGAATCTTCAAAGCTATATCCCAAAAGGTTGGTACTAGGATCGAAACTTGTGCACACCCCTTAGTTACAACTCTATAAATTGTTTCCTCAGCACTTTTCACGTGAACCTTTCTGTCTTTACAATAATCCATTAATATTGCACATAGGCATTTAGGGAGAATATCTCCAGTAATCTTTTAAACAATACCGCCACCGTAGATTATGGAAAGCGCCCGTAATATCAATTAAGTATTTTGTGTTTGATTGTTTATGGCGTCTTTTGCCGAACTTCCTTTTCCAAAGTCGAATTGATTATTGTTCATACCTGTTTAGTTCTAAATTCGTTTAATATTTTACAAAGGAGTATTTCTAAGATTTTTCCAAGAATATTGAGGAGACGTATAGGTCTATAAGATGTCGGCTCCTTAGAACCCTTGTCGGCACTTTTCTTTAAGGTAATCAATTTTGCTGCTTTCCAATAGTAGGGAAAGTGCCCTTTCCACATACAATTATTAAAGAGTCGAAATAGCAATGATGTACTTTTATCTTCTAAATTTATCAAGACTTCATTAATTATGTCATCCGGACCTGCTGTTTATTTCTTTTTACCTCATTTATGGCTAAATTCATTTCCGGAATGTCAAAGTAGTAAATCAGTCTGTTATTTCTGTATATGGTGTTCATATCTATTCTTTTTTGAATTTACCAAATATTACCTATATTCTTATCATTCTGAGGAAGTAACTTTTCTAAAAGAACATTTACCTATTTTCTGCAATCTATAGTCATTTCCTCGTTGTCTTTTATTAACGTGTTCAGAATTTACGGTTTCTTAATTTTCTCTATAATAATTCTCCATATATGAGTGTCTAATTGTTTTTCTACGAACGTTTTTCATAAGCTTTTTTCTTGTTTCCTCTAAAATGTTCTTATATTTATTTTTAGTCTCCCTGTATTTATTTGAGTTTTTCTCCCTTTCTTCCGCAATTATCGATCATTCAAAAATTCTTCTTAGTTTCGTTACTTTGCTTCTTGCTTTCTGCAGTGTGCAAAGTATCATAATATTTCTTGGGTCTGGTTATGGGAACAGATTTCTCCATCGCCTTTTGTGTTGTTTGGAGAAGGCTATTAGCGTCCTTACCCATAGATACTCCTTCATATTGTAACATGAGGTTTTCAAATTCTGATCTCAGAAGATTCGAGTCTGCTTGTTTGTAATTGTATCTTTTCTCCCCTCTTCCTTTCTTGAATTTTAGTTTTCATGTACAGTAATGGAAATAAATTAATCTATTATCACTAGTGGTGATAGCTTGATCTTCTTTCCAATTTATTAGTTTATATTTACAATTTAACTCCTATAAATTTATATTAATTTTGGCAAAAACACCTGCTCTATTTTCGAATGTAGAAGGGTTGTTGGGTTGATTTTTGATAAATAGATATACTTCCGCAATAATTTCTTCCAATGTGTCTTTTCTTTCGTCTTTGATATTATTATACTACCAGTCAAATTTAGCATTCGCATCGCTTGTAAAGATTTGCTCGAATTTTGCAAAACTTTTACTGAATTCTATTTTTGCTTTATATGGATCGATAGATTCGCTGCATTTAAAATGTTGATTTATTGGAGTAAATTTACCACTGTCATGTGTTACTTCGACACGTTTGTGCGCGCGCGCGTCTCCTAATTATGCTATATTGACTATTTATAAATTTGGACTATATATATAATGCCATAGGGTTTTCTCAGTGCTTTATTGTCCGTTCTCTTACTGGGGTAAATGTTACTTTGCCTTTAAAAGAATAAGGTTCCTGAAGGCTTAATAAATGGGATTTCAGTTCTTCCGCTGTTTTCATTAATTCCTTAACATCACTTATTTACTTTCCTGAGCATTTATTTTTCCAATTTTGATCATTCTAAACTCGACGTAATCTGTCATGTCTTCTAATTAAAACATACCCAGAGTTAGCAAAGAGCGAAGCTTGGTACCCGTGCTAAATTCTTGATAAAATACCTCTCTGGAGAGTTTTTGAACTCTAACGATCTTTTTTCTAGCAGTTTTACTTGGGCTTGGAATTTTTATTTGGGTTTAATAGGTGGCGTTGTTTGTTTAGCATTTTAATTTTACATTCCTTAGCTGTTAAATAGAAATGCCAAGTAGTTTATCTCTCTAATTAATACTTTTCATTTTATGGGCGTTTATGGAAGAATTTTTGGTTGAAAGGTATGTTGGGGAAGTGGTTTATTATTGAAGGAAAGGTTCGTTTCTTTTTTTGGAATAGCTATATCATCATGTCTAGTTTACACATAATTGCTTGGATTTATGTCAAAAACAAGTGTGCCAAAGCAGAGTATAAAATGTTTATGCACTCCATTAAGGTTCAAGTTATCACCCCTTCTTTCGAAAACAGCATTTAACAGTTTCAATAATTAGATTGGGTTCAAAGTAATGTTTTGTGATTTTAAATCGATAAGGTCGATAGCGTCCGGCACGGGAAAAAAGTATCGAGTCCCCCCTTTCATGTAACTTGCGCGTGACATGTCGCAAGGTAGCTATCAAAGTTCTTCGCTCCTCTAGTGGATTCAGCTGTAACTTGAAGTCGAAGTTTGCTTATATCAGGAATCTTCCTGTCATCAACAGTTGCTGGAGTTGAGTGTAAGTGTTCTTCATTCAGGCTTAACTTTGCAATAGAATGTATTATATCTTTGTTGTTGTTTCCCTCCTCTTCTTCTAAGTATGGGCTTTCTTCTGAAGGGCAGTAAAGCCGTAGGTCCCGTGTCGTAGATTTACGGTACGAAAAAGAACCTCAAGCCTGAAGGTGAGCAGTTTCACGTCCTTAATTGAATGGGACGCTGATGACCTGAGATGTTAAACAGCGTCCGTAAATAAAACAAATCAACCCAGCCTTTTCTTCTTTCTCAGCTTCTGTATTACCATTTACTCTCTGTGTAAATTCTTTGAATTCATTGTTGTACTCATTGTTCTCAATGATAGTTGTTTTGATTTCCTGTTGTTGGCTTTGGTGTTTATATTTCTAATTGACCATAGAATTTTTAAAAACTTTCTCTTCCTCTTCCTTCGTGCATCGATAGTTACTTCACCTTCTGCTGTTTCTGTTCCTTCTTCTTTATCGGATTCCTCTTCCTCTTCAGAGCTTATCTCTTTGTGTGATAAGAAATTATAATCTACCTATATCTTTTCCGTTATCAATTGTGTGGATGCGTAGTGTCAATGGTAGGGTTATTTTATTATCTAACATTCTGTCCAGATTTTCTGTACTTTTAGACATCAGAATTTCTCCTGTGATTTAATTTTCCTTCTGTGTCCCGTTCTTGGTGTATATATCATGTTTTTTTAGATTTAATTTATGTGCTATGTTTCGTTTGGCCCTAATTAGAGTGTTTCTTCTTTTAAGTATCTTATTATTTAATTCGATTAGGCCTTTATCCATAATCTGTCCTGGCGGTAACTCTTTTCCCCATTAGTTTTTAGCTGGGACATTCATTTTTTCCTTCTCATTTCTTGTTTCTCCTACTTCAGGGAATACAACTAGGTTGTTGCTCTCTTTTTGTTTTACCTCTGTTGCAAAAGTTAGCCACATGTCGGAAATCGTAACATTGTAGACATTTGGCTACTAAAATAAAGAAATTTGTGCTTATGGACTGAAAGCCGATAAACCTCCTGCCTTTTGCAATTGTTTGTTTTCTCAACTTGGCGGTACCTCTATTCCTAGGTTCGATTTTAAACGAAAATTTAAATTCTGCTTTGGAGATTGCGTTTTCAAAAATGTCCATGTTTTTTTTTCACATTTCACTTGGAACTTTTTCATATTAGTTATAATGGTGTGCATTATTTTTAAAAGGTTCTCATTTTTATATGATTAAATTATTTTTATATGCAGCATTTGTTTTAATTTTATTTTTTCCGTATTTTTTCATATTTATTATTTAATATATGTGTAAGTTTACAATGTTTCAAAATAGCTTCCAAGTACTAAAGATATTACAATAGGGCATAGGTATACAAATATTGGCGACGAATAAGGTCGAAAACTACGGTACTGAGTAAAAACTAGTTTTATTTGAAAACAGCCTTCAAACTGCAATATTTGTATCGAAACTTCCCAACACTATTCCTGATCTTTGGCAATTTTCTCCAACTTTTAGATGCTTTCGTCTGCTTTCTTGCAATTTTTTCTCTTCTTTACTCTCACAACACGGTTCGTTTTCTTTTCCTATTGTGCTCATCACTTATTCTGTGTTACCACAGAGACCAGCAATTTTTCAGAGAGGTTGGGATACGGGGTCCTACAAGAGGCTGGCTGTTGTGTACTATGGTAACCAGGATTAACTACAAGTAGTAACGAAACTGATTCAAGGCTAATGAGGATTTGAGTATCTCATCACTTGAGTAAAATGTCTTCCATTTGAATCCTAATTTTCATATTTGAATTCTGACCTGTTCTCTTCCAGATTCTAATTTTACTTTTTCTTTAAGTGTATTCTTTAGCTTGCTGATGTTAAGTGTACACAAATCTGAACATCCCTTAGTTTTGATGGCACCCTTTCTTTCTTTCATTACTTTTATCACAAACTTTTGACTGGCCAGCAGCTATGATGAATCAGTAATATTTTATACATTCATATTTTAATATCTATTAAATATTACGTAACATTAAACGGAATTTCAATAAACTAACCACGCTGAGTACAGTTCACGGTGACACTGGATTTCCGCGGAGTCATTTCTGCAACTGTCGAGGCCATTGAAAAAAGTAAAATAATTAAAAAATGCAATAAATGAGTTATTTAATGTTAATAATATAGACTTCGTATTCACACGAATAAACCAAACGGATCACCGTATACGAAATGCACATGAAGCTCTTGTGATGAATAACTCCTTATTACGCCAGTACCGCACAGATTGTAATATTTGCAAGTCTAAATCGAATTGTGGCACCAATGTATAGCATTATGCTGTCTAAAGATGCCAGTAATGGAAATGATGGTCCTATCAGCGAAATGAAAATGGCAGACACGCACTCAGCTTACGAACAATGCAAGACTATTAGGAAATTATATTTGAAAGTTTTCTGTGAGGAATGCTACCACAGGAAACCAGCTATACTAGCTGCTGCACTGTAGGAAGAAATTGAAATGTGCAGAGCACCCATGGACACTTCGTGAAATATGCATACATTTTTGGATTCCTCCGTATATGTGATTCTTCACACATTTTCCCCCGTAAATTTATATCTTTATTTATTAGCAGGCAATACACCCCTGTTAAACACACCTTTCCACACAAAGGTCTGTTTTGGACACTTGTACCAAATGAAATATATATATTTCATTTTGTTTATTTGCGACGTTCTTTAACATCTCAGATCATCAGCGTCCCATTCAATTCGGGGGCTCGAAACGACCGGTAAATTTTGCTTAGATGCCTCTTCTTTCAGGGTTGAGGTTCTGTTACATGCCGCAAATCTACGACACGGGTCTCAGCTTTACTTTCCTTTGGAAGGAAGCCATACTTCAGGATTTTCATGCCCGAGAACTTTTAGCGCTCCGCACTTATTTCCACATGTAATAAAGAAGCTTCCTGGCAACCATTTTCAGTGAAAAATAAACCAAACTATGTATCAAAGAAGCACTTTGAAAAATGGCTTGATTTTCGAGTGGTATAATACATCAGAAGAGCACCAGTTAACACCTTCGATTGAATTTCAACAAAGAGGACCAATAGTCTTAAAACAATACTAATAGGCCTCATAATTTTAATTTCTCTTCGTATATAGATAAACAGTAACCAAAAATGTTATTGTGAAAAATCCATTGATATATATACACAAAGGCATTTTAAAAGTGCATGTGAGGTTTTCCTCAGTCCTCGTGACTGGCAAATGCCAGGGAGGTACCCTAAACATAGGCCTGGACCGTTTCCTTCCTTAAAAAAATATCCTTTCCCAATTTATCATTTCATTTCATGTATCCTCAGTGTTCGTTGCCTGTGGTGCCTCAATAGTAAAAACGGGCGTTAAACACTAGTCAAGAACAACAAAAGTGGATGTGTTGAACTTGAAGATAAGAATTACTCATATAAACAAAAAGAAGCAAAAAGATTCAGTAATCAATGGCCCGTTAATTAAGGTTTATGAAATACGATACCAGTTACTAGTCAGATTCACCCAACAACTCACCTGTTTGAATTGGGATTCATAATGACTTGTCTCCCTGACCACTTTTTCAGTACGGGGAGCCTTTGCAAGCATAGGTTACTATTGTACAGTGAGAAAATCTAAACTGTCTCTTATATAACATTTCTATGGTATTGAGTCAAAATCTGAAATTTCTATGTTTAATTATTAATAAGCCTATCCTTTGCAGAGAATTCTCCAGAATTAGTGCCCTCACATTCAACGACGAACTTGCAACAAAATAAAAAATGTATTGTCTGGAAAATAGTTAATTTTCATACTATTTTTTACTGGAAAAATTTTGTTTCTTCTCATTATTATTTCCAACATTCAAATTTTTCACCATCAGTTTTGAAACATCCAATGTATAGTAGTAATTAAAGCATTTATTGTTTTATATGGGATGCTATTGTAGGTATTATATTTTATTATAAAATATTTCAAATCACAAGCTTGGCCCTTCTTATTTATTTTATCAAACGAACAGATTTATGCGCACGGTAAAGTGGAAGTGTTTTGGTTCATCCTGTTGTGATGGTGTCAGAGCAAGGCACCCTAGCTAACGATGTCCAAACCAGCCAACCAATTATCGTGACACTAAGTGGGGTGCAGCATTGTCATGGGATCCAGATTGGCCGTAACTTGGACAGGATTCCCTTTCTTTCCCCTCCCCCCGGCATTAATTTGCCCTTCTTGCTGTGAGTGAAAAGAATGAAAAAAAGTGCTCCTTCAAAGCCTGTGTATTTACTTTTGCATTAAATAGCAATGGAAAGCAAATGAACAATGGAAAGTGTGACGTACCATGATTGGAAGATTCTTACATTTTTTTCTTTATGTTCTTTCCTTTTCCTCTTCGTTCATTTCCAACTATTGTTTCAGTTGACTTCTGGCTGCAGAAGATTCAAATGTCATATGCTTATTTCAGAAAAATATACTTTTAATACTTGACTTAGCGCAAAATGTTGTTTGTTCTTTCACTTTAGTCCATTAAAGGAAATCTGTTCGGCAGAATATGACAAAATATTTTGTTTGTACTAATAAATATTTCATTACAAGCTCTCTTGTAATTTTATGAGTGACAACATGTTCCACATATTTAAAGTTGAAAGAAAAGTGTATATAATAAAATGACAGTAGCTTATTAATTGTAAGCTGCCAAATACTGCGGTTCGCCCTGAAATGTTATAAAACTTGGGGATTAAAACAGAAGTTTGATAGAAAAAGTATAATATAATAGATTTATTATAAACGCCCCATGTTTATATTTTAATTTCAAATTGGTCCGAGAATTAATTATTTTCTATAGCGTGTCTTAGCGCAAATAGCTGCATGAAGTTGCTTAATCAGAAATTTGCCTTAGGTTTCTGTAGTTGCCACAAATATTGAGGTTCTCTTTACCAAACTCGAGATACCGACTTACCCTCAAACTTATCTATTATTCTAGACATCCTGTCAGAAAGCATTACTTTTGAACATAGTGTTGTTCATTTATTATCCGAAGTATCTGGCTGCAGGCTTGCCTGGAAAGAACTCCATCAAACAAATTTTCTTCCCTTTCTCTCAATTCTTATTTTTGCGTTCCAGTTGTTTTTATTAATTATCTTCTTGTATATCGTCTTCCACTTCTATATTTCTTCCGAAAGTAACACTGACTGAGAAACAGTATTTGTCGCCGGCCTACATTAAAATATTAATGCAATTTATTATATTTAATATAATATAATTAATGGTGCATATATTAAGTAGATATTCTATTTTATCATTTTAAAATAATAATATTTTGGAAGTTAAGGGCTCAAAGCTAGCAGAGAGGAGTTACAGGAAAATAAATAACTGATATAACCAAAAAACGGAAAAGCAAGGGGCCAGTTTTATGCCTTTTTTTAAGACCCAACTACGGGCTGAAAGTAGTTAGAATCTGAACTTTGATCAATTAGGGGCGCCGATTTCTAACGTCAATTTGGTTTTAAGTGAGTCAATCATTTATGGGTATTTTGAATTTTTTAAGTGTTGTGGGGGGAGTGCCGTTTAATTTGTGAACCCCGTTGGCGTTAGAAAGCCACGTGGATGGGGGTTTTGTAAAGGATATATAAAGAGGCTGTTCCTCTGATCATTTCTGAAGTCTTTAGTCTACCGGTGCACTTCTCTTATTGTTGAGGTTAATTACGTAAGGACGACAGAGGTTCATTGCGCATTTCCTGAAGTCTTTAGTCTACGTCTCTTATTACGTACGGGAGTACGGGTTTCATCGTTGAAATAGAGAGTTAATAGTTGATGGCTCGCTCGCGTAGAAAATCAATACTTCAAGTACCGTGTGAGTCGCGGAACGTTTACATATGGTAATTAGTTGGCTGGTGACCACAAAGCCCAGATGAAGCCCATAAAACTGAAATCGGCTTGCAATTACCGTCTCCGTCTCAACAAGGCTGAATGTAGTTCTGGTGGTTCTCAGGAACACCTGACGTGGTTGTAAAAGAACATTAAAATCCACAAATCAAGAATATACAATAATATGTACGTCGTGTGATTATTGTGACAGCTAACATCCTCTCCTAGTCTTGTTGAGTGGAGGCTTAACAAAATAGCGAGAAATACCCTGAGGTGTTGTTGCCCCTGAAGCGCAGACAAAAATTGAGGAATTTAACATTATTGTCGACAAGACCGCTTCAAAACTGGCGCCCAATGCCGGGCTCCTGGTTAAACCACTTCAAAATTAGCTCCCGGTGTGGCGCCTCCATACTAAACCGCCTCAAATTTTGGGCCCAACGTGGGGCTCCTAACCAAATTGCTTTAACTGCTCTCTTGTTTTACTCCTTACATAAAATTCAATTGTCATTTAAAAATATAAAATAATTCTAAAGGTACCTACTATAAACCATTGCAACATATAAATTATCTACCCAGTTTTTCTTTTCTGTCTGTTTTATATATATATATATTTGTTCCCTATTTTGATAGTATTTATTTCCAAGGTTGGTAATTTTTGTGCTATTTCATTTATCTCTATTATGGAATTTTTACAACTTTAAATGAACTATACTACACACAAAAAAAAAAAAAAATATGATATAATTGAAAAAGTGCTATATATGTTTTGATTGTTATTAATGTGATTTTTAACCATTTAGCTTTCCTTTCCTTTAGAGGAAGAGGTACAAATATGGAATACCATTTTGTTTCCGTCTGCTACAATGAGGTAATTTAGAAAATGCTACACGATGTGTACCCACATCAAGATTTTGAAGTGTCCATGGGATATGAATTTTGTAACATGACTGGAAATCAACAAAATACATCTTTATTTCGAGAAACTGCAATTTCTACTGTTTTAAAATGCAGGGTACAAATAAAGAATATTGTTGAAAGATTAATTTAGTTAAAACTATTTATTAAAATGAAGAAGCGAAACTTTGCATGCGAATCTAAGAAGACATAAACCTACTCTTGTAATTCTTCATTTTCAGTAATGACAATGAGAATGCGCCCACACATCGTTTATTTAACACAAGGACTTAATAACATTTTCCCTTGTAAATCGCGGTTCTGATGGTGTACTGGTAACCATACATACCTCCTAAACCCGTTCCGTGTTCAAACCCGGCCAGGACCCATGGATTTTTACAGGCTTCCTTTGGAAGGGAAGGAAAGCCGTGGGTCCCATGTCGTAGTTTTACGGCATGTAAAAGAACCTCAAGCCTAAAAAAAAGAGGCCTCTGAGCAAATTTTGACGGCCGTTTCGCACCCTGAATGCATGGGACGGTGATGACCTGAGATGTTAAAGAGCGTCAGTAAATAAACCAAGTGAACAGATCAGATAGAAATGACTATGCGTTTCCTGATCAGTGTCTTCGTTACAAGCCGCACCGCGCACATTTTATCTTCTCATTTAACAATGATATGAGATTGTTTCTTTTTGCTACTTGGAATGCCACGATCTAAATCTCTTCTTGTTACTTCCAAAAGTTGTCCTTCATTATAAGAGAATGCTGAAGTAATTGATTTTCCATATCAGAAGGTAACTCTGTGTTTGGCCCAATTTATAGTTGAGTGGCCTATCTTGCTGTTATTTTTAAATATGCCACACTAAACAGTTTTTTTTTTTTGGAATATTATAAACATTTACAATGCTTAAAGGAATCACATCACTGTAATCTTCGAAATTCTAATATCAAAACATACGGAAACGCGTATGAAAGACAAACAACTAATATGTGGCAATGATGCTTGTGATATGTGTACTACAGCATGATGTGCGATTCACTTCGATAAAATGAATAAACAAAATGTTACACCATATATATTTACTCTCAAACATTGTTGACCCTTCAAAAAAATAAAAATCACTTCAGATTGTAAAGTATGGCTTCTACCACCAAAAGAGCAACTGGTAATAGCCGGAATTCATACTGTATATCATATCGTTTGACCTCCGTGCTGCACGATAAGGCCAAAAACCTGTGTGTTCCATATTAAGTTTCCAAATTAATGTTTTTCCCCTTTCTTCTACAGTCAATAATTATTTAAAATTAAAAGAGCATTCCTTCAGCTAATGATCATTGCGTCTTTTCTTCCGCAATTGCCTGTGTTAAAGCCATTATCTTTTTATGATTAGTGACTTCGTTGTCTTGAGTGAGTTTTAAAAACACCGCTTAACGTAGTTTCACAATGTCTGTAAAACAGAAAAAGTTCATTTCGTGTCATGTTATCCTATTATTTTTATTTTAGTTCTCTCTATGATTTTTTTAACTTATTTGGTTTTGTAAAATATATTTAATAGAAAATATATTGTGACTTTAATGAATTTTACTCTTTTAGAATAATTTTTAAATTTTATTATGATATAAGCAATTAACATTCTGTAATTAAAGACATTATTTTCACTTATAATTAACAATGTTCGGAAACTGTTATTGTAAACTGAAAATTTTTGTGCAAATTCCATAGTTACATTGTTGTTAAAGTTGATTTAATTTTAGTCCAATTGTTAGGATTGAACAAAACTAAGTTAAAATATTGTCCACAACTCGCGTGTACTACAGAGGCATTCTTTATAATGTGCCTAAGGCTGACTTTCGTATTCTTTCACAGTATTAAGTGATTTTGCAATAGAGCACACAGTTATTGATTGTTCTGAATTTTACAACTAAATATTCACTGATTAATATGGGATTAAATATATTTTGTGGCCAGAAAAGGTACATTATAAGTAAGTTTCTTTCTCGTTTATTCTGCTAATTTATTTAATAGGAACTGTTAAATTGACGTTATGAACTATAAATGGAAGTTTATTTTGTAGAGCAGATTGAAGGTTTTTAAGCATATTTTGCTGAAGTGTAATGTAACCTGGGGACAGTGTGTTGTCGACAAGTTCCCCCACCAGGGTGCTGTATACCACACAGGAGGAAGTTAGTACTGCTGAATTTCTTGCATTTGAAGCTGTCCCTGTCCCCCCACCAATTACATAGTATTGAGATTATCAACACTTGTCATTTTAAATGAACGAATCTGTAATTTCTTGCAGGTATGTTGTGCTTTCTGCAAACAGGAAACTTCGATGACAAAATGCATGTGTGTAGAATTAAGACTGTATAGTGCTTAAGACTGAGCATAATATCCATAATGTGTTAATTATAGTAATATTTAAGAGATAACATGAATTATTATAAAGTAAGGAAAAACTCGCGTCTTTCTCGGAACGCAGTAAGGCTTGGCAAAGTCACACAAAAGAAACTTATCCCTTCAGGAATGCGGCTATCAAAGATTTGTCCTTACCTTAGGCATGAGAGCCAGCTAATTTCGCTCGGGAAGTGACCAGTGTGCGGATACGCAGGTCATTCACATAACGTGTCAAATTTGTTTCATGTGAGCTGATTGACGAATAGCGTAACGTGTGCTCTTGCAACATTTGTCCAGAAAACAGGATTGGATTTGGATGATGTCAGCATTGATCTATGAGCATGTTGGAAATAAAACCGTCGGGAATATTTTCCGTCGCTTTAAGGGGAAAGCGTCAGTTTTTCTGCAGTAAATAAGAAATAGATTTTACCTCAAAAAGGGCAGTCTCAAAATTTTCCGGGCCAAGGTATTGCTGCTGAGTCGTCCGGGTAGTTAGAGGAAGAACGACCTAAGTCCGAGGTACAAGATCCGGCATCACGAGGCTCGACAATCAATCAAGGCGCGAGCTACATATCACACCCTTGTGCTGCATTAAATACCATTGAAGTATCATTTTCTTCACATTGGGCACCATTTGGATGAACGCAACCAAATATATGTATTTGCCAAGTTTACCTTGCCAGTGATCCACGTGAGTTCATCTGATTATTCATATTTGGAAGCATAAACAACTTCTGCAACCAAATCACGAGGCGTTATTTATCGCTAATTCCATATCAAAGTCCCATTCACTGAGTCCTGGTTAGCATACAGCTGCCATAAATCAGCGGAAAGCCCTAGAGAGAGAGAGAGAGAGAGAGAGTCGTGGAACCAGAGTTGGTGGTCTGCAACACCCGTGGCGAAAGCTGCGATCGACGGGTTTAAATTAATTCACCAGCTACCATACAGCCCAATTCCCATCTACCAATAACTTCAAACTGGCGCTCACGACTTGAGGCCAACTACAATTTCCATCCTCCACCAACAATCTAGTTACACATTAATTCCTTCCTTGGAAACCGATTTTTAGTGGGTAAACTTTGCTAAGGGTTGGAATGTGAGCTTGTTTGGTTGTTAAGTGAACAAGCTCGGCGGTAAGTGCTGCCACCCGAAGTTGCTTCCCCAGTGAAATATCGGCTATATAAAAATTGCGGAGCGACTTCTCGTTTACCCGATATAGAGATGTTTAAATTTTATAATTTGCTGGGTAATATCAATCACTGCCTCTAGCGGTTGAATTACCAAGACCTTAAAAGTAATGTTTTTTATAATTTCTGATTTTAGTCTATTAGGAACTAATTCTTATATTTGCACTTTATTACGCGACCTTTTGCTAAATCGCACCCCCAGTAGAAAAGTGTCGTAACTCAAAAAATTCTTTTAAGCAGAATTTTACGCTCCTTCTTACTAGAATAGTGTCATAGCTCTTCAGGTCAAATTCAGAATACTATATGCGATGTTTCAATTTTCTATTTTATTATTTTCCTGCAATGTCTAGTTGAAGAGTGTTGTATACCTGTTATCCCAGTTTTCTACTCCGATTTACAGTTTATTGGATGTTTGTAATTTGTAACTTGCAAGCATGCTTTAGAACGTCATTGTTGTCCGTAACTAAGAATAAAATTTAGCAAGTTCTTTCTGGCAATTTTGAAAATGAGAATCAGGTAATTTTCAACGTTACTATTACTAATAACCAATTACAATATTTTAGTATAATACAGAAAATTACGTGTTTAGATAAATTTACTCTTACTAAAGTAATTCACGTGCAATAAAAGTTAATAATCTTATGGCAGCCTATTAAAGAAGTGCATAAATCCAGTTAAGGTAAATGTAGAGTATTTCAGACTTAAAAAGAATGTTAAATACGAAAAAAATGAATAATTATTTAATTTCGGGTAGATATTGTGCAGCCTTCAGTTTTCATCTATGATGCTGAACGGAATTTTGATGTTTCTTACCCATCAGTGTCTGATTTACATGGGAAACTATTACTCACAACTTTAACAACCATACCTTTAATAAACTACCCAGAATATTCATCTAGTATTAATGAAGCTCGGATACGGCTAAACAATGAGGAGACAATTAATGTGGACGCACAAAATGTAAGTTGTGAACAACACTGTCATTAGGCTTAGCCGGTTTACTTATTTTCACTTTCAAACACAATATTCTAGTTTATATTAATGTGATAACTCCAATGCCTGCCGAACATTAATATAGTTAAATACTCAATCAAGTGCGTTTGATATTATTATTATTATTATTATTATTATTATTATTGTTGTTGTTGTTGTTGTTATTGTTGATGGTGGTGTTGTAACAATAAGTTCCATTGTTTGTAAGCAAAGTTTTATGGAATTACTTTCCTCCTTGAATCATTATTATGTTATACACTATAATATTGTGTGTGGACATAAACATCAAGTATAAAATACGCAAAGAAATGAAGTTATGCAAGTGTTTAAAAATGTGTTTTATGACTTAGATACATGCAGATAAATAAGCAACAAGCATCCAAAGAGATTGATGATTACAACGATGAATTAATTAATTAACGCTTCCAAAATAAATTGTTCAGTGTAGGTATCACTTTGTATTTGCCAATACATTATGAACGTATTTCGTTAACAGGTGTGAATTAGCTAGGGCCTTTAATTTATGACATTAATTAGCTATTAACAAATTTCTTTATGCGTGTAGGATTTACTGTTTTGTGCCTATTTGAAACAACTGTACTCGTCATAAAAACTAGGTTTAGGGTTTGCACCTGTTTATAATGCACGACAGTTGTTCCTTTAATAGTGGCAACAGTGTTCTACGTACACCAGGAAACGGAGCCGTACAGCACGTTAGTGCCGTGAGGCGTGCGGAGATTTGGCGTTGCCGTACCGAACCGTAGCAAAGTAGGTCAAAACCTTCAAGGACGGACGACAGCGTGTGCCCGACATGACTCAGCCGGATCGCCCTAGTGCCAATGAAGATGAAGTTCAGCTTGTTGGTGGGATGCTGGCAACGGATACAATCAAGACGACTCGCGAGTTTGCCCGAGAAAGAGGCATAGCGCCTACGATTGTGTTTTATATCCTGAAAAACCGATTCGGTATGCGAAAAATTGCATCGCGATGGGTTTCGCACCATTTTTGGAATTGCAGAAATGGCAACGATACTGCTGCGCAAAATTACTTGGAACACTGTGAGAGCAAAGGGCAGTGTTCCTACGCCTATCATAACGATGGATGAAACATGGGCCAGATCTTACGAGCACAAACTGAAAAGTCAATGCAAGGAATAACATCATTACGGGTCTCCATGAAAGCCAAAAGTACGTCAGAACCCCAGCAATGTAATGGCGATTGTGTACGACTGTGATGGCGTTATCTTAACGCATGCCTTACCCCACGCTGATGACCTGAGATGTTAAAGAGCGTCCTTAAATAAAACAACAAACATGCCTTACCTCAAGGATAGACCGTGAATTAGCAGTATTACGGTTCATTTCTGGAACATTTCTGCTACCAGCATTGCGCAAAATGCGGCGACACTTTCTGCAGACTGCTTCCATCATCTTGCAGGGCATTGCTCGGACACATGTAGCGCAATCGGTGACTGATTTATACACTCAATGGGGCTGGGAAGTGTTCCATCATCCTCCATACTCCCAGGACTTAAGCCCCTGTGATTTGATTTCAAATATGAAGGAACCGCTTCCGAACAGTTCCAGATATTCTGCAAGAGAAAGACCGCACCATCCAGAGAACAAGAGCTACATCACTGATAACAGCTGCTGCACAATGCTGCAGACTTCATTGCGGCACTTTAGAAGTTGCACACAGCTATCAGTGTGTAATTAATAGTAGCCAATATTAAAGAAACAACGCTCATAATTTATGGATGTATAGTGCTCATAGAGTCATGCATATAGGTATATGAAATGTTCAATATGCTGTCTTATGACAGTTCCACATTATCAGTGTATTTAAAAATAATTATTGTTTCAAATAAGTACAATTCCGCATGTATTAAACTTGATATACACTAAATGACAGACTTACTTTGCAAGTTTAGTCAGTTTAGAAAACGTGTAAGATACGATTCACTTTGCTACATAATATGAAATGTCTCATCATCAGTAAATACCAAGCGAAAACCAAATTATTGTCCTGCAGAGCCTCATGCAAGATCTGAAAGACGTTCTGTCGGTTTAATTCGTTCTTTGACATTAAAGCTGCAACAGTTGCAACCTGTGTGTAATCATAATTAAATGCCGTCTCGAATCATTCAAACATTAGTCTGCGAAATTCCGCATTTCTTACAGCAGTTGTATTCTCTTCTTTGGGCCACTTCGAAAATCTCTCATTTTTTGTACATTTTAATCAGATATGCCCAGTCTCACTTTTCGCTAACTTGTGCACAAACATTCTGTTTCATTAAACTATCGGTAACATCAAGGGAACTCCTAGCATTTGGTGGGTCAAATCCAAAACATGCACGAAACCCCTCACAAGTTATTACTAATTCCCTCCTTGAAAATTGCAGCACATAGGATGGTGTTTTTTTTTTTTTTTTTTTTTTTTTCGTTGTTGAGCACTTTTTCTACATTCCAGATATAATTAACTAAATAAAACCTTTAAGGAGGGCAGTAGAGGAAACTCAGCTCAATCACAACTTACATTTATAGTTACTTTGTAAACAAATTTCCATTGCTGGGCAATCGATTATGCTCAGCACATTGTGGTGACCTGTCTAGTCTCGAAGAGTTTCTAGGTCATTTAATTGATGCAAAATTAACACACAATATTACGAAATTATATTCATATGTAATGAAAACTATTGTTTTCAAAGAAACTGTATATCTGAGTAATTTTAATTTCCTTCTTTATGTGTCTCTCAACCTCACAAATCTCCTATCGTCCTCCAGTTTCTTGCCCAACAGTTATTAATTAAGTTTCACTTTCACTTTCTTTTCTCTACATGGCTAATACGTTTAAATTTTTATGGAATAAAAAACATATGACCTATCCGTACTTACAATAGAAAGGAAGGTAATTCACATCTTATCCAGGTTATCACATATAAAACACAGCCGTTTCACATCACTTTACTGAATTTGCATTTCTCACTCCCCAGTCGACATTTTTAATCGATTTTACAAGCAGCCTGTCAGTGCCAGCATAGCATTCTGATGGTAGAAGTTGATTCAAATACCACAAAAAGATTTCTTCTACATTTCATATCATAAGCTAGTGTAAACTTCATGAACAGTCCTTTTTCTATATACACCTTCAAATTGGTTTAGCTCTCATACACAATATCGCAATGTACAATGTACACGTAATTTACCTCACACGCATTTTCACGCTTTCAATAATTGTGACGTAGAGGTTGAGCAGTAACAGACAATGCTGGTGATTGACTTAAGAAACGAATTTTAAGGTGTAGCACCTTTACAACATTTAGCTGTTTTCATACGGATCATTTCAGAGTTGTATTTTTAGACATAAATGAAGCAAAATTGGCAAACTTTTTACACACTTTCGTCACATTATCATATGTATCTCATTTTATCCCTCTATTATTCTTCTGAACTTTTTGAACATTTTATTTCGTATTTTGTTAAAATAATTGGGCGGGAAAATACTGATTTTCACAATTCTTGAGCAGAAAAATAATCCATTTTCATTCTTGTGGAGCAGTCACTTAAAATCCTATAATGTAATTTTATAGAGCTATAAAATCATATAAATTTGCAACCCCAATAGTTTCCATTTGTCTGATGTGATTCAGAGTTTAGGAGAAGAACGTATGGAGAAGGAGGAAGAAGAAGCTGATAATAACTGTAAGGGACAACCATGATGCATTTGCCAAAGCCAAAATTGAATTCGTTTTGAGGAAAAATCCGAATGTAGAAAGAAGCCTTTGAAACTTCCATTGGATTCTTTTTCCGTGTATTTACAAAATATAATCCATTGGTTTCAGCAGATGTTTCTCCGTACATAAGGATCTCCTGAGCTCAAGCGCCAGTCACTTATATTCGAAAACATAGGAATGTCTTGCGTAATCCAATGTAACAATTGACTGAAACCAAGTAAATTCCACGTCTACTTCCTAAATATTATTAGTTAATGATACATGCTACAATGTTGAATATATGTATGTATTTATTAACTGCATTTGCGCCTACACCTGGTGGTAGAGAAGAAATAATTAAAATTCAATTATTATTTATAGCAAAGTACTTAAAACAGGAACCATTTAACTTAGTTAAATACATGCCAATCTAGAATTAAATAAACAACATAATTTAAATACATTTAGAACTGATTTTATACTTATTTACCTGCAAGTTAACATAATCAAATCCATTTCACCTACTAAAACATGCCAGTCTGGTTAGATATACGTCAATTTAATTAATTAAATACTTCAAACTAATTAAATACACCTCAACTTAGCTTTACAATTAAATACGTTTCACCTGGCTTAAAATATGTCAATCTGGTTAAATACACATCAACCTGGTTAAAAGGCCAAACTAATTAAGTACACGTTAACTTAACTTTACATTATTTATTTAATTTAATTAAATACGCTTATAAAATTATTAGCATTATAATTCAGCATATTTATGCCTAAACACTTATTAGCTTGAATAATAATATAAAAAGTTGAGCGAAGCTTAAATACAATATGGATTTAAACAATATTTCAAGTAGTCCGCAAAAGCTTAAAATTTAAAGCTAAGTACACTAATATCTACTTATGTGTCTACACATTAAATTTTAGGTTACTTTTAAATCTTATCAAAGATGACAACCTAATAGACAACTGTGGATAATTGGTTTTAGTCATTTATGGTTTTATTTATGAAAAAGAATTTGCCTATACATCTTCTCTGTTGCCTATAATTCAGTTTAAAACTATGATCTTTCTTACCGCGGTATGTTGCTATTTCTCTTCTAATTGTGATGTTCCTTCGTATGGTTTGTTATTTTTACGATTTTTACTGATCTACGCCGGATTTTTTCTAGGATATTTATTTTATTTGTGCTGTATGGATTCCGACAAGCTGCTTCATGCTCCATTAAGGGTCAAACTAATGATAAATAAGCTGTTTCCTTTTATTTTGGACTGGCTTTGATTAGTATTCTCATAACAAACCCCATCCAGCAATTTCACGCCCCGAATTGAAAGGGACAATGATGACCTGAGATGTTAAAGAGCATCCATGAATAAAATAAATAAAAGTTACACAATGAATTTGTTCGTCTCATGCAAGTTTAGAACTTAAGTAAAATCATAAGTATTTTCAGCAGTTTTCCTTTTGCATTTAGTTTCTTAGAGTTTATAATTAAGATTAATATCTTGGTGGCTTTTTAAAAATATTGCCTTACTCGTAGTACAGTTTATTTTCATCCTAGTGGAAACCGTCCGTTTGGAAATATTACTAAGATAGCTTTGCAAAATCTTCATATCGGACCTGTCATTAATTTTTCTATAAACAATTGCTCTCAGCAAATAGTCGTACTTTTGATTATATATTTAGACAAAGATCGTTAATATATATATATATATATATATATATAATAAACAACGCTATCTTGTGGAACTCCTGCTGTTACCTTTCCGTAAACTGACATTTTCTAAACTATCCCAACTCTCTAGGTTCGCTCTTCAAAAAATTGCCTTATTCCACAGTACCATCCTTTTATCTATTTTTAGTCCACTAAATTCATCTACTAAAAGTCATACAGTACTAAATCAAAAACTTTTCAAAAATCAATTACCATTGCATCTATCCTGCCTTCGGCAACTATCTGTTAGCTAAGTGGTGAAATAATTAAATAATTTGGCTATCGCAAGGAAACGCTTCTTTGAAATAGCGTTGACGGTGGCAGAACCACACTTTGAAATTAATAAAATTTTCCCTATCAAATTATTCATAACTTAACGTACTATAGATGTCAAACTAACCAGCCTGTAATGTTTAAATGGTTTTTAAAACTCCCTTATGAACACGAACTACGACAGCTGATTTCCAGTCCTACAGTAGGCTGGAATTATAAAAAAAATAAGTATGTTGAATAAGCACAAAGTGTACGATGTGATAATTTCTCCTTCTAACATCAAGACTTTCGTATAAATAATATCAGGATCACGTGACTACCGATTTTTAGTTTTTTTTTTTTTTTTTTTAATTTTCTCTAATTCTGTTTGCTAATATTTAAAAAGTAAGATTATATTCCTAGCATCTTTTGTAACAACCCCTAATTTTTATTAATATTTTTATTTTTGTTAAGTGCAAAACAAAATAAGAATTAGATAAATCAGTATTTTCTTTGTCCTTTTTTTTATTATCCCCCCCCCTCGTTTTCATTACTCATCAGCCCCATTTCCGCGTTATTTCCCTTCTACGTCGTACATAATAAAAATCCTATTCCATGACTCGGTGTCATCTACTTTTATTACTTGTTTTTATGAATTTTTCTAATGACTTTTTTTTTTCCACACTGCAGTTCTGTGGTCAACTCAATATATTTAACTGAGTATTCCTGCTCTTTTCACGAATATTATATGCATTCCTAAACTTTTTCTTTTAAGTTTTTTCCTTATTGTTTGAATGGTGTTTAACGGCCGTTGTTACTACTGAGACACCACAGGTGGTGGACAGTGATGAAACTTGAGATGAAATGTTGGGAAAGAATTTTTTAAGGAAGGAAATATTCCAGACCTAAGTTTAGGGTACCTCCCGGGCATTTGCCATTTATGAGGACTGAAGAAAACCTAGAAAAACCTCAGTCATGGAGGAGGTCCTGGTGGGAATGGAACCCGGACTTCCCGCTCACGAGCACACGCTTTAACGACCTCGGCCACCCGTGGCAGTTTTCTTTAAGTAATGGATGTATTGAGTGTGATACCTTGCACCAGGGTTAGTTTTTTATTCTTTTCAAAGGAACACGTTTCATCATTGCCTCAAGATTTGTGTTCTTAAATGTATTCCAAACGTCCTGCACATTTACTCCAGTGTTTAGAAAAGCTTTATGTTTTTCTAATAAAAACATATGTGGTGCCTCAACCACTGTTTTATTTAATCCCAAACTTCTAATTGGATAGTCCTTGATAACTTTTTATTTTCCACCTGACCTCTAATAGAAATTTATTTGGTCCCTAATTTTTATAGCACTTCGCAGGTAATGTAAAGTGACAGGGGTCTGACACTATATATATATTGTGATCAAAAGTTACCCCAAGCCAATTAATTTACTATTGTTTGAAGTCCGAAATTTGTGCCCGTTGAAATTTTCCGCAGGTAAGTGTAAATATCCGGAAAGTGTAAATATATGCATTTTATAAATAGTGAATTTGTTTTTGCAGAATTAATTATAATCATATTTTAAGCATTAGGCTTATATTGACTAACCGCCTGAAGCTAAAATGTTAAAGGAAGTTGACGAGTAGGTTTCATTTTCAAAGAGTAAGTAATATTGACTATAATGAAGCGGGATGGGTCAGACAGTTACGCTTGAGACTCAGAGGCTCGGGGTTTAAATCCCTTGGGGTCAGTCATCCCGACCTTATATTTTCCCCCTGGCCGCTTAAGTAAATGCTGAAAAGAATCTTTCCAGCAATGTTCTGTTCTTTTTACTTTATGAGATACGATATTTTTAATTTAAGGAAAGGAATAATTGGATTTGAATCTTCCAGGGTTTTAATTCATATGTGATAAAAGTTTTACTATATTTTCAACACTTTTGGAGAAAGAAGACAAATTAAAATGTAATTATTCCTTAAATATGAATTTAAAACTGGCAAATACTTTTATATTTCTGAACACCAACTTTCAAATTATATTATGAAATTTAATTTTTAATCTTTTACAACATTATTTACATTTTTTGTAAAAACCATAGCACTAAGTAAAAATGGATATATCGTTTGTATTCATATACTCAACGTGTACGTTAAAATTGTAAAGTAAAATGACGCACGGCATTGGTCATTAAAGCATTTTAATCAGAGGAAAATGCTGAAATTTAAAAATTCAAGAAAACAAGGATTGAAATAAAAGACTCTATAATGTTTCTTGTTATCTTAAAACTGACTATACGACATGTACCAGCTTGTACTCTCTTCTTTTTGATGTTCAGGTGTAACTGTACTGAATCCTATTCTCTTTCTTGCAGTGTTGTATCCTTGGATTACTGGTAACCTCTTTGTTCATTTTTTCATCCTGATCGACACTTTTTATTGCACTGTCAGTTATATATAATCCTGCTACTCTTCCTTCAAATTTTAAACTGGCTTCACATTCCATGTAATCACCAAAAACTGAAATGTCAGCAATGAATACTTTCTTCTTTAAAAAAGGTGTCTTTTAGACACTTAGTCCAAATAACACTATGAAGGTGTTCATTATTTTTTTGTGCTTTACCTCTTGTACACCCCATGAAAATTATATTGCTGTCCATTGTGTACGTAAATGTTTCTTTAGTCACAACAGAAGGAGGTAAGATAGTTTTCATTGCGGTCGTATTTTCATGTTTTGGAGGTTTCAAAACTTTAGCATTACATGCATATCATGCTCTGGTAAATATTTTCCCATACATTTTATGCACCAGCAGGTATTTAAAATTGGCTACATGTACATACATCTGCGTATAACTAAATGTAGAGCATTTCTTCACAGTGACTGATGCACTTTCTACACATTCTATATATATAGTGTACACTTTCCGCCTGCGGAAGTGGAAGGTTGGAGATCGATGCCAAGACTTTTTTAATCTCTTATGTACAATGTTTCTAGTTTTCATAACCTTACTTAAGGTCGTTTCTTTGCTTGATACTGTGTTCTAACTATGTTTGCATAGACTAATACATATATAAAATATAAATAAACATTTATCTATAAAGTATGCACGCAAATATTATATGTAAACACAGCCATGCGTTATAACCTAAAAGATAACATAGTATTTATACATGCAAGAAAAATGAAATAGATGTGTTTTCACTAAAATAATGAATAATGAAATAAAATGGAATTTGTGCACTACAAATAAACACAAATAGAACGACCATGCTTTATATTATTTAAAATTTTCAAAATTCACATGTTAACAAACACAAGTATTTTGTTTACAAACAAAGGAAGCCAAAGACATTGCTCAGTAATCCCTCTTTTGTTAATAGGTTTTCCACAGGATTTCTTTTTAAATATCCTCTAGAAATATGAATGCACACACAGAAGTAGAAGAAAATTTGAGGGACAGCGCAACTATAGGCATTGAATGACCAGCAGAGAGAATTTAAATGGTCAGAGGATCCCCCCCCCCAAATATGAAATCCTAAAGCCTAAACTAGTTTTATGAACATAAATTTATTTATTTATTTATTTTCTTAGTTTTCATCGTCCCTCGCCTTAAAGCTACACCTGTTCACATCAAACAAGAACCGATAAGTATTAAATAGTACAATCTAGTAAAACGAATACCGTCTGATATCCCCTGTTAGGCAATCCTTAGCCATTCAATATTATTTATTTATCAACACACTAAGCTTATATGTAGCACATCTAGCTGGAGTAAATTCTGGTTTACATCTCAACTCTTAGTTCAGGTTCTGGCTCATTCAATCTTTGAGCCATCATGCCATAGTGTATCAAAGATAGTTCAATCAGCATTAGGCAAGTTAGCTGCCAATGGGGTTCAGATTCCTTCCCAAAATATCTGAATCCAGATACATCTCTGAGATTGAATTTGTTAGCAAATGGCCTGGCAGTGGCTTCTTAAATGATAATTAAACCACATCTAATTCTCCAAGCGCCCGAATATGAAGGTATTACAGAGAACGAAAATATATACTAACATTTTATTGACTAGGTATCTAATTAGTAACTGTCTTTTGGTTTTATTCCACGTTCTTTTGCAGTATTTACATCTATAGTCAAAACCCAAATAAGTATATGAATAAATAGTATATATATAATTCAGAATAAAACACTGATGGGTATACTTTATAGAGGTTATATATACAAATTGCAGATTAATCTATAGGTTTAAATATCTTATAGAAATTAATAAATGCTTAGCTAATGAGCAAGTTATCTGCCTTTCTCAGTGTGGATTGAGAAACGTGCACTTTGTCCCGAAGCAATGGACAACAGGGAACAGCAGCCGGGCTTTTTTTTTTTCCTGGAACATAGCAAGGAGTCGGAAGCAAGAATAATAGCGTGGGTAGAGCAAGGGGATGGATGACCTGAGATAAGGGGAGGTGTCTGTAGATGATGTCGCTTTTCAGAGGTGTCAGCGCGGATAATCGGCTCCGTGAGATAATTAACTCCGCGTTAGAGGCAACGATAGCAAAATCTGACGTCACATGCCCCGCACTTGCAACAGGATCAATTCCCATCACCCCTCTAATAACTGCACGTTTCGCTGAGGTGATGAAGGGAGTGGATAGTTACCAGGAACACCAAACATGAATGCTCCCAATTAGGCATCGGGGATGCCTTAAGCTTAAAGCTCCTTTTATTTACGTACTTATTGCACAATTTAATAAATTAGCTGTTCCAATTTGTTTGGTGTGAATGGTGGTATAGAAAAGGCCATGTGTTCTTTGGAAGCAATAAAGGAGCTCTGTTGCAATTTAAAAGTTGTTTAGAATACGTAAGATGTAATTTCTTCAGTATAGGTAGATTAATAAAGGGACAGAAGTACGCTGGTTCAGAAACGCGACTACCTGGGGGTATAGTAGAAAGCTGCGTTCAACAGACTCAATCCAGTGCAATGATAATCTTAGCATCGTTTCTTTATATTTTCAACCAAAGATGTACGACGTTCATTGCCTTCATATTTATCAAAATCCTTTGAGTGGCAGAATGAATAATGCTGTATGAGCGATTTAATCGGCTCCAATAGTTAGAGCCAACTTATGACTGTTTGCTAATGACCCCAGTTGACGCCAAATTATGAGCCTGTTTAGTTGGCTTCGACGATGTGCCCCAGGTTGGGAACCAATTTTGAAACGATTTATTGTCGACGTCGAGTGGCCTCACATTGCGATGCCAATTTTGCAGTGGTTTGGTCGATCGCATATTTATAGCTTGGATGTTGCTGCCCACGCTTCAATAACAACAATTTCTCAAGGTGATATCTGCTACTTTGTTGACGAAACGCAAAATTGCAGATTATATTTTTATTTTTTATTTCATACATTAAACAGCACTAACGCTGTTACACCATGTAGAAAAGATCCTTATATTATACTCTGGGAGTGCTGATATTTTCCCTTTATCAGTAGTAGTAAAATATATTAATGCTTCTTGTCTTCAACACTAGAGTTCGAATGTGATTCAGTCTTTATAAGCACGAAAACTATCCTTCGGTAGATCTAGATCAACGGTTCTCAAACTTTCCTTGATCATTGACCCCCTTTAACGATCTCTTGCTGGCGCGGACCCCTAAGATTTAATTCTAAAGTTTAAAGTCTGTATTTCATTCTACATATTTTTAAAAGTTGTTCGTCAGTGGTCAACTAATTAAAAAAATATAAGCAAATATTAAATGCACATTTTAAATTTATCTTTGTTAGAATATCCTGACAGAGATAATAATCATAACAAAAACATTACATTAAAATGTATTTAAAAAGTATAAAATTTTAATATTACTAATAACTGACAATATATAACACAACATTACTTGTTAACTGTAATCCTTGAATGAGAGAATGATGCTGTATTTCACTTAAAGCAGTGTTATATCAGGCAGAATATTACAAATTTGTAGTCTGAGTTCTGATTTTCCGTTTTCCGAATGATTTCCACATTACTCTTTAGATAAAAGAGAGCAAAGAATACTTTTTGACACAAGCATGTTGTTACATAAGGCATCAATACTTTCATTGCATTCTTTTGTAGTCCCGGGAAAATAAAATGAAAGAGCTGAAAATTCGGAAAGGATAATGATCCATCCCAGCATTTACCTAAGCGACCAGGGGAGCCACTATGCTCGGTAACCAAAGATGACAATACTCGTGTCCTATCATCACAGCGACTTTGATATATTTACCATCAATTCCCTCTCTAATGCTGAATTGTGTTTTGTGACATTGTATGCTATAAGTAAAGATTTGTTTGTATAATTTGTATAAAATGGTTTAATATTTTATGTATTTCATTAGAAATAATAGTATATTTTCAAAGTACATGACATATTCTTAAACACGACACTTAAGGTCTTTGCATTAAATGTTAAGACAAGAAAAGGATTATTAGCGCCAAGGCTAAGGTAATAACTGCATTGCTTCATTTTCTTTCACGCGTGGATGAATATACTGGGAATATTTGAAGAGCTGGCAGATGCGTTTTCCTTGTATTCTTACACATAATTAGAAGCATTTTCTTAATATAAAACTCTTCTTAATATATATCTTCAGCAACTAGCATACGAACAACCAGTCGTGAGGTCTATTGAGGAGTTGCATGATAGAGAGGCAGCAAAAGCCAAGCTAGATGCTGTCCAGCGTTCTCTAAATCAAATGGCTTATTCCAGAATAATGTAACAATATTTACAATATATGTTAAAATATAATAACAAATAAAACTTTATATGCTAATACATTACAAGCGATACAGATGCTCGATGATTCAGCTCATATTGCGAAGTATTGTCAACTTTGTGCTCAAATTTTTTCATGGGAGCGCAATGTCTTTTTCTCATGTCCACACATTGCAGAGAACAATCTACTTTGAAGTATGAGAGTGCTGGCAGATAGCGCTTATCTGTAAATCAGAGTTATAATAAATAGAAGATTCTCTTGGTCTAAATTTGTCCTTAAACTGACAATTCTTACTAACACAAAGATTTATTTTAATCAAAAACTTGACATTAACTTTCCGGACATTTGTTTTAAACGCTGCCGACATCTACTGCAAGCATTGCTGAATTTGACAGAAACTACAAAATATAGTGCAGAAGCGTGCAAAAACGGCTTAAATACGAGAGCCCGAGGAAATATCGGAAGTTTGGATCTGCCTAAGTAGGTGTCCAAAAGATTGGTTACATCAACTGTTATTCAGTTTTTGAAAGAAGAACTGAGTAATGCATGTTTTGTGAATCGGTTTTCAGTGATTTTGCTATGTTTGTTTTGGTTTATTAATTTATAAAACCATATATGAGCATTTTAAATTTATATATTTAGTATGAATATATATTAATTTTCAAATTACAACAAGAAATCCTGAAAGATTGAAAATACGGCAAGACAGTATATCTAATCTTTTGGGCAGCAATTGTGCAGAAAGCTACACATAAGCAAAGTAAAGAAACACATAAATAATGCTTTTGTTATATCCTTTAGGAGCCTACAATAAGTTTAATTTTGTTATGTATATAAAATGGAGTAGAACTGATCCCATATATATTTAAGATAAATATTTGAAAAATTAGAATTACAAAACTCATATACTTTTGAAATAAACACCTCTTATTGTGTGTATCATATACTCGTGACATTATTCAGCACAAATTGTGGTTACCATGTGCTACCAATTCTAGCATTTGTAACTGTGCAAAATCTTCCAATTAATGTTTGTAATTATCACTATGCAGAGGACCGCCACGGGTGGCCGACGTCGTTACGGCACGTACTCGTGAGCGGGAGGTCTGGGGTTCGAGTACCACCAGGTCCGTCCTCCCTGACTGAGGCTTTTTGCAGGTTTTCCTCAGTCCTAATAACTGGCAAATGCCGGGGAGGTACCCTAAAAACTTAGGCCTGGAACGCTTCCTTCCTTGAAAATATCCTTTCCCAATATTTCGTCTCATGTATCATCAGTGTCAACGCCTGTGGTGCCTCAGTAGTAAAAACGGGCGTTAAACACCATTAAAAAAACTATGCAGAGGGGCACTGAAAATATAGTAAACTCTGGTGGTTCCTTGAAAAGGTTATTTAATAATAATGAAGAAGAGAGTAAATTGATAAAATTGAAAGGTACTGTGTAAATGCAATTTTATAAACAGTTATTTGAGGGGATTTTGATTTATTATCTTTTGAAATATTCAAAGCAATGAATACAAATTGCAGCAAGATTAAAATTTGAATGGCATGAACTAAACGTGCAAGAGCAATAATAGTATAAAATTATTACAGATTCACATAAAAGGAATAAATTTAAGACATGAAACTTTCAAGGCGATAAATAATCATGGCTTCAAGGGAGATCAATCGTGAAGCGATAATTAATTAAAATATTTAATCAAAGGGCCTCACAAATACCTATAACAAAATTTGGCCAATTCGACTACTAGATAATATTAAATCTTGGGCACAGCAATAATCCAACTGAGCTACAACGACTTGCTTCATGCGTACCTTTAAAAGCAAATAGTCCATTAAATTTAAAATGGTGTAACTATACAACATATTGCTTAGGTAAGAACACTTAGCAACAACACTTAATAACCCATAAATTGGTTAAGACAACACCAGAAAAATTAACTATAAGATCCCTTTCTTTACAAACTACTAACATCTAATTATATTTTATAAACCTACTATTTTAACAATCTTAAATACCTGAGTCACTGGCTATGTTACCATGAAGCTATTTGTAATGTATTATATTGGACCATGCCTCACTCTGGAACGTCTTGACTGCGTCTGTTCAGGAAGAACAACTCTCTCTAGTTGATATGTAGAAGGCCCGTTCTTTTGAAAGTTCGTCGTTAATACAGAGGCGTATTAGTCAAAGAGCGATCGCTTCTGCAGTGCGACCGTTCCTATCGAGCTATTCGAGATGTTACTAGATGAAAGAAAGGAAGGACGGACGGACGGAAGCGAAAGGTTTGATTTAGATTAACTGGTTAATGCAAAACTGGCACAACTACAAATTGGCCATTATTTAATTCAGAAATGAACTGAATTATTGTTTATAGAACATTAAAAGTGAATTAGAACTAATTCAAATTTCTTGGAGGCGTTTCAGTAATTTACACTGTGTTACAAATGTAATCATGTAGGTTCAGCTGATTAACTGATGCCTTAGGGTAAAAGTGGCAGAAAAATAATTACTTTTCTTAAATACAACCTGAACAGCTTACAAGATTATTTTTAAACCTTTGTTTCGTTACACGTTGCATCACAAAAAGAATGAAATTACATTTTTTTATAATTTCTTTTTCAATTTGTTATCCAATGTATGTGATATATATTTAAGAACAATAATTATAATTGCACATTGGATTGGTTCTACTGAAATCCACCATGTGACTGAAACTTTAGGCAGAAGACACCAATGACCGCTGACAGGTGTCAACTTGCTGTTTTTAAGAAATCTCAATTATATAGCTATGAGAGTAAAAAATACAGATAGCTGAATGCAAGTCGCAAGGGGCCAAGGTCGTGCTGGTCGCGGCTACTTCCATAGACAAGTTATCCTAGCATTTCTGTTCACACAACTTTGATCAATGATATAATGGACACATTATTGGTTTCATTTTATAACGAGTATTAAGAAGTGTTATAGAGGTTGTTCGAAATGATGACCTTCCATTTTTTATATAGTATCTTAATGAAATTTGGATTTATCGCAACAGCTCTGCTTCCGTAATTCCTTAAATTAGTGCCCCTAAATTTCATGTAAGGTTCTTTATGTTTATTTGTTTTCTGTGGCATGTAGTATTCTCTATACTAGTGGTAAAAGTTCAATACAATACACTACATAAAGATTGACTTCACTAACACCAGTTGTCTGTAATAACACAAGACTTGAATTATACCGATTTTTTATCCGCAAACTGAATAATAAAAACGCAAAAACCGAAATGGTTACTTCGTTTCGCAACAGCAGACTGCGACTGACTGCTCCGTGTCAGCGCGGAAAATGTCTGATTCAACTGGGTGAACCTGGCCCAGCGCGCATTGAGCATATTTGCAAACGCAGGCCAAAAATAACTTTCGATACTATAGAGAGGTTTGTAACCAGTGAGTTCTATGTTTATAAAATTAGTTGCACTCCAAGTTATTGAAAATGATTTACCATATCACATTTATTTGTAATGCACTACAAATTCAATCATTGTAAGCTGATTCTACATTAGAGTAAGTTACTCTAAGTAAGTTAGAGACATTACTATCGCAAAAATGTACAGAACCATATTTACATAAGTTTTGCCTTGTACGGATATAGCTTGCGCTTTAGAAAAATAGCTATCAAAGTTTGAGATGCGTTATCGACAGTTGACTTTTACTCATTATAGGGGCAAGGACTCGCAGTTTTCAAATTGCCTGATCAATAGGAGAGGGTATTCTGAGCTACGTTTGAGACGTTCATATCCCTTATCACAGTACAGCGAGTGTTTCGCACTAGGTTTCAAAGGACGCACGACATGTGAATATCATTTACTCAGTGTCTAGGGTTGGTCGCGGTTGTCCTATGACAATGTTGAAACAATGCGACAGGCGTTTCATGCGAAGTCCATGAAAGTCACTGGCTAGAGGAAGCAGAGCTTAACGTTCCACATGCGACAATGTGGAAGGTATTGCATAAACGGTTATCAGTTAAGCCGTAAAAATTGAAATTTTTGCAACACCCTATATCATCAGCTCCTCTTCACGGATGAGGCCACATTCCGCATGGAATCGATTCTCTGCCACGGATGCGGAATCATCGGCTGATGATAAGGTGTTGCAAATTTTCAATTTTTAACGCTTAACTGATAACCATAGAGGAGCTGTGCTACAAAACCATCTTCTTCTATTTTCTACTATATTTCTCCAGAAAACTAGACATTGTCACTGAATGCAGAACCACCCATAAAAGATTATGTGAATCGGGACATCATCAAGTAACAAAAATATAAAACTCTGATGGTGTCGTTCAAGACTTCTTCTTATATATCCAAAGTTAGTGAATAATGCTGTGCCAAGAATATTACAGAGTTTGTCATATTACTTCATTGCACCTGTGCCTTTACTGAGAAAGGAACCAGATCAAAGATGAAGAGATCAGCATGAAAAGTACACCGAAAAGTTAGAATAATGCCTAAATGTTGATATTATAAATGATTTTCAGCAATTTGTTAATGTTTTTTTTTTCCATAATACAAACGAGTTTGGAACTAAAAGGTAGTGAATGATGTTTATTTGTAAGTTTTAGAAGTTCTTTGTCGTGATTTGGAAAGTTATACTGTTGCTGTAAACAGCAGTTTGATAGTTAAATTCTGTTTTTCAAGTGTTAAAATTACAGGACTTGAATTAAGTTGGTGTCTCTTTCTAACCTAAAACTCTCAGACAGAGAAATGTTAGTACGGTATAAAAATATTATCATTGATGGTCAGTAGTATAATGTAAGCACTGAACATTTATTAAAAAGCACACATGATTTTAGAACATGCCAAAACACATCTGTTATTGCTAAGATAGCTCTCCAATTTTAAATCAGGTTAATTGTCCTTAAAATGTGTGTGTATGATCCTTTTCCAATCTTGCTTGCTTTTATCATTCTATCTCTTTCTACTAGTGTTGACCATAACTGCAGGGAGAATTTAACTTGCCTCATAAATTATACTTGAGCAACTATGAAGTATTCATTATATATGTCCCATATTTCATATGTCCAATACTTTGAACGATAGGGAGAAAATTCATTCTCTCTTAAGTGATGAAATATACGTTAATAGTAATTTAAATTTTAAATGAGGATCAATAGTCGGAATGGCAGAAAGATGTGTTAGTATTGCCAAAACTGCAGTAAATTTTGTGATTACGTCATCCTTTGGATATTTCAAAGACGCACTCAAGCTAGTTCCTGTCAATAATTTTTCAGAGGAATGATTGCAAGGTATTACTACTGATATAATTAAATTTGTACAGAACTATGGTTTCATAGTTCTGTGCGTGTGTTTACAGACAACAATATAATTAATAAAATATGTTCAAACATCTTTCACCTTCTGCAGCCAGGCGTTATTTCTATACTTTGTTAGCAATGTCATAAAAACTGCATACCTTGGTCACTTAAGGACATTCTATCGAAATTAGGTGCATTGACTTCTAAAAAGGCGCATAAACTTAATAGAAAACATTTATTTTCTAAAAAAATTGAAAAGACACAATTTGCCTCCTTTAAAAACAATACTAAAATGCGAAAACACGTTTTCATTCCTAGAAATAATTAAAACTTTATGGGACATGTGAACAGTAAAAGCGTATTGAAGGGTATGTGTAAGCGATATGAACATACAGATGCTATTTCGGATATTAATGGAGATACAATGAAATAACTAAAACTTCATGGGACATGTGAACAGTAAAAGTGTATTGAAGGGTATGTGTAAGCGATATAAGGATACAGGTGCCATTTAGGATATTAATGGAGATACAATGAAATAACTAAAACTTCATGGGACATGTGAACAGTAAAAGTGTATTGAAGGGTATGTGTGAGCGATATGAGGATACAGGTGCTATTTGGGATATTAATGGAGATACAATGAAATAACTAAAACTTCACGAGACACGTGAACAGTAAAAGTGTGGTGAAGAGTATATGTGAGAGATGTGAGCCTGCAGGTCCTATTTGGGATATTAGTGATATGTGACGTTAATAAAGATTGTTTTTTCTAAAGAAGTTGAAATTGTATATTGTGTAATTTGATGGAGAAACCTTAACACGTGTGAGTTAAGCAAGGTTATATCTTTGACTATGGAATCAAGTACTGCTGTGCTTGAATATATAGTTCAACTTTATTGACCACTACCAGGTGTTGCTTCTCTAATTCTAGACAGTAAATTGGAATAGATTTGGACACTATTGATGTTTATGTAGAACTAATTACAACTTTTCTCTCCAAGAAATTGTAAAGTGTGAAAAAATATTACGGCGGAAAATTTTTTCAGTAAGTGAAATTATTGTTTCGAGATATGGTCAGTTCTAGTAGTAGTGTAACTACATGACAAATATGACATTACTCATTTTCTTTCAATATTAAGTTCAGGTTCCTTGAAAAATGTATCTCGATGAATGTGTAGAAAACTATGTTTATAGTTATGTTTCACGTAAAGTAGTGCAACTCACGAATAGTGGTTGTAGCATATACATGAGATTGTGTACAAAATAAAGTATGCATCTTTTGATTTTCTGCAGTGAGGAGGGCTGAAGGTCCTTTCTGGTTTTGTAAAGTTCATATACAGACACAAGTGCACTATTTTTCAGTAAATGTTTGTATCTCCCACAGTGAAGAGAAATTTATAATGCAGGATGATCAAAAGAAAAGATACGTTCAACTAACAAAGTATAATCTAGAGAGTGAACTTTAAGGTAATATGTTATCATAGATATTTAGTTTATTTTGCTATGGATAAGGTTATTGACATTTCTGCAAACATTATAGCAAACATATGAATGAGCAACGTACAAAAAAGGGAAATACAAACACTTGTATAATATTTATTTTCATCTTTATACATATATTTTAAAGTATTTCAACAAATGGGCATAGGATTTTATTGTAATCTCAGTAGAAAATAGACATAATTAATTGGATTTAACTTAAATATGGATTTTCAGTATTCTTATTATTTACCAGGAATGAATTGTTAAACATAAAAGAAATCAAATTCTTTCAGGTACTGATTTACAGATATGTTGTTATTGTCTATTAATTAATAGATATCCAATGAGGGATAGTGTTCCCCCACAAGTTTTTGAAACAGTGCTATAGACAAAGGTCATTTTTAATTGCACCTTTATTTATAAATGTTATTAAAGCTGTCTTCAGTTTTAGAAAATATGATGGCATTGCCATAAGGCTACTTTATCAATATACTGCAGTGTTTTAAAAATTAACAACATGCCTTGTCAAGATCTAGGAGGCAATGTCTCCTTGCAATGTAGTTGCTGAGAAAGACATGATTCAGTGCATCAAGTGCAAGACACGAGTGCATGTAGAGTGTGGTTTAGTTAAGCCTGCAAAGAAAATCAAAACAAAAACAATTTTCTATTTTAAAGACTGTAAATAAGCATAATGCAAGAGCTTATCCTGCACATTGAATAAGAAACATTTCCATCGTAAGTAAACTATGAGCCTTAACATATGAATATTTATTAGTAGCCTGAGTTGATGATAAAATTATCAATTGTTTATGTATATACAGTTCCATTCGGATGTACACTGCTAATATTAACAACAATAACAGTTTGGATCGTATGTGTATGCGTGTTTGCGTTACTTATTAGTTTTACAACAGATTCTATCTTTTGGCAATTTTTTCCTGTTGGTCCGAAATAGAACATCTTCGGTTTAATTTGGAAGTATACATTGTTAAAACGGACCGTTGATATGAATTGAAATTTATTATTATTATTATTATTATTATTATTATTATTATTATTATTATTATTATTATTATTACTATTACTATATTAAATCTTGGCTTAGCTTTCTTATTTGGAAAATGTTAACTTACACTTATAAATTTTTATTTTGCACCAATCTTCGTCTTTTTTTTTTTTTGTTGCTATAATTGATTACACAAAAAAATAAAACAGGTCCATTTTAGGCGGTTTTACTCTAATTAATGATGCTAAAGTTTGAAACTTTCCTTACTATCCACCATTAAAATCTTTTATGTAATAATTATTACTAATGTTGCGTTTTTGTCACTGGTTTTTCATAATAACTAACAATAATAATAATAAGTAAGAACAATTCTGTCAAAATCGATGATTGAAATATCAGAAACTCTTGTAAGGTACGAAATGTTTTCTTCTATTGTACCTAAAACTCTTGCTTCTTAAGTAAGATGATATATATAGGAGGGTTTTCAACATTCATCTTGAGATCTTGAGAATACAGACATATGTGCAGACCTCCAACCTCGGTTTTTATCGGGATAAAGGCAATATCGGGGTATTCCAAGAAAAATTGTGCACCATGTACTTCACTTCCTCAAAACACCGTGGTATTCTATTGCTTGAACATGTCAATATTTTCTAGATTTGAGCATTTCATCACTTCCACTGTCTCCGACACCTCACACTATCCTTGCAATCAGACGTCTAAGAGCGCCAAATTTTATTGAGCACAATTTCGTGTTTTTAGATCTGGCACAAAAGTCAAACAGTTGTAAAAATAAAAATCTGACGAAGTGAGTTAGGAGAAGCAAAAACAGTGAAAAAATATTTGTCAAGAATTTAGCTCTGTGCCTGGTAATGTATTTAACATAGCACACTATGTTATATAAAGACGTGTGATTAACGCCTCCCTGGTCTTGTGGTCAACGTGTCTGCCTGCAAATACGGAGGTTCGGGCTCGAATCCCATAAGACCTCTTGCTTAAATAAGGTTTTCCTCGAAGTTTTCTCTGAGAGTGAATGCCAGATAATTTTAAGCGATGTGGGTTCTGGACTCATTTAACATCCATTCACCGCCTCTTTAGACATTTGTTGTTATAAGGAACTTTAAATCTTCAGCACATATTCACGTAAATTTGTTGAATAAGATATTTAACGAAACAGCGTTTCCTAGCAGCATGGGGTGGCTACTTTGCAAACTGCAATCTAAAATCAAGTAACTCTGAAAAAGAACGCCCCGCTTCTTGTTCACTCGAGATCTTCAGATTCGTCAATCAGTTCTTCAAATGGATCCCGGAAGTCGCGAGCTACTCTTTCGTGATGCTCAATTATAATAATTATTTGTACAAATAATATAATATTCACATAAATAATTAATTTACATAATAATTATTTGTAGATATCGCAGCTATAACATATAACCATTGAGCTCCATTTAAAAACTAAACAGCGCTTTTTTCACTTTACCACCTACTGACGAGCCATTCACATTTTACTGCGCTAAAGTGTCGGCAATGTCGAAACTGAGCTATGATATACACACATTAAGTTTTATGATTTAAGCACGCAAATAAAATTTTGTTTATATCATTCTCAAATAGAAAGTAAATTATGTATGTTTAAAAACGAAAAATAATAAGACAACTAAAAACTGAGTAGTACAAACCACATGGCACGGCTGTTCTCGATAGGGGCAGTCTAGCTTATGACGCGCAATACTGAAAATCGATCAATTTCTGAATTGATCAATTTTTATTTTAGCATTGCAGCGTTAATGTTATTTTAAAATTAATTTAATCTGGAACATAGCGTGTAGTATTAATCTACTAACTTCTTCTGGTAGCCAAAATTGTTGCATTTTATTTTCAAATCTTTTATCGTATTTTAATGTCATATTAATTTGAGTCTGGACTGTTTTTGTTGCTAAAACAGTTTATGGATTGCACCACGATATTTTAATCAAAGGATTTGTTAATAAACATTCATTAATTTACATTTTCTTTCATTGTACTAGGTGAAAAACAAAGATTTTATTATTTATTGAATTAATGATCAATCTCACGATTTCTTTACTTACCAGAATTCTAAATGTTACATAACAGAAACTTTTAAGGTTTATTTTCAAGTCATGCATGAAGAGGTCTGTGATGTCAGGTTATAACTTAAGGAGCACCACCACTAATAGATATACGTAATATGCACTTTTGAAGCGCTCTTTACTAGTGCAGGGAACATGGATTAACATGTCAAATAATATTGTGACAAGTTAAGCAGGTAAATGTTGGCAGTACTAGATATTTGTCATTATTTCAAATTATATGTAAATGTTTAGAGATTCTGTTGCTAAGAGGATATTGCATAACAGTTTTGCAACCCATACTCTGGTTAAGCCCACAACTTCCTGTTATTTTATTGTTACTAGCGTCATGTAAAAATCATCTTGGTTAACCTACTTCCATTAGAAAATCCAGTAGAATTTTTAGAGGCTTTAGAAACTTCTGTGAAAGCCTTATGAAGTAAATTATCAAGTTCTTCTGAATATTCTGAGAATTGACCGGAACTTGAGAAGGTATAAAACATAAGGGATGCTCAGCGGAGGTCGTCAGATTTTGGAAGTGTTTGGCCGAACCCACCCGGTCTCGGGTTGGGCTATGGCTACCACTCTTCTTAGCTCCGCCATTGACCTAAAGTTAGAATCAGACCCAGGCTGGGGATGTTCTCTGGCGTTCTCCGATTAAATGAATAAATTCTACTATGCATAGTTTAAATGGCTGAAATTACTTGCCCCTCCTTGTGTTCCGACAACATCTTCCTGTTCGCCGTCAGATGAGTGAAATCTGCTGAAATGTTCTAGTGGTACAGCAACCCTGCTCATAGGGCGATGCTCCCAGATTCTCTGCTGCAGACAAGAAGGTCAGAATCTCTGCCAGATATATCACAAACTTCTTCTCCTTCCTGATATGGACATTCGTCCTTAAACTATTCAAAATTAGAGAAGTAACAGTCGCTATCATGTTCATTTTCCATTAATTTTTCCAGTTCTTCAAGCATTTGCTTTGTAGTTAGACTTGCTGGCTTGTCAAAATAAACTCAAAACAAACAATGCTTTAAGCTTGCGCATGGATTATTGTATGAAAAACTCTTGCACAAAAACTTCAGGACGACGCGAAAAAAATCAACATTAAATTTTGTGCCTTATTATCTCCATTTCCTGGTAACAGAAAGCCGAGTAGCAAGCGGAGAAACAATCGCTCACCTAAAATGCTCAATAAGTAGATGCAAAAATCACACGGCCGGAAGTCGGTCCTGATGGTGTAGTGGTAACCGTACTTGCCTTCTAAACCCAAGATCGCGGGCTCGATCTCGGCCAGGATCGATGGATTTTTTCGGGCGTAAATATCCTAAGTATATCTTCCTTCGGAAGGGAAGTAAAGCCGTGGGCCCCATGTTGTAGATTTACAACATGAAAAAGAACCTCAAACTTGAAAGAAGAGGCCTCTGAGAAAAAGTTGTCTGCCATTTTACACCCTGGTTTAAATGGGACGATGAAGATCTCAGATGTTAAAGAGCGTCCGTAAATATAACAAATAAAAAAAAATCACACTGACGGAAACAATCACTGAAATACACAACAGTAAAAAATTAGGGCGCTAACTTTTATAGGTATATTGTTTTACGTACGTTCTTCTACAACAGCTTCATAGCTGACATTTTGTGTGGAAATAGTTTATCACGAAATACGATTAACAAAAAGTCAATAATTGCCAATGCAAAATATGAGAAAGCATAGAAGTACTAAAAGTTTAAATTTCGCTTGGGATCAAAATTAACGCAAGGATCTTGGGTGAGGAGACAGAACTGCTTTATAATTTTACTGCCATATAGGATATAGTTGTTAACATTAACAGATTGATACATATAATATTTGGCAAAAGATCGAATTCCACCAAGCAAGAACTTTGTCATTGGCACTTTTAAATATAACAGAACGTTTTATTTTGTTTCTTTTCTTTTTTCTCCGAAGACATACTGTATATATATCCATATGGTATTTAACTGCTGTAAGCATCAGAAGCAGTGAACACTGATGATACATGAAATAATAAATAGGAAAGGATTTTTTTTTAAAGAAATGAAACGTTGCAACCTAAGGTTAGAGCACCTCCCCAGCATTTGCCAAATATGAGGACTGAGGAAAACCTCGAAAAATCCTCAATAAGACAGGAAAGCCCTGTCGGAAATGGAACCCCAGATCTCTCGTTCAAGTCTGTGCGCGAACGATCTTGGTTTGTCATTTCATAAGTGTTAGTCATTTTTTTTTTTTTTTGAGTAATGTTTAACGCCCGTTTTCACTACTGAGGCACCACAGACGGTGGACACTGGTGATACATGAGATGAAATGATAAATTGGGAAAGGATATTTTTTTTTAAGGAAGGAAGCGTTCCAGGCCTAAGTTTAGGTACCTCCCCGGCATTTGCCAGTTATGAAGACTGAGGAAAACCTGGAAAAAACCCCAGTCAGGGAGGACGGTCCTGGCGGGATTCGAACCGCAGACCTCCCGCTCACGAGTCCGTGCCTTAACGACCTCGGCCACCCGCGGCGGTATAAGTGTTAGTCATTTATGCATAAATTATGAAACATAAAAATCACATAAAATATCATCACCAGTTAACAAGAGCAGGATATTTATGCTAAAATGGCACACATAACAAGGGTGTTTCGAATAGCTGCATACGGTATTTTAAAAGTAAGCGAAATGCACGTACTGAATGTGGTAAAGCTAAATGGAAAAGATCACTCCCTAGAATATCATTATTTTAGGTGAGATATGCTGAAGAAGCGGATTACTCAACGTTTGTCAATTAAAAAGTAAACAATTCCTGCAAGCTACCCTTGCACGGCTACATTCCTTGATGATGTTCGAATATACACATTTGTGTCATTCTTAAATATAACATTCAGATCAATATTAACTTATCAATTATCTATCACTTCTGTTTATTTTTTGTTTTGTTTTTTCAAACCTGTATGTACTACCTATGTGTATACTATATAGTATAGGATGCCTCTCTCTCTTTTAAAAAAAAAAAAAAAAAAAAGGAGCCCAACATCGTAAGCAAAATAATTCTTACAAATGAAAATGATAAATAGGATATTCCATGAGTTGAGGAAGCCAGACTTCATAGCATGTGTCCAATATTGTGCATTTGCTATGTCAAGATCTTCAATATCTGATGGCCTGACGATTTTGTTTATTTGTTTATTTACGGACGCTTTTTGACATCTCACCGCCACGGGTGGCTGAGGTCGTTAAGACACGGACTCGTGAGCAGGAGGTGTGGGTTCGAATACCGCCAGGATCGTCCTCCTTGACTGAGGATTTTTCCAGGTTTTCCTCAGTCCTCATAAATGCCAAATGCCTGGGAGGTACCCTAAAACTTAGGGCTGGAACGATTCCTTCCTTAAAAATAAATCCTTTCCCAACATATCATTTCATTTCATGTATCATCAGTGTTCACCGCCTGTGGGGCCTCTGTAGCAAAAACGGGCGTTAAACACTATTTATTCATTCTATTCATTCATTCTTTGACATCTCAGATCATCAGCGTCCCGTTTAATCCAGGGCGTGAAACAGCCGATAAATTTTGCTCATGGGCTTCGTTTTCAGGCTTGAGGTTCTTTTACATTTCATAAATGTACAACATGAAACCCACGGCTTTACTTTCCTTCCAAGGAAGCCACACTTAAGACTTTTACGTCCGAAAAAATCCATTGATCCAGGCTGGGATTGAACTCACGATCTTGGATTTAGGAGGCAAGCATGGTTACCACTAGACCGCCAAGACCGATTCTGACGAATATTATTTTAATGGCGTTTAATGCCCGTTTTTACTACTGAGGCATCACAGGCGGTGAACACAACATTTTTTAAGGTAAGAAACGTTCCAGACCTAAGTTTTGTGGTACCTCCCCGGCATTTGCCATTTGTGATGACTGAGGAAAACCTAGGAAAAACCTCAGTGAGAAAGAACGATCTTTGGGGGATTCGAACACCAGGCGTCGGTCCTGGTGGTGTAGTGGTTACCATTCTTGCCTACTAAACTCAAGATCATGGGTTCGAACCCAGCCGATGGATTTTTTCGGGCGTAAAAATCCTAAGTATGACTTCCCTCGGAAGGGAAGTAAAGCCGTGGGTCCCGTTTCGTACATTTACGGCACGAAAAAGAACTTCATGCCTGAAAGAGAAGCCTCTGAGCAAAATTTGTCGGCCGTTTCATGCGTAGCGTATTTACTCAAGGTGGTGGCGTATTGAATATTTCTTCAGGACACCCTTATTTCAAGGTACCCTATATGATCGGAAATACAGAAAAAACCTTGTTTATAACTTTTTGTAGTATCCGTGCAAACTTGAGGTTTTCCTCTCAACTTTACCCTCACCAGTGTGAATCCTGTTTTATTAGTCTTTAAAACAGGTAATACTCCATTCCTGTAGGTAATTGACCTGACCTGGATGATTGCAGGATGAAAATGTCCACATTTGTTAGCGTGAGAGAGATGACAAGCGGGGCCAATGATAGCTGACAACCCCAGTCTTCAGGGAGCTATCAGGTCAATATCCATTACATTCACATGGAGAAGTCCCCGTTCCTTGTGACGCAAAGCCGCCGACAAACAAACATGGGGCAGAATTGTGCCTGCCTTGAGGCTATGTGCTCTCAGTGCAATAGCAGCACATGTCCATTGCATTAGAACACAGAAAATAGCTATGCATGAAATATTTAGATTTGCAATTGTACAGTGATTCAGCACATACTTTCATTAATATAACTTACAAACTGTTTTTTCAGTTGTTGTTTTAAACAGCACACATGATGTAAGCAATAGATTTTGCGAATGTATGTTTCTCTTTCTTTTCTAGGAACCCACAATTTGTGCAGATGCTATCTCAAGATTTGGTAAATATCACAAAAATGTTCTCTAGTCGCCGTTGTACTTTATTTCACCTAACTTGCATAAATGCAGTTTCTTTTCTTGATACTTCAACTCTTTAAGAACTATCACAGTTAAAGACACTTGCTCGTTAAGCGTACAAGATCTGCCAAATTGTTACAGATTGAGAGCATTTTAGTTTGCTCTGTTCTTGTCGCTTGTGTTTTTATTAGCTTTGGTACTTGTTTGCTCTTTCTACAGTCAAAAAGCAACAATTGCGAATACTACCCATACCACTGCTCTGCAGGCGCCACATGCCTTATAATCAAATTGCTTATCTGCTGTAATTTTTCAATTTCTCCTTCGAAACCATTTCAAACTTTTATATAAAAGTTTTTAGATATGCACGAGCGGGATGAAGTCCCATTCGGAAGGTTCAAATCACTGTGGACCGGTCATGCTGACGTTAGGATTTTTCATGGTTTACTCGGGTCGCTTGGGCGAATTCCTTTCTACGAATTGCCCACTCTCCCATTTCATTCGTATGGTCGGAAGAGTCAAGTAAGGTGTGTTTGGGCTGCTGTGTGCGACGTGCTTTGGAAGTTTACCGCCCCAATGTCTGGTATAGAAGCAGCCCTTCTGAGGGATGTTCCTATTGGAAACATTGTTAAGCAACCCATCTACACCCTTATCTCACAGTCCGTGCATTCTAGCAGGCCGGTGTCCCCTCACGCATCCATTCCTCCCGAAGTTGCCCCTTTTGGTTGGGTAAGCACAAACGGACAGCTCTTGAGCAAGTATGAAGTTCCTTTGTCCATAGCAATTGCGTAAAATAGATATGCGTTTAATCATACGCAAATGTACCAATGACAAGCCATCTTTAAAGTCTAGATAGCGTAGTTTTATCATAACTTCTCACATCCAATTGATTCCCATAGTTTCTTTACCATGCAAAATTCTGTGAAGGAAGGTGCAAGACTAAATCAAATCTTGAAGTAGATTTTTAATCTCCTGGCTTCTAACGCGCGAATTCCATGGTTATGTAATACACGCTGCCGACTACTTAAAGTGACTGCATTCATGCGTAGTAATCTTGCTGGATGTCAAAAATTGTGCGGCCGATTCCCGGATAATCCGTGTAAAGTAGTAAAACCGAGTCTTTAACCATTAGTGGTATTTAATATAGACGTAAGAGAGTATACATATGATAATAAAATGAAGGAATGTATATAATTAAAGAAAGGTATATATAAGTTAGAAGATATATATTACACATCACAAAAGCCAAAATCAAATAATGGACTTAATGATACATTTTTAAATAAAGTATTCAGTCTAGTTGTCCAGTTACAGCCAGTAGCATTTGGGAATAAAGGACGCATATGTTATTAACATTATAAAAGCAAGCTGTTTAAATACTAAAATAAAACATTTATTTCATGAGACCTGTTTTTATCAAATATTTTCAGCAACTGTAAGGTTAGAATATCAATGAAATATTGAGGAAGCTTAGAGTATATTCTACTTTACTATGAAGAAACAATTTGTTCACATAACTCCTCTTTTAACTGCCAAACAATAGTTGGCCGGCATACTGCATTCGTCTATATATTGCCTTTTTATTTTTTATACTTGACAAAGCTTTCAGCTTACTCCATCACTCAGCGCTCCGGAATTTTCTGTTCGTAGAACACTCCATGAAATGCATTTTATGATTTACTGTATCTCACAACTTTATTTCCCCGATCACGCTCTGTACTGCGATAGTTTTCTGATTTCTAATTGCTCACAATTTCTGAGTAATGATTTTGAACCCCTCCGAGCTATGATGTTTCTCTCTTCTCACTTCATATTTTGGCAGATGTTCCATGTCCGTTCCGAGGGATATTTGTGGCTTATAAGTAAATTTGGTTCACTCCTGGGTATATTAACTTTAGGGGAGGTTTCCTTCAGTTACATGCATCTAGAATTATTTTAATATATTTACAGAAAGTTTATATGAGGTTTAATAAAATGAATGTTGGAAGCAAGTGTGCATTTTTATTCATATATAATGAGGTTTCCACCATATTTTTCTTATGAGAAAAAAACGTTTATATTTGAATAACCTTTGTTAAGTAATGACTATATATCTCTAATGTCCCATTTATACAACAAATGAAACATTAATATCTATGCTTCGTGTGCATGCTCCAGTTGTAATACAGTTTGAGAATGAAGAGCTCCGTAGATATCTTCTAAGCATGTATTTTATATTGAAACTTTTCAAATAGCAACATTATATGTCCGTGTGTCTCCTTCATGCTAAAGAAGGTGCGGTCAAACATTTTATTTGTATACAGAGTAATTGATGCTTAAACAATTGGTGTTTGGCCACCCAGTACTATTCATACCTGAAAGATAATGTCTGAAAATAAAATCGGTTTATAAATTTAATTGTTTAAAAGATTAAAATGAAAGGATAATATATGCAGTTTCCTAATTTTATCTTTATACATCGGGCTATCAAAATAATATGCAAATTATCCGAGAAGTATGGAAAAATTGTTGTTAAGATGCTAATAAGTCCGGTGTTTGCTCGAAGTTCGTTACTCGAGGTGGATCTAAAACTAATTTTTATTTCATTATTAATTTCATAATAAAAACTGCATCATGTCTATAGGATAGAAGACCCTCTTAATTTTATGTTCACACTGCAAATATAACTGTAACTGTTGTAAAAAGTCTGGTGTTGGCCAACATAAAAAGTAAACGGAGAAGCGAACAACGATCTTTCTAAATACGTTTTCACATAATTATCAAATTTACATGCAAACGGTTTCAAAAGCCTACAGAAAGGCATTATTTCAGGGTAATGTTCTTGTAGGTACCTTTAGGAAAATGTTTCTATTCTAATGCAGAAATGTGTCTCTTGAATAGCTTCAGCATTAATTGAAATGTTTTCATTGAGCTGTATGTATAATTGATGAGTTCATTTTTACCTTGAAACTCAGAATTTAGGAAATTAAAATGTTTTGTCACATGAATAATAAGCGTTAGGGAGAACAGCCAATTGATTTTACTAACAATTCCCATGTGCGATTTTTCTCTTTAATATATTGGCGGATATCTATACGGAATGCAAAAAATGTTTGTCGTTGTATGTCGGCAGCTAAGCCATATTGTGTGGTGTGTTAAATTATTTCGTCACAGAAATTTTATATAGGAATGGTTTAAACTTTGTTGGGTCAAAGTACGGCTTTACATGACATTGTTTAGCCTGTCACATTTTATATCTAGATTTGCCACCTCTATTGCAGGTGGTCTTGATGCAAGTAGAATACAATGTCATTAAAACACAGTTCCCACCATAGCTTCAACCTTCCTCTTTATAAGATTTATTATTCCTGTATTAACTCCCCACAAGCACGGTGTTAGTCTAAAGCTAGTGGAATATTTGACCAACTCATCACACATGACAGTGTATTTTATGACACTGTGCACTTCTCATTCGTAAGTAAACCGCCCAGTATGAAAAGAAATTTAATGTATTTGAGTATCTAAAACCTAAATTACAATTAAGGCAATTAACTTTAAAAGGTTTTCCAACCTGTGTGATATATACCGCTATTATAGGGTACTATTGCAAGTATTTTGAAGACACTATTTATATAAGAGTGTGTACATTTGTGGAAAAAATTAAAAGCTGGAAATAAATAACAATATTTATTTTTCCTTTTGAAGAATCGAGAAATTTAAAGTTTTTATGTAGGCTGAACCGAGGCTGACTAGCTTTCCTCTCACCGAGATGACCTGGGTTCAATACCAGCGGACATAAGTGCGTTTTGTGGCAGACAAAGTGGTAACTGGGAAAATTTTCTCCGGGTACTTCGGTTTTTCCTACCACTCATTCCGTCGTTTTTACACCATCACGTCACTCCGTCTTCGTTATTCAGCATAATATTGTCCTCAAATTATCGGTGAGCCCGTTACAAATATAATACTCGACTGCCTTCGGGCTCTAATGCTTTGATTGGCAAAGGAGTTGGCATTAGGACTCTCTCTCACACGTACACAAACACACATGACATATTGATGAATAAACAGCTTCAGGGTGGGTATTTACTTTAAAACAGAAGAAGGCTTGCTTGCACGCTACAGAATAGTCAACATAATCATTCACATGCAACTTACCAGAGGAGACAAATGATTTTGGAACAAAAAGTGCAAAACTGTGCCAAGCAGTGTGGCACTTAAAGGTCCGGAAGCAAAACACTCAATTAAATATTTATTTGCGGAAACAAAATAGAGTATTTTGGTAACAAAACATATTCACGTTCAGAAAAGAAAGCACGAGCCCTTGTAACGCATAAACAAACAAAAATTATTTTGTTACCATTTTACACTACATGGTTTTCTTAAGAACTTCTTTAACTGTGAAGTAACTATGAAATGACCTATAACAAATATTTGCAATTAAGTACTAAACAAACATGAAATCTGTACTCTTTTGAAACATTAAAATTGGTTTCCTTTTCCAATACACTGTTGGCGTACATTAGCTGCCAGTTCTTTCGAAAAGTTACTTGCATGAATACAGATGAATGAATTATCTGGGAGGGAGCAGGATACTTTCGGTACTTGGGTTTAAACCGCAATAAGGAGGAAGGAATGAGGTCAGAAAGACACCGGGTGCTGATATGTTTCCAGAACACCCCAACGCGGAGCTCCCCCCCCCCCAGCCCCCCGAGTTGGTACGAGCCCCTCGGAAAATGCTTTTCCATTCCAGACGTCGAGGCAGAATCATTTCTAAAACACAAACCACCATCACAGTGCGTTAGCTTATCTCACCCTGGCACTTCTGAGCTTATAACAGAACCAGCGAAATGAAATTATATGAAATATGAGAGCGAAAATGGTGGAATACAAGTACAAGCGGCCAGGGAAAACCACGAAAAACCCAGTTAGGGTGGTCGGACTAACGGGAATTAAACCCGGAACCTCCCGAATGCGAGTTCTAAGCGTTAGCGTTGTTGCCTAGCCACCTTGCTCGGTACACACCTACGTCTTGACAGCGAATATTAATTTATACAATACCCACAAAAATAATCTGCATTTAGCAATTTCATTCACAGCAAACCCTTTTCGGCGCTTATTAATGAGGTCAGAAATACCTTAACTCGCTTTGTTAGCGGTCTTTGCTTCAAACTTCCATTTTAAAATGATAATTTCTATCTTATAGCAACTTTTGCACATACATTGCCTTTACAAGACATTCCTGTCCAATAAATGTATTAAAATCTGAAGAGTTTTGATCTGGTTCAGACAATAGACTAATACAGATGTTGGGGAAAAAAGGAAATATTCTCTGAGGCAAACACAACCCAAATATTTCACACAGTACTCTCAGAAATAAGAAATAAGTACAAATAAAATGAAGAATTCGGAAAAGATATCAGGAAAATCAGTGAAAAGGAAGAGGAAACAGAAAATGCTCGGCGAGAAAACAAAATAATAAAAAACAAACAACAGGAATGATTTGACCAAGTAAGAAAGAAATATACAAACATCTTTAAGATAGAGAACTAAAAAAGTAAGAGACGGAGGTTTCAGAGTGTAAGTGGGCTATCAAAAATGACTAATCAAGGGATTGTGGGTACACTGGACAAGACGCAAAGTGCATGCTTATAGGAATAATCAGACAACCAACATATAGACAGAAGAAACAACCATAAGCAAGAGGAAAAACAACATAAAACTAATGATAAGTGAAAATAGCAATATTAAGGTACTAGCTGTATACGAAACTAGAAGACAAGAAACGTTGCAGTATTCGGCAGAATATTAAGTTAGTCCTACAGGATGAAACAGTTCACCGAAGATAAAACAAAGTATGACCACAAAGAGAAAGAAATGAGCTTAAGATAATAAACTGCGAAACGTTGGATGACATTCGTTGTTTATTGCTTGAAACAAAATACCATCAGCGTCTGGCATAATAAAGAGCAGCTTCTCATTCTTCTGTGTAAACAGCTACATAACATTTATAGCTACAGCTGTACAAAGCAACTAAGAAGCAAGAACAACTGGGTGATCCTGAAGGCAAGCGAAGATTATATAGATGTACATTTTAGGGAAATTAACTAAAACTCTTATTTTCTTTTTACTTATCGTTTGGCCTCACCTCTGTGGTTACGTGAATTCATAATATTCTCGTTATCGGTGTTCTAAAACACTTAATATTCAAGAATTGCCGTTTGTGCGGTATATCATGAACGGTTAAGGAATCTATGAACCAGTTTTATGGGTTTAAGAGTTAGTGCGCATATTTATGTGAAAGGGTAACGGAAAGGATTGTAATCAACCGGACATTTCCTTTGTTGCCTTCTCGATGCGCCCTCCGTCTTTCTATTATTTCTATCTCTAGAGCAAATGAAAAACAAACAGCGGAGGTGTTCAAATGTGTGGATAGCGAAAGAAATCGTTTTCAGCACTCTTATCATTAAATTATTTTAAGGATACTTTAAGGTAATTTTAATATACAAAATTTAATAAAAAAACTTACATTTAGCATGAAGGACGATTTTTATCGACAACACCCACACAATCGGCGATTCTATAAATCATTCCATATTCGGTTCCTTACACTGCACTTGATCCGCTTGTATAAAAGGAAAGGAACACATATACGATAGTAATGGAGCTTGCCCGCTTCTAGATGCAATTGTAGTGGTCATATTAGCAACGGCAACAATTGCCGCTCAAAAGAACTAGTGATGGCGAACATATGCTTTTTAGTGTAGAAGAGCGTTTATTGGCTTCCACGAACGTTCATTCCCCAGGAAAACAATGGAAGACATCATGAATTAATTTGTGGTGCGTTTTGGCAAATCATCATTGTCACAGCCAACGTTGTGATGGGAGCGTTCTGGATGCGCCATTTTGCTTCGATGATCGCCGATTAAATCGACAGGCATGCGAATATATCCTGCAGTGTTCAGCATTCCGGAAACAACAATGCAAGACCACATATGAAAAGACTTAAAATTTAATGTTTTTTTTTTCATCTTACTTGCATGCATATCAAATAAGCATGCACTGCCACAGGTGGCCGAGGTCGTTAAGGCGCGGACTTGTGAGCATGAGGTCTGGGGTTCGAATCCCGCCAGGACCGTCCTCCCTGACTGAGGTTTTTTCCAGGTTTTCTTCAGTTCTCATAACTGGCAAATGCCGGGGAGGTACCCTAAACTTAGGCCTGGAACGTTTCCTTCCTTAAAGAAAATCCTTACCCAATATATAATTTCATCTCATGTATCATCAATGTTCACCGCCTGTGATGCCTTAGTAGTAAAAACGGGCGTTAAACACAATTCAAAAAAAAAATATGCATGCTTGAACACTTTCCGAACTCAAACGACAAGAACATAACGTTCTTTCATGAGTGTGCAATTTACCGCAATTCTCGTAACTGTAATATATATTTCTGGGTGGGAGAAAAGCCTGACTTTTGTTAAGAAATTGAGAAAAATCCACCTCATGCTATGTGTGGGCTGGGATTATAGCTAAGTGCTTGCTTATTCCTAGTTTCTTTGACGACGATGCTAATCAGCACAATTATCTGAAATGTATCTATGAGTGGATGCTACCGGAATTTAAGGCAAAAGAAATCGCCACACGTACCAGCTCATTTTGCTTTGAGCTTCCGCAGACCCATGACGAAAATTTCCGTTGCATTGGCCATCGGTCAGAACAATGTGCAACTTTGTTCGACAATACTCATAATTTTATAATTATGTAAATTTCTTGACCTCATACATGATTTAAGCCTGCGTTTGTTCAAATAAGTGTTTCCTTTTACAATTAACTACACTTAGAGCTAATTGATAGTACATGAGAGTGAATGCAAGTATGGTTATGGAAATAAAAGGAATTTGCAAGCATTTTATAGACTTGTTGCTTCAGAAAATATTTTCTCAATTTCATTATCTTGCGGAGTTACCACATTTGTTCTGCTTATATGCGTGAAAATATATTCTTAGTGTTAACAAATCTCAGTTGACATGTCAATTATCTCAATATAAAGAAACTTAGTGCTCCCCAATAATAATGCCTAGTATGAAATGTGTGAAAAGGAAACAAGGTGCGAAAGTAAAAAATATCTCTGATGCCCAAAAACAATAATCGTCATATAAATTATTTCCGAATATTTTAAATCCAGCTTATGATCTAAATTTTAAAAATACTGAAATTTTATTAAGATCGAGTTATTTTTAATTAGTCACATAAAATATTCCATTCGCATATCAATGATCATTGTTACATCACTGTATATTTCTGTAATTGCTATAGTCTGGGATTTTATAATCAAACGTTACGCCACCAAATGTGACAGAATAAAAGATTTTAAATACAGAATTTCGATTTACCAGTTCTTATTCAAGTAACGCGATCAATTTCATTTCATTTTACAAAAGATGTGGATAAAATATAATTCCATTTTTTCCATATAATTGCAAAATTGATTAAGAATATCCTATGAAATAGACTTCACAGTATTGCTTGCTAAGTGCATGCAATATAAAACTCACACCAGTGATCATGAAAATGAAAACAGATTCTCAGATTCATATCGTGAGCAGATGCTGGTGCGAACGAACACGTCTTTTACATGTGAGCAGAACGCATGCACTTGATGAATGAAGTGTACGCCTTCTGGTTCTTGCTTGTTGGGCACAGACAGCGTGAACTTTCTTCGGAATATTTGCAACTGCAATACGAGCTAATTTTCCTTGTGGCTCTGAGAGGACAGTTTTCCTTCTCAGTGCATCTTGGCTTTCATTACTATTATGTTGAAGATGCGTAAGCACTTTTGTACTTTATGTGTAGTCCCACACAATATTCGGAAACGTGAGGGGTGGCCAAGGTCGTTAAGGCATGGACTCGTGAGCGGGAGGTATGGGGCTCGATTCCTGCCAGGACCGTCCTTCCTGACTGGTTTTTCCAGGTTTTTCTCAGTCCTCATAAATGGCAAATGCCGGGGAGGTTCCGTAATCAATGCCTGAAACTTTTCGTTCCTTAAAAGGAAGGTGAAAGGTGAATGGTGAAAGGGTACCGACTCTAAGGGTACAATATTGTGCCATCTAACGAATTGTTAAGGAACTAACCCGATCGCATTTTATAAATAAAGTACTTATTGTTTGTTTGTTTTATGTTTTCCGACGACCAAGAAGAAATTGAGTAGTTTTGAACCAAGTGCTGCCGACAACACATGAGCGTAAGTGTTAACGAGCTAGGTTGACATCAAGTGAGGGGAAAGTGAACTTTCTATCTGCTTAATCCGAGCCGTATCTGGTGATAGATTGATTTTGTTTATGTTTGTTTATAGCGCAGCCTGTCATAGTTGTTTCCGTGTTTGTACCTTAAGTTATCATTCCTATAGGACTAAACTAGCATCATGTCAGGATAGTGAGGAAGGCACCAATAGGAGTGGACGTAAATAGTTCACAGAGCTCCCACCAAAATTGACAAATATAAAACCACTGATAACCACGATGAAACTGCATGTCGCGTAAGGTGTACACCCTGCAGCACATTCTCAGAACTAGATCAACCAGTGACTGCTTAAACTGACGCAAACTCACTCCGCAATAGTGCTGAAATCGGAATACATTTGATCATCCAGTATTTATGACACAAAGTTCTCGAGTCACTTCCTCCAAATAACCTTTTCTTTTCCAACTCTTTTTGCCCATTCGTACTTAGTTTCTCTAGGCAAAATATTTTAATTGTATGCAAAATATCAATAAGATTGAATGTGGCCCCTTTCCCCGACAAGAGCGTGTTCTTACGCACTTATCAATGAATTCATTGACGCTTTAGTGGAAGCGTAAAATAGGATTATGTCTAGCTTATCATCAGCCTCCTTCATGTGGTGGCGCTGGTGACAATTTTTCTTTATTTGATAACCAAAGTATTGCCTTCACTGAAGGCAAATCTGAGAGTTTCTGGTTGGGGAGTCTTCAATGAAGCAGGTTGAACCTCTACTGTCAAATCTTCTTTGTCTCTTTGCATTGAGCCAACTGTTCTTGTAAGCTTGAAATGCAAGAGATGTAGTTGAAAATTTTCTATTCATTGTGATATTTGGTCCCGATTGTCCAATTAGAAATGTGAACCAATTATTTTATAATACTTATTTGTGAACAGACTTGTAGAACATGTAACAGTTAAATAAAATAAACATAATTAAGTTTTTTATATTAATAGTAACAGTTATTCAAGAAAGATTTATTACTTGTTCAATATGCTTACATTCATTTTTGATCACCTTCAACCTTTCCTGCATAACGCTTTGCTACTGGAATAGCAATGGAGCTTCACTTCTATCCCGCATGTCTCTGGTTTGCTTCAGCATATGCATCCACAATACCAACGTCCATGGAATGTTGCTAGTTCTTCATCAGCAGAACAAACACACCGAGGTTGTGAAACAAGGAACTTTCCCATCCCTATGTTCCAAATATCTGTGATGAAAGCAAATGTGTCCCTCTCTCTCTCTCCGAACTTAATGTATGGTTGAATTGCCAACACATCACTCTTCAGTGTCAATCTGTGCTCTGGAGATGCAGCTGTGTGTAACAGGAAGGTTTCTTCGTTGTATAATTCACTAACTAGGTTTTTCTATGCTACCCCACAGCATAAAAGTTGAAAATAAAACTAAATTTTCCTTTTTAACTAAATCTTTAGAAAGTTCAATAAATTTATGAGCAGAGATTGAATATTTCCAATTTTTGGTTTGTGTCGATTAAACTAATGTTTAGCACATCATAATCTAAGTATACTCAAAATGATTCTCTGGGTATCTCATACTTCATTCCAGACCAGGTCCTCCTACAGATCTCATTATACTGTCTTCTCTTACTTTATGATTCAGTTTTGTACATAAAACCCTATGAGTTATATTGCCACTGGATTGAGCGATTTTACTTTCCGTACAAGGAATTCTGTTATGGACTGAATATCTAAAATGAAACATAGGTAAGTGCAATAGATAAAGAAACTACCACAAGCTCGAGGGGAGTACGGATGTGATTTACAATAGTAGTTTTATTTATTATGCAACATGGGTCAATAGGATCTCTCAATATACTCCCCTCCAACGTCAATGAACGTTCCATCTTTCTGCTAACTTCATTATGGCGTCTCAAAACCATTGTTTGGGAGTAGTACGCCACCACTCATGGATAGCTAACTGAATTTCCTCATTGTTGTTGGATATTTCACCTCACAGGGAATCTTTCATGTTGTCATAATCAAATTAATAAATACGGTGCGGCAAAACAATGAACCCAGCGATACCAACTTTGCGGTCGTAGTGTTGGAGGAACACTCCTCGACACTTTCCCTCGTATTGCTGAATCCTGCGTCTAACCCGTGTAAGGTTTTTGCAGTACACCTCACCCTTTGAGGAAGCCAGTCTAATAGCTGCATGCCTGAAGTGTTCCAGAAGATGGCGGTCATCTGCTTTCCCGCAGGTGGAGCAGCACGGTGTTTCTTATGTCGGGGACTCCCTGGGGATGTTTCCATTGCACGAATTGAACTTTATTCTCCAGTGCGCGGTAGTGACACCATCAACAGTCACCAGCTTTTCCAACATTTTTTCATTATTCGTTTTTATTCGTTTCCAGTAGCCGTGGACCGACTTTTGTCTTTCTCTGTCATTATAATGAGTCACAGAGAGAAAAGAAAGCTTTTGTTTCTAAGATGTCGGTTTGGCTCAGAAGAAATTACTGCAGAAAAAATGCATTAATCATAGATAGGTATAGAAGAGACTTTACTCTGCTCCTCTGACTTGCTATTTTCTGTTATATTTTCGTTTGTACGCTCATAAAGGACATTGAATTTCGCTGGAACTATCGAATAAATTTAAGTCATAAACAACAGACTTCAGTACGTTCCTATAATCTTAGCAGTGTTACAGTCTGTCACATCCATCATGTGACTGGCATGTCAGATATCTAACCTACGAATTTCTTAACAACAGTCACTATAACTTAACAAAGAATTGCCACTAAAGAATTATTTTGTGATAATGTGTGCAATATAAAAATAAAAGACAGGGACCCACAAAACCAGTTTCCAAGTAAGAAAAATGATATGAAAAACTCTTCCACCCCATCAGTTGCAGGCCGTCAATACATGATTTTTATTTTGAAACATTGACTGTAGTTAGTATGTGAAATGATACCGTTTTGAACTCTTTATCTCTGATTTTTTCACCACTCTGCCATGTTATCCATATGCCCCAACAGCAACCCAAAACTGCCTTGTGAGATCGTAGAGACAAGCGATCTTGTCTCACGATCAGAAATTTTATTTTGATGCCTTTTGAAATGTACTTGTGTCCCATAAATGGATCATGACTTGGTTTACAATGGAAATCCTTTGTGCGAGATTTTTGACTTCCATCATAGCCTGTTCTTCAGCTTACAGAGATGGGTAATGTTTATATATTATATGCCCTCCGTGTTCGTGCGGAGCGTATTTAAGGATTAAATGTTTATGGGAGAATTGTGAAATTATTTCGCATTGGAACACTTTTATGTACAAATGTTTAAAATGAATCGAGAATTTGCATGTTACATAATATTTGCAATTTTTTTTTTCATTAAAAGCCTTTTTTCGTCTACAACAGTATTTGGTTATCATTCAAGAGTTTGTTACGACATTCACAAAAAAGAAAATTGCACCTCGCAATAATAAACATATTATGAGTTACAGCCTTCCGAGGCGATATCACTTCAACTATATCGCTGCAAGTAGTGCAACTTAAGGATTATTGGATTGTTTATGCAGCATTTTAAAACCCCTGCAACGTATGATATGATTAACTTCAGCATAACATATCTGGAATAAAGCCCTGTCAGTTTGAGCCACAAAAATACGAAAATGGTAGTCATAGTTGAGGAGATATTACACTATGGTTTCCCTAACTCACTAAAATTCAGTTTTTTATGAATGATAACAAAGTAAATTATTTTTCCACAATGGATGCCCATTGCATTATAAGAAACATATTTGGCAGAAAATCCACGAAGTCATGCTGTTCGTCCCGAACCTATCATACTTTATCTACAGTTGGATTTTTAGCGTCTGCTAAAGTGACGCCTTTTTGTTGTACCATACAATTTTTTAGCAGAAACAACCAAAGATTTCCCAATTATGTAAAAAGGGGCTTCTCCAAAAAAGTGTAAAGCAAGAGAACCCCCAAAGTATTTAAAAAGTGAGTATCGTAAAGCGTTAATGTTCATTGCTGTGGCAATAAAAACAATTAGAGAAGAGTTTATCTTATTAATTTCATGAGATATCCATGTTGGCTTATGTTCTTCACAACATTCTGGATACACCTGTAGGAATGAGATTCTTGCTTTAGGTTTCACTGAAGTTATGCGTTTCTCACATTATAAATGAAATTTAAATGAAATAGTTTAACACTCCCGAAAACAATAGGATATTTCTTTCGTAATATCGTTCTTGTTTCCTTTTTTTTTTTTTTTTTTTTATCCGCATTAATCAAGCTGAATATCATGTCCTTTATAGAAAAGTCGCGAAGCGAAAGGTCTTCCGTCTATCTTCTGTCGGTTTGATTATTACAGCTGAACACAACAGAGGCATGATGTAAGCGATAAATTTTCGACTAACCAGAGGATTACTCGAAAACCAAAGAAGATGTCTCTCTTGTCGTCTTTCTCTTGGATGCTTTCATCGCGCTCTTTAATATGGCACCACATTTTTTTTATTTGACAGAGGTTCTTGGTCATATGGTAATATTTTATAGAAATTTTCAAATGAAATAAAATCAATGCTTTCGATCCCTAAATTCCATGGTATAGATTCATTGTGGAAATATGTAACTTTTACTAATTTTACAAAATTTCCCCAAATATCAATTTTGAGGTAAAAAACATTAAATATTTACAATACACAGTAAAACACTATACCTATTATTGATAAAAAAAATTATTTTTGCAAATAAATCCATTGCTGATTTTAAAACTAAAAGTAAAATTGTACAGTATGAAACAGCGCCTTGCCGAAATCGTTTGAGAAATGATTGGTCACAAAGAGACCACAATTTTTTGTTAATGAATATACAGAGGGTGCCGAAAATATATACACACTTCAAGCAAAGAAATTAACTGTGTTAACATGACAAAACTGAATTCACACAAACAGAAAATGATAAGCACTAATCATCTTAGACTTTTACAGTTACAATAGTTGCTCGAAATGCCCACCATCGGCGTCGATACACTTCTGAGTACGTTGAACTTCTGATTGAGCAACGTTTGCGAAAGTGTCCTCGGCGATTGCAGCACGTGCGGTTTCAATTTGTTCCCGAAGTGCTGCCAGTTTAGCTGGTTTTCTACGGTATACAACATTCTTAAAAGTTCCCCATTGGTGGAAGTCCAACGGAGTTAGATACGTAGAGCGCGGTACGCACGTCTCCATTGCCTTTGAACTTCAACAACATTTTCGGTTTTCCAGTACCACTTCAAAAGTTCTTTCCGCTGTTCAAACGGTAATCTTTGCTCCATTTTGTTGTAGCAACACTAGCGTAACATAATGTATGTCACAACTATTTACAGAACATCATACGATAATCTTGACTTCATTTGTTCATTGTTGATTTAGGATAATCTTGGCTTCATTTGCTCATTGTTGATTTACGATATTCTTAGCTTCATTGTTTATTGCTGATTTACCTGTCACGTGGCAACGCTATCATAATGTATGTGAGTCACATCTATTTACAGAACATCATACTACACATTACTGTTGTTTTTCGGTCCAACTTTCAAATATATGAAACAGATGTCTACTGTGAAAGTGTGTATACATTTTTGGCACCCTCGGTATGTGTTCTGACTCCTTCCTCATGAGTTATGCAATGAATTTAGAAGCGTATTCCGCAATGCGCATGAAGAGTGCTCTTTTAGTACTTTTTATCCGTTCTATTACGCTGCTGTTGTAGTGTTGTTGATCTGTGTGATTCCATCATGATGGAGTGCGGCTACACTCAGCATTGATGTGCGCGCAAATTTAACCGCAGAATTTGTGGAACTTTGAGTAGGAACGGCAAAAGCTGTTGCATGGTACGCGCTATCGTCCCATTTACTGTCACTTAAATTTTCTTTGGTGGCATGGTAAGAGTATCGTAGTTGATACACAGTTAACAACAGAGCAGAACTGCTTGATCGAATAAAAGTTTAGGTGTGCATTTTCAATTCTGAAAAATCAATGTACTATATTATCAAAAAATACATGGAAAATTCAATTTCATTTCTGTAAAGTTTTACCGGAGCTCTGATTTTTGGATTCATAGCTCCTTAATGACGTGTCAGCGAGCGAATGCTCCTTAACATAAAGAATGCTCTCTGTGTGACCTACCATTCCTCAAGTTTGCTGGTGAAGTCCTGTTACACATTGTATATCAGCAACCTGAATTAAATAAAAAACATACAGAGCACTGCGAAAACCTCTGGAATATGAGAAGAATTTATAAATACCCTCACAGTAAAAAGCAAGGATTTTAATAAAGTGAATAATAACGATGATGCTTTTTAGCAGTGTTTAACGCCCTTTTAACTTCTGAGGCAGCACAGGCGGACGATGATGATGATGATGATGATATCTTTCATAAAAACTTAACAAATGAAGAATATAAATCCCATTTAGGTTGCTGTATTTCACAAATTAATGTTAATAGACTTCCACTCTTTAAGCAACGTAAGAGTAAAACGTTTATTTTTCAACAAATGAATACTGACATTACATTTTGGCAAATTGTATAGTCCTAGATGCATATCAGTCAAACACCAGAGAACTTATTTAAAACAAATGTATAATAAATAAAAATGACTCATTAACTTTTTACAGCAAACTAAATGTCTTTATATTTAAAATGAATAATACATTAAGTGTAAATTACGCATATTCACTTTGTTTCATATAAAATAAAATGTCTTAAAAGGCAAGTACAATTTGTGAATTTATTAGTTAATGCACTTAATCTTATTAAAGGCTAAGAGCAGGTAAGTTTTGGATGATTTTGTGTCCAGAATTTTAAAGTAGAGGAACGCCTCCTTCGAAATAACCTTGTGATGGAAACTGAAACACTTCTACAGAAAACCCAATGGATAAAGTATAAAGTACAGTCAGAATCTAGTTAAAAAATAGGTGCAGAATTGAGTGTATGGTTGGAAAAATCTGTCTGGACTGTCATCCCTGACTGAGGATTTTCCTGGCTTTCCGCAGACCTCACTGTTGACAAATTCCGGGAAGGTGCCTAAACTTAAACCTGGGACGCTACCTTTTGAAAAGTCCTTTCCCAATTTATCATTCAATCTCATATATCATTAGTATATGAAATTAAAGTAGTTAAAACGGTCTTTAAGCACTATTAAAGTTTAAATAAACTTAAATCGCTCTATATATGCTAAAATGATATTTTAATTGTTTAAATTAAATATATAAACCACATTTTAGGCTGCATCAGACTTCGGACACAATTTTCACCCGAAGCAATGCGGTTTTAGTGCTCAGCGAAGCTCTAATACACGAAACTATTATTTTGATCAAAAGAAATCCCACTCTCTTATGAACGAATGCAACACAGTAGACGTTATTTGGGCCTTAGAGGTTGATAAAAATCACTACTTGAAAGTGTTACTAGTTGGAAAATAGTGACATCCAAAAAGAATTTTAGATTTAACAAAGTGAAGCATCTGGTCAATAAACTTAACGTTTTCATGAAATTTATAAATTTAAGTGTACATGTGATATATAATGCACAGCAGCGATTAATTGTTTCATCTCTCAAAATAAGTGAATTGTTGTGTTTACATGCATCTGTATGTTGAGCTCTGACTTTACGTGCATTTCTCACAGAGGAGTTTTCAGAAATGTGACCACATGCCTTACAAGCACTGCTTGAGCGGTTACCCCAGTGTTTTAATGTGATTCATAAATCGTTAAAGAGGCTGCAAGAAGTAATTTCACGTCTGTTTCTGACATGAGCATATCAAAGAGAGTGGTGAGACTCATAAGTTTGTTACAGTATCTCACTGGAATTTTATTGCATATAAAAACGCGACTTTATGTACACCCTGCAGACTGATGTTTGCACTTATGGGATTGTCGTCAAGATGACTTGACATTTCAGATACAGCAGCCAAAGGCACCAAATTGTGCAATATACATTTCTGTTATAGCTGCACATGCGCATGATTTAAAAGCATGTCATCATCGTCTAAGATGTGTAATTCTTATTAAATCAAAGTTAATGCCAAACAATTAAGGCATACTTGAACCCATAATCTAAGGCTCTTATATGCTCTGAGATTAGGCCATTAACCTTGAATTAGGTATTTATATAAACAAAACAATAAGAAAGTAGTTTTTACATAAGTGCTACACTTTTCATTTTATTTTTCTCCTTGGCCGAGCAAGAGGGCGGATTTCATAAATGTTAAATACGGGCTGCAAGATTTCATCTGCCTGTTGTTAATCAAGTGAGCGAGCAATTTGCTCCTTTAGTCCAAGCAGACGTTTGTGATCAGCCAAGCAAAGGACACGGTTTGTCGGCTTCCCGCTGAGTTCCTCTCTGCAACAAAAGGCTAAGACCTGAGCTCTCCTCTCTATTTTCAGTGAATATCTCTCTTTTCAAACTTTTCAAACCGCATTCTCCAGCCTGCTGCTTCTTATATACACTTCATCCGTACAAAAACATGCCCCCTTCCCTGTCTTCAAATCCCAAACCGCAGTGGCCTGGTCCATACAAGCTTAAAGGGAGCGGGGGAATCAGAAGGGTGCCGCTTAACTGGGAAGCAACTTAGCTTCAGTGTTGTTGTTGTTATTTATATGGTCGAAATTTAGCAGTATCCATTGCGAATTATGGCGTTAATTATAATCAACTTTCTCCTTTAATAATGAGCCGGATCCCAGTTAATTCTGCAGTGAAATGGATAGACATCAATTAGTTGCACTCACGTCCTACAATCGTACAAAAATGTAAGCAAGAATCATTAATAGCAATTCACCTGAATACTCATTTACAGTATTCACATCAAATCTGTTAATACACATTTAAATAGTAATCATAATTATTCTAAATACATTAATTTACAACGTCGTGATTTTACTTTGTGGAAGAACAAAATTTAAATTATAATAGTTACGACCAACGACAATAATACTAATTGCCATTATTACTATTGTCCTGTTGCATTAATAAGTACTTCCTGTTTTATTCTTAAGCACTTTCCGATCGATTTTAATGGTGTTCAAATACTTTAGCATCACAGGCGGTGCACACTGATGATATATGAGATAAGAATATGCATTTATAAAGGAATTTTGCAACGAAAGGGTTCCAGGTCCAACCTAAGTATCTCTCAGCATTTGTCACCGCCACGGGTAGCCGAGGTCGTTAAGACGCAGACTCGTGAGCGGGAGGTCTGGGGTTTGATTCCCGCCAGGACCGTCCTTCCTAACTGAGGGTATTTCCAGGTTTTTCTCAGCCCTCATAAAGGTAAATGCCGGGGAGGTATCCTAAACTTAGGCCTGGAACGTTTCCTTCCTTAAAAAAACAATCCTTTCCGAATTTATCATTTCATATCATGCATCATCTGTGCTGCCTCTGTAGTTAAAATAGGCGTTAAATACTTTTTAAAAGAGGCATTTGTTATATGAGGAGTGACTAAAACTTATAAAAAACCTCAGTCGGAAATCAAATTATAGACCTTCCTATCAAAAATCTACCTAGGCTAAATAAGCAAATTAGATACTTTATTTTTTTAGGATGGTACCTGCTATTATATGCCAATAGATTATTTGTACTTCTGTTATACTTTGTTGTCAAATTGGTGAAAGCGTAAAGTAAAATGTTCCATTCTTTGTGTAAAAGTTTGGACAAGATAAATGGACAAGGTTTAGTAATTGTATAATATTCATTTACATTTTTATCGATAAATTATTTGCTTTTACTCTCTCCTAAAAGTGTCTGCAGTGCATACATTTGTATTTTAGGCTTTTATTAACTGTAGAATTATATGACTTTACCTAAAGCTCATTACTAACGACAGACATAGTTAAGTCTGCCCACACGCACAGAAGGCTCTCTTTGCATTTGGAAATACTGTACATGTTAAGTCTCTGGTACTTCCTCAGACAATGAAGACTATTACAGCATTAATTTGTCTCAACTCTGCTCGGCTGCTCAAATATACAAGTCTGTGCGCGCGGGTTCTACAGCCTTTAGCCCCATTCTATCATCATCAGACATATCGAGTTCTCCATGGCTGACAGTGAAGTGGTTAAAAGGGAGTGTCTTGCAATTTAACTACCTAAGTTCGAATGCGTTATTTGCTATTTTTTGCAACCAAAGGGAATGTTTAGCGTACACATGATAATGTAACTTCCAATTGCAAAGGCTTATTTTAATGTTAAGGGAATTATGCTGGCACAAAAATAATATTCTTTGTTTTAAAAATAATTATGAAATCAATGTATATACTTAATTAAAAACAAAAATAAATTACTTATTATCGGATGTGTAAACTCTCCTCTTCCGTCACTGCCTTCATTCTTCCGAGTAAGGATGAAATCTAAGGACAAGATAAATTTAAAGAGAAGGATACTTTCTCCTAAGTGTTCTGAATTTGGTACCACAAACACTCTCTCGTCCTCCGCTGTAATGCTTGCTAATTTAACTCCGCCGCTTTAATAGAATTCAAAGAGGGTGGGCAAAGAGGCCAGTCAATCATTGTGGTATTCTGCCCCTGCGAGAACCAGTTTGAAATCTGTTGATAAGTGTGGATTATTTAGTTGAAATTCAATGGTTCCTTCAAGATATCTCATTCTCAATGTGTGTGCTAGTGTCCGTTTAGTATGCTGATAAGCCACTACAACTCACCCAGACTGTCCCGTGACATCCAACACCAACACGACACAGATATTTGCCACCTTGATGAGACAATTGAGACGACACATACCTCAAGTCGTATCCTGGTTCCTGGTACGAGAGAGGATAACCCCCCCCCCTCTGCAAGTGAAATATATAATAAATATAAATATTATTTTCGTCTGAGAAAGTAACCTTTTTCAGTTGCGATTAGCGTTTTTTCTCTGCAAAATCCAGACTAAATGATATGCGATCGTCTCTAAAGCACTCGTTTTACCTGTTCATCTTGCAAAGAGCCCTGCGGTATTTAAAGGAAAGGGAAATCAGAATCATTCCTCATTGCAGAGACACTTGCTGTCTGCTGAGCAGTGCACGTCCCTGAACCAAGACGAAGACGAACAATCGCCGCTTTTGTGGATACCGCAACAACCTCATCTTGCAGCATGAGACAAAGTATAGCGTGCATGTTTACTGACATAGGCAGTGATCTCCTTGTGACTCAGCCATAGCGAAACTCCGTATAATTGCCAATAAATAATTCAGAGCTGCAGGCTCGTTAAATCCACAATTTTCTGTAAAATGCACGCGCATGAATAAGCCAGTGCAAGTGACAACCGAAGAATGAGGGCAATTGCATTCGCAGAAGGACTCGCCTCTCTTCTGTCGTTTCAAGCCAACCAATCACTGCTACATCTATAAGGATTAAAATTGCATATCACTATTTTACTTTTCGGGCATAAAAATCCAAAGTATGCTATCCTTCGTAAGGGAAATAAAGTCGTGTGTCCCGTGTCGTAGATTTTCCGCACGTAAAAGAACCTCAAGCCTTAAAGAAGAGTCCTCTGAGAAAAATTTATCGGCCATTTCACCCCGTGAATTGAATGGGATGCCGTTAACCTGAGATGTTAAATAGCTTTCATAAATAAACCAAATATAATCGCATTACTTCCTTGAATTCGACCTAGTGACGAACAGAAAAGATGTACCTCAAATTATACTACAATCTTGTATTACTGATGCCACACTGGGATTGAGTAAGCCGATATCTTTCTATAAGGACCCTCGATTGCTTTGTAAATATTGCCACATTGCCATTTATTTATCCCGATAAAGAGCCCGACCGAGGACAGATTTTTTTTTAAATTTGTTCTTCATTTCGAACTTATGTCTTACACAAGGCTAGAGTGCGAGAACAATTCTATATATAAATTAACTCATGATGGTGCTTACATAGAAGCCTGGATATCGTAAGTATTCATGGTATTACAAGTCGCCTCTTGAGGAACAAATCTCTCATAGTAGAGACTCTTTAGGGTGATTTTTTGGAATATAGAATCAGATAAAAAAGTTTCATTGAAATTTAACATCCATATTTATCACCCTTTATCTTAAGGCCCACTTGCACCCCCTTGAGCAGGTAGATGTAAACAAACGCATTTGACAGTTAAAGCTATTCCTTATATTAATGTACATATTTGCACAATTTTGGCTTTCCATTATACAGTAGGTGCAACAATGGCATTTAATGGAAGTTAGAACATTGAAGACTGATTTGTTTGGCCTAAAATGCTTTTAGCATGTCCTTGTAAAGAAATAAAATGAACACCATAAGTTAATTTGTGAATAGGACTTTCATTATAGTAATTTACTGAACCTGATTCTAAACTTACTGAGGATAAATACGTGCCATAAAACACAGTAGCGAAATAGTATGTGTACAATATTGTCATTGTCATTATAAGTATGTGATAAACCAGTTTATTTCATGCTTATAGGAGTAACTTGCAGACAGACAGCTGTATGTACTGTTTATAATGTTCATAGACTACACAAAGAACTTTGACTGAATAGACAATTGCACTTTTGTAGAGAAACATGTATCGGCAGATAACAAGATACGACTGTAGAATCATGCATACACTTCCCATTGTGTGTTCTGACAAACCAGAGCTACGTTCAATATTACGGAAGTGTTCTTAGAAAAAGTTTAACGGAAGAGATGTTCAACACGTTATTTTACTAATACTATAAACTGCAAACCTCAAAAACTTCAAACACAAGCTTCCGTTTTCTATTTTCCTTCAGAGGTGTAATGACTGTGATTTAACTGTTTTTACGCACAAGATGTTAAATTACGGTGCATTTCCTTACCTACATTGCATTTCAATATTTTATCACGAGTTTTCCGCTGAATGATCATCTTAGAAGGAACTTTATTTTGCTGCTCTTTTATGTATAAGTAGTCCTTAGGGCTGTAATTTTTCATTCTCATTGAAGCGGATAAAAAACTCCCTTAGGTGCATGAACACGAGGCACATTATCCAAAGGATGAATAGCTAGCTATTGTTCGACATCAAACGCCTTAACCTCCCCTTCAGTAGCTGATGAATAATTTGTACAGTGGAACGAATGTCTACCAATAACAGAATTTCAGGATTCCCTCCTTTTACCCAACGTTCATTCTGTTTCCTAATCTCTGCCAAAGGCAGCCGTGCTTTGTACTGCGATTACCTCAGTCTTCCCAATGTACTTCCTATCAATAGAAGATACTGATCTGTGATTCAGCTTAGAATTCGGGGATAAAAGAGGTATTCTCTGCATTCATAAAAAGAGAAGTTGAATGCTCAAGTAAGGAACAGCAAAATGCCTGAGGATATGTGATGCACTTTTTGCATTCAAAGGAGTCCTTTTATTACCTGCAATGTTTAGTACTGAGCAAAAAATGTTAAAGTTTATAGTCCTGTTGCTGCATCCTCAAACAGTTGTGATACCTAACATGAAACTCCGGCCTTGAAATATCACATTTATATTTGCAACACAGTTCCTTTTCGTATTTTGTTTAACAGAAAGTTGTGTGGATATTTTGCCTGTTTCAAAAACTTTAACAAAGAAAGAGATTGGAGATAAGAGAAATAGCTGTCGTTTTCAGAAACAATCTAATAAACCCCTACATTAACCCCTCAAATGAGCATCAAAAGAGTCCATAAACATGTTTTTATGAACTTTCTCGTCTAGAATAGGAATGAAAATGGAAATTAGTTTCCAAACTTACGTTTCAAATTTTGAATGCTAATTTTTAGGGAGGAATCCAATACATAGAGTACAAACTGAAACTCGCTTTTTCTAAAAATACATTGTAGAAAATACAAATATCTCAGTTTTAAACCCATTACTATCCGTTAGCAGTCAAATTCCAACATGTCGCTTCTTAACTCTACTTTATAGAACAAAAGAATAAATTAATATAGCATATACTATAATGTTCAGCAAAAGCGTATGTAATTTAACTATATGGTTGGCTATCAAAAATACAATAATTTTAATGCTTTACTTTTTTTGAAAACACCTTTTTGTGGTCTACTTTCAGTCGGGCTGCAGTCATTAACATACAAAACAGCGAAACAAAGACAGTTAAAGAGCATTAAAGAAATTGTAATTTAGAAGAAAAACCATGATATATAGAAACATTAAAATATATGGCTGCCGCTATACGGTATCTACGTTATGGAGGAACGCTACTGCATTGACCGGAAGTCCCGTCACGATTTTTCCCACTCTTCTTGACACTAAAGGCATCCGAAATCTAAGGATCGCCTTCAACATAGGACTCATGAGACGAGGATATAGTAAAAGGGCTGTTCTGGCGGTTACACGTGTGTTAAAAATTGTGTGGCATTGGACTGTATGTAAAAATTACTTTAAAATATAGTTCTGCTCAGGAATACAGTGCTCCTTTCAGTGCTATACAAAGACTAGTGAATACATTTGAAACCACAGATAAGACACGTTCCGGAAGACGATTGGTTTTAAAGGAAAAACAAAATGATGAAATCGGAGCCATTATAGAGCGCGTGCCAATCGGTAGTTCAGCTTGCACAACAATTCCCCATCTTCTGCAAGAAAGGTAATAAAATAACTAAAACTAAAGCCATGCAGTTTCATACCTACTCATGATTAGCGAGAATGTGAGGCGGTTCAAAGAGTGAATTATTTCAATTGGTTTCTGAATGAACGTGAAATAAGTGGAATTTCAGTTAATGAGCTTAGACGAGTGAGAGATAACTATGGATGAAAGTTCGTGCACATTGCATACCATGCTAACTATGAAGCATGCTGTTTACATTAAATTCAGAGCTCTCTTCACGAGACGTCTATTATTTTCTATACGAACCTGCAGACTCATCATAAAATAAAAATATGATAGCATCCTACAGTCAGCGTTTTTTAAACCTGTAGCCGCAACCAGATGTCCATACTTCGTTCCCTACAAATAACATTCTTGCGATTTGGAGCTCATGTACGAGAGAAAGGGGACATTTTCAACATCTACACTAAGCTGTGGTTCATAATTAATTTTACTACAACGCTGTAGGGAGCATTTTACCGTCTAATGCTGGTCCTGTTGTCCGGGTGATAGACTTCGTGCTACGGCCGCCATATATATTAATGAGCCTGTAGATTGCAATACGATATTCACACCAAAAGTTACAATTGTCTTAACAATGTATAAGAATTATGCAGGAAATCCTGTGAGCTCTAAGGATATCTGGCTATTCGAACAAGACAATAAAAGGCTTCAATTTTCGAAGGAATTTCTGTAAATATACGTATGTATAGCGGGGAAAGCTCATTGGAAACTAACCATCTAGTAACATCTTGTTGTCGGTATAATTCTGAGGATGGAGGATGTCCAAATAAAAACTCTATTAAGAAGATCACAAAGAAAGATGCTATTAAGATTTATATGGGCATTAAGCACCTCACCCACTATGGCCCTTTTAGTAGTTGCTGGAATATGGCCAATTGACTTACTGATTAAATTAAGAGGCGCTGTTTATTGGTTGAACAAAGGCAACTTGGAGAAAGTAAGGTTAATAATCGGCACTTACTGCAACAACTTAAAGGAAATAAAACATAAATTAAAAGAACAATGGCAGCACGAATGGGAAAATGCCAAAGTAGGCAGGAGAACTTTCGACTTATTTAACAACATTTTTGAGAGATTAAAACTAAAATTTATACAACCTACCAAAGGCATGATACATTACATTACAGGACAAGGGCCTTACAAAACTTATTGGAAAAAACTAACAGAACAGAGGACGATATATGTACTCTTTGCAAAACACAGGATAACCCAGAGCATGTGTTATTTGAATGTACACGCTGTTTAGAACATGTGAGAGAAGAAAGAGAAATGTGAAGTGACCTTCAGGTGGCACATATACTTAGAGAAATAAGAGACTGTGTATATACCGCCTGCAGGCCGCATTCAAACTAAGTAACCTAGCACGGGAAGAGGTCATACCACAAGAGCAGATAATAAGATCAGAACGCATACGTATGCAAAGACAACCCCCAAACACAAATAACTTAACAAGAATAGAAAATATACAAGATGACTTTAATTAAATCAACAGGAAGAGGATATTAGCAGGAGAAGATAAAGATAAGGAAGAAGGGAATGATGCAGATTAAAATGCCTAAATTTATAATAGACAGGGATAATTTTGATTTACAACCTGAAGTAGACAATGGGGAGGAAGATGAAAGCTTTTAACTATAAGAGTGTTGGCACCGGGAAGAAGATGGAAGAAGGAAGATTACGGAAGGAGATGGAAGGGTGTTGGAGATACACGGGAATGAGCCACGGGAGGAGATGGAGGATGTAGAAGTGGTGTCCGGAGAGAGGAGCAGAGTGCCAGAAACGGTGCAACCAGGGGACCAGGAGGATCAAGAGAGATGGAAGAAGGGATGGTTGGGAAGAAAAGATGGAGGTTGATATGGTGGAAACGAGGTGATAGTGTTTAATGAGTTCAAGTGTTGGGACAAATAAATTAAATGAGTAGGAAAGATTAATAATGCAAAACGAGCTTTAAGTGAAGTAAGTTGTTAAAGAGAATGATATTATTATGATTGAAATAAATTAAGGAGATTTGAAACAATTAAATATAATGTTTAATTTAAGAGAATTTCTGCCAAGTACTGGATACCAGTAAATACCGCTGGTAACCAGTGGTTAGTAGTAGTGTAGTTGTATAGTTATGGAATACATTTAATGGATAGAATAGCTGGCTACGAGCTATAATTCCTATTGGCTCCCAGTAATACTGTTAATTTGGTAGTTTTTGTAGATTTTCAAAGATTAATTTTGGAAGTAGCTAAGTAAATTTATATTTTGGTTTAATTTAATTGTTTTCAGTTTTTTCTTACTGTTTTATTATATTATTTTAATCCAGTTAATAGGAATATCTGTAAAATAATATATTAAGCGTTTATTGAATTGTATAGTTACAATAATAAATGGAAAATGTGATATACCCGCTCTGGTTTAGGAAACCAGGTACCAGGGTGGCGTATACAGAGTTTATTTATTTATTTATATTTCTGTATAATTCATTACTAACTAATTATCTAGAAGTTTCTTCCAATCTTACTGATATCTGTATTTCGCTCAAATCTTCTCGTTGCTTGAATGACTAAAAGAACAACAAGGCGGGGAAGATATTCACATTTTGTGATGGAACAGAATATTCATTTAGTTATATACCCAACACTATACAGGCTGAGATGTAAGGTAATGTACATTATACAATGTTTAATCCTATTTTGCGATCGTTTTCCATTTTGGAGCTTCACAGGCAATGGACACTGGTGATTATTGAGATGGAATGATAAATTGGGGAAATAATTTTATTTGTGAAGCAAGTGTTCCAGTCTTAAGTTTAGGGTATCATCCTTCCCATTGCTATAAACTGAGTAAAACCTGGAAAATTCCTAAATAAGGTAGAACTGTCCTGGCAAGAGTCGAAGCTGAGATCTCCCGTTCACAATTCTCTGCCTTAATGACCTCGGTCACCAGTGTCGGACATGAAATATTGATATATATTTCAAATGCTGGGCGACATTTCTTTCGTTCTACGTACAGTCGGCCGCAGTTGTCCGATCTCTGCAGTTCTCGTTTCGTTCCAACGCTTAAAAGCCGGCCGGGAAGCCGGAGAGGATGTCAATACGAGTTTAACTCTATGAACTTGCGGATGTGTTCCTGAGCGATATGTGACAGTGTATTAAGTATTCATTAAGCTGCATAATTACCCTAATATGATACAATTCAGATATTCTACTCGTCAAAAGTATTGATTTACGATTCGTAGTACGTACAGAATGGTCTCGTGGAGATTGTTCCAAGAGGGATTTCTTCATATTAAAATTCCAAGTCCAAGTTCGATTCGCAGATTGGTAAATAAATTTCCAGAAACGGGAAGTATTCTTGATAAACAAGTACACAATCGCGTACAGTGCTCACAGAGGAAACGTTAGATAACATTGGATCTACTCTGGAACACTCCCTTGAAAACTCACTTGCACCTCTTTCTCAGTAAACAGGAATTTCCTATTCCTCTGTTCGAACAGATATAAAGCTACTGAAATTAAAATCTTATAAAACTACTGTAGTGTAAGAACTTAAACACGGTACCTGGGCATCCAGGAGTAGATTTTTGGAATAGATTTTGAATATTCGTGAAGAAATTCTTTCACGTCTCAGAGGGAACTGCAGAGAACAGTGGTTAATTTCAGAAGCCGGTGCCGGAAATGTATGGAAAATGAAAGGGAGTTAGTTGCGACATCTTCTTGCTTGATAATGGTGAGCAAATACACCTTTTAAGTGTTTCAATGCTAGTACTAACTTACGTGACAATCATAACTGCGGACTTTCTGACTCTCGTTCACCGCAATACCAGCTTGAACCATCGACTGGCTGTTACGCGTGAAGGGGTTCTGTGAAGAAAAGATCACCCCTTCCTTATATTGAATTTGTTGAATTTATTGAATTTTGGAACTTTAATTTTACATAATCTGCCGGAATGCTTCATCTTCCAATAGGTTGGTTTTGATCCTTTAGGGCGAAGGAGCATATTTCGGCACTTCTGCCTTGCTCATGGCTGGACGTTTGTGCGTATGCTCCACTGGGGGGACCTCAGAGAGAAAAAGATAAAGGGAGGGAGACACCGAACAAACATGTTTGCATATAATATGCCGACACCTGCGGAGTCCTCCCTCCAAGGAATTTCAGCCCCTCAGATGGTCTACTTCCATGTTAGTCACCGAGGTGGAAATATTTCCAAAGCGCAGGGCACCATCATACAGCTCTAGTTCACCTTGTCCTGGCACCTTTGATCCTGTAACAAAACCAACGGAATGAAATGATATGATATGGGAGTGCGGTTTTTAATGTTTATTTGTTTATTCTGGCGGAGCTAAGGGCGTTATACCTTTTCTTCCGCTCTACCAATCTAATAATAATTACACTAAGTTGTAGCAACGACATTACAATCATAAAATTGGCAGCAATGAGGACAATACTTCTGCACATATAAAATAATGTAAAACATAAAGTTGATAAATAAATGTATGTTAATGCATAAATATGGATAATGAAAATGAATAACGAAAAATATTAACTTATGAAGAAGAATCATATAAAGAACAATAATACAATAAGCACTAACAATGACAATTTATACACATATCAACCTATGTAAATCATGAAAGTGGAAATAAACATAGCATAAAATTATAAAACCTAACAATACTACGAAGGAGATAGGAATATTTGTGATAGTAATAACAAGAAAAACAATAATATAATGAATAAATAAAACAAATGAATATCTGTATTGTATCATAAGAAATCTTAATTTAGAGTAATCCATTATTTCTAAAAGCATTAAACATTTTTTCTTATGAAATGCTTCTCATATTTAGCAGTGTCTGACATACCGTGGCAATGCATTCCAGAAATGGGCAGTGGTTACTAAATGATGTTTACTTCAATGGTAATGATAGTACGTGCTGTGATTCAGAACGTGTGTTAAGGCTATGAGTGGAAGATGAACTGTGAGAACAAGAAGATAGATAAGATGGAGAAGATGTATGCATAATTTCGAAAAGTAGTGTGAGGTAATGAATATTTTTTCGGGCTTCAAGCAGAACCAAGACAACATGTCGAGGGAGGGCGTTATATGATGGAACAGACGCACATCGCAGATGTAACGTACGCATATATTATGAATACGCTGTAGTTTTTGCGTTAGGTAAGAGTTTAAGTCTGCGAGCAGAAATCACAGAAGTGGAAGTGAGCCAGAAATTGCATCAACATTCTGGGTAGGGACACGTTTAATGTTTTAAAGATGAGGATTGGGAATTTACTTTCCTGCAGGTTTCAGTAACATGATTTTTCCAACAGAGATTACTACAACGTTTTATGGAGATCAGTGAAAGGAATTACAGTATGATTGATATTAGGGGAAGGAACATTGGCTATGTGTTACTGGTGTCCCGCGACCATGGCCTGCGATTTTAAGGAATTACGACCAAGGCCCAGAGTACGTGTCCTTGAATGAACTGAGTTAGATCTTGGTTTATGTTATTTATTGCATAATAAATGTCGGAAATTCGATATAGTATATAAAGTTGTAAGTAATCGACCTAGACGTGATATTTACACGAGATATTTATTGATGTACAATGAAAACAATGAGGGATCTAGAACACTACCCTGGGGAACTCCTGTCTTTACGAACAGTTATTAGGAAGAGAAAGAGCACACTGCCGCAGTTCGCGAAGATCGGAGTTGATATTATCAGACCTATTTAACGTCCCAAGTTTAGTAAGAAGTAAGTCTGTGTCGCAGAATCAAGTCATGTCAAGCAACCAAAAGTGTTAGCACTGTTGTGCTTGTGCTGTGGTCCAATCTGAACCCACATTATAAGGATCAAGAAGGTCATCTCATTAAGGTAATCTGTCAGCTGTTTCTGTATGATGCTTTCAAGTGCTTTAGATAGTGTTTGAAGTGTGCTGATTGGTCTGTAATCTTTAGAGGATTGAGGAGTTTTGCGTTTAGGACCGGGTATTATGAATGCCTGTTTAAATTGCTTGAGATAGGATGATGTGATTAGCGAGACGTGGAAAATGTGAGTCACAGTCGGCGGTATGACATGAATTATTTTGTTTATTAAAGTTTATTAATATCATCTGGACCCTGTGCCTTAGTCTTTATACGCTTATGATATCCTTTTCCGTAGTATAAAATAAACATTCACCCCAGCATTGGCTTAAGGGGCATAGGAAAACCACAAAGGGCCGAATGGCCGGCCTTAAGGGATTTCAAATCGGAACCTTCCGAATACGAGTCCCAAGCGTTACGCCGCTCGATCGTAAGATCCCGCGTTCAAATCCTGCTGTATTGGCTGAGTTTTCCGTGGTTTGCCTCAGTTCATTTTCACAAAGGGCAAACACCTTAGTGTTATTTTTCTGCTACGGAATAACCTTCCATTTCGTTTATCTTCCTTCCATCTTTATATATGTGCTGTTTCTTTGTTTGTGATGTTTTTGAGGTTGCCCTGACATTGAATTGGACACAATTCAGGTAGTTCCTCAGTGTTTATACGTTGAAAGGCAATTAACTTTCCGACACGCGAATGATCCTGGCATCGACCTCAATATCTAGAGGAGTGCCGCACGAGGGCAACATCAAACGGAATTGTTGCATGAGTGACTGAATTTCATCTGGCTAAAAATGAAATTTCAGGCAAGTAAATAAATGTGTCATTATATTTCAAATCTACCTCCATTGCTTTTTCTCTTGCATTTGATGCGTTAAAGTGAATAAATGCTTATATATATTATCTATGCTTCTACGTTACACATATTCACCGCTTGCGTAAGCTACAGTACACTGCCAATACCTTTTCTCCACTCCTCTGAAACGTGAACAATAGTGTGAAAGAAAGGGGGAAAAATGTGTTACTACTCCACCGGCTAAGGTCATTTTATTGCGGAAGTCCTTTCAAGCATTGTTTGATAATCCTGGAAGCAAATTCCCTCCACATTGTTTTAGCACGGACAGTTTGACAGGAAGCAAAACTCAATTTGACTGTGTTGTTGTTCTTGTGCATGTGTCCAAGATTAAATATACTCCGGTAATATCTGCATATATGGAGGGATCTTTCTTCTTCTTATTGCCAACATAGTTATACTTTTTGGTGGAAAATTTGGAAAAGACATTTCTGATGTTCTTAATTTTATTTTTAAAAGTACCGTATGTAGATATATTTTTAGATTATAATATTGTATTACTTTAATTTATGTGCTTTTAAAATACAAAGCATTTTAATAAAAGTGTGTATTATGAAAATAGAACATATAGTAGGTATATGTGAAGTTTAATGACTTAAGGCCATATTAAACATTTGTAAAGGTAAATAATAATATTATCAATATGAATAATTTTTGTAATGCCTATTTTAGGTTTTATGGTGCATACTTCTAGCTTATTTAAGGGCAAAAATAATCTATTTAATTATCTAAATGAGCTACTAATTAAGAATACCGGAGGTGGGCAATTCTGGCACTCAAGAGTACATCGCACGATTTCACTTGCGGTGTTATAAAAGATACCTCTAGAAATCTAGTGATGAATGAACATATCTTGTTCAAAATTTATAAAGAATTCAGCAAAAGAGCCATTCCAAGTTGAGTGGGAAGAAAATTTATTTTGATGTTCTAATGGGGAAAATATAAGATCCCTTATTTGCTAGAAAATAAAGAGACATAAAACTACAGTATAGAGACTACAGAAAAGTTACTTTTGTGTCACCAGAACTTTACATTAAAAATAATTCATTTGTGATAACACTTCACTAATCCAGAATTTTCATAATTTTAGGATTGGAAATCATTAATACTTTTTGATTCAGTTAAAATGAATGCAGTACTGAGCAGTTACATGCCTAATTTACAAGGTAAAAAGAAAGTCTTACCAACTATATTATTATTTGGGAAATTGCAAAATAATTCAAACCTTTCAGTGATGGCGAATAATGTTAAAAATCCTTAAGAAAATTAGTTGAAGTTACTTGCGCTGAAAAACATAGTGTTATAAAAATGATAGCTTTACAGCGATGAGAATAGAAGACGTTTCATGTTAACTGATAAGTAAATAGAATCTAACATCTCTGGATGCATAGCCAACTATCTAGCTTTAGATTAGAATACAGATATTAACGACAGAGCATAATTGACGATGTTTATTGGAGGAGTAAAATAAGACCTCTTCATTGACAAACCACCTGTAAGTAATCTCAATAAAGGAAACACAACGGAAAAATTAATTTTGAAGTATTACACTATTCGGTAGGGAAAAATAAATTGAACTTACATAAGTTACTGTCAGATCCAACAAATAGGGTTGCTGGCAGGGTTGGTTCAAAAAAAATATTTAAAAGGGGTACACCGAGGTGAAAAAAGAGCATTTACCCCTATGGTCTTTGAAACAGCTGTTTAAATCCTCATCCCTTGGCCCTAAACCTTTAGGCATTCAGAACTACAAACAATTCTCTCTTTTAACTTTTAGTACGTTGTTTGCCTACATTCAAACGCTTTTACCACAATTTTTAGTTCATGTCTGAATTTTTTTGACATTCAGTAGACCTTGATTCATAAAGTTTGAAATTATGTGTACATATAAAAAGATTAACACATTACTTTAGTGTGTCAATTGCTAATTTTCCCAGGAACTTGTATTTGAGTGTATATTTATTTTTTTTAAAAAAATTCAATATTTATAATTAAACATACGCGCTAAATTTTATATAATATTTAAAATATATTTTCAATTTTTTTCAGAAAAAAATTCAAATTTTATGTAAGGAGATAGATTTTGAAGTGCCAAAAAGTGAATGCAGTTTTAAAATAGCAGTAAGGAATTTTTCAATTAAGGCCAAAAGTTGTACAGATAGAACTAAAATTTGGAATAATATGAGCAACAAATTTAAAAATATCTAGGTTTGACTATTATAACTGTCCAATTTTCTAGTTAATGTCCCCTTAATAAGAAGACTAAACAATAATTTAAAGAATTAGGGGAGCGTTAAAACATAAAAAGGTGCCATTTTTTGGTTTATTTACGGACGCGCTTCAACATCTCAGGTCGTCATTAGCATCTCATTCAATTCAGGGCGTGAAACGGCCGACAAATTTTGCTCACAGGTCTCTTCTTTCAGGTTTGAGGTTCTTTTTCGTGTAGTAAATGTACGACACGGGACCCATGGCTTTACTTCCCTTCCGAAGGAATCCATACTTAGGATTTTTACTCCCGAAAAAATTCATCAATCCTGGCCGGGTTTGAACCCGCGATCTTGGGTTTAAAAGGCAAGTATGGTTACCAGAGTGCGATTGCATACATCAAAAAGCGCTTAGGGCTATATAAGTAAATATGAAAATGGTGATGGATGTAGTGCTAAGCTCTGCAAAAATATAATAAATTTCTTAGGCATCGCCTTTTACGGAAATTCCTCCAAAATTTAGTGGCAGAATTAGCAGATTCTTGTATAATAATGATGCGTTAGCAGAGGTACAGAGCGTAGACCCTTTTTTCAATTTGTGAAAAAAAAATGTAATTTCATGAGGAAAGAGGTATGTTTATTTTTATAACTTGAAGATATTTATTTAATTGAAATAAATTGCCGCCTTATAGAACAAGATAGTTCCCGAACTTGAAGTTAGATGGTTGACCAGTGGCTTCGCTTTTCTTGTCAACATAGCAAAGCATTTAAATGACCTGAGCAGTTGTTTTCAAGGAAAAGACCAGGACATATATATATATATATATATATATATATATATATATATATATATATCACAAGATCAAGACATTCACATTGAATGAAAAGCAAATTAAATGAACAGAGAATTTCACCATTTTTCTCTTTAAATTCCCTTTCCCCTGTTTCATGGACAGTTTAAAAGAATACAGCAATAAAATGGAGAAACTGAAAGTAGATTTTGCAGAGCGTCGATTTAATGATTTCGAACATATGGATAGTAACCGGTTTATAACAGAAACCAATACATGTTTGCAAGCAGAATTTCATATCTTAAGATAGATATATACGAGTACCTTAATATTAAGGGTTGCAAAATATGTATATAAATATCTATATACATAATTGCAAGTCAAAAGATTCGGGTCTTAGCTCAATATGCTGCCATAATTACCGCTATGTTCAGACCCATAAATATTTGCGAAAAACTCCTTTTCTAAATAAAAACTGTGAAATCGAAAATCAGGTCCCACGTAACGTATGCTACTTCTGCAAGCACAACTAAAAAGGGCCTTTACCGAAATCGGTCTATATTTTACAAATTTGGTCGTTAAATGAGATCATAACTAAATAATTTTTATTATCAGTATATTTGTCCGCTTCAAGATTATAAAATATAAATGGGATATATTATGAGTTCTGATAAATAATACTACAGAAAGTCTATTTACAATACTATTCAGAATTTAGTTTCCAGGAAGGACACTGTAATATAACTGCAGTGCCCACTGTACAATGAACTGGACCAACTTTGTTCCCCTAAACGCACTTCTGTATTGTGAATGGTATGTTATATTTCACCCGCCCTAGAACTACACTATAAATAATGATATATGATGACCTGAAATAAGGTAATGGACGTCTTTATCCCTCCCTCTAGTAAAATTTGAAGATGAAGCAAACGATTATTAATAATGGATATTGTATATTTGTGTAATGATAGTGGTGAATGTTTATTGTGCGTCTCTGCCCGTAGAAAAGATAACAGTCCCGTCCTGTTCTGCGTCCCCTTCTATTCTCATTTTCCATGCTTCACTGTATTGTCATCATTGTTTTCTGTTTGCTTAGATTGCCCGCGGCTTTGAAAGGCAACGTTCCTACTATATCCGTTTTGCCTTTAGGAAGAACTTTTGCGCTCAACGTTGTGTAAATTTTTCTCGTACATATTTTTGATCTGAAATCGTATAAAAATAATAAAAAAAAAACATGGCGATATCCTTTTGAATTAAAGGATAGCGGTTATAGATCTCACTTACTTACTCTGACCTGCAGAAATAGCGTACTCTAAGCATATTGACTGCATTGTTTGTCCAACTATTTAATGTCGTCGTTTAACTAGTCTTAGATATAAAGTTCTTCTTTTATATCTATCAAAATTTTTCCTTTCACTTTTTGGAGTCAGTAAAGAAAATTAGAATTATTTATATTGTAAATGTTGATAACTATTGGTATTGATGAAAGCTTTGTTTATATTCCTAAGTACTTTTATCATCACGTTAATTTCTTTATAAGAGAGTCTATATGACGAAGTTCTACAATAGTAAAAGAGAATTTCCTGCATTACCGCAGCCCATGAAGCCGCCATTGATCTTTTGAAAATATGGATTTTACTACTTCAGAATTAGAATATCTCACCGTTCTGTACAACAAAAATATGCAGGATTGTACAGACGTCCAAATCCCTGTTACAGTTCATATGTAAGTGCATTAAAGCGCATTGATGGTACTTTCCAATATTGTACGGAGTATTGGCTGTAGTTGTATACTATAAGTGTTATTGACAGTTGACACAATGTTTCTGTTGCCTTATGTTTATGGTCCGACAAACTTCAAGTAACTTACAAAGTTTCATTTGCAATTTTAAGTAGCAAATGTCAAACTTACAAGTTCAACCCTGACATTACTGTTATTGAATTTGAGAGAGTTGTGCACTATGCTTTTAACACAGTTGCCCCATTCTGCTGTCAATAGCTGCAGACCAAGCGCGGTACCGCACACTGCAACAGCTACGTTTATCAACAGCAGTAGAACAGGACAATCGCTGCGGCATTTATTCTGCCTCTTGTACTTTCCGCTTGAAGAAGTTGGAGAATGCTTCGCAACAAACTTAGCTGTAATTCGGCTTCTAGATCTGAACGTCACCCTACTAGCATATTACCTAGTACAAAACTACATAGATGAAACGTCTTTACTTCCACCAATCGTGGGGGCGGTTTGCACAGATTTCATAGAAAAAAAAACACTAATGCATGCGAGAGCTTTAATTCACTCGCTGCAGTTGTCACATCTACCATCCACATGCTAATATATATGTGAATTTATAGAAGTGACCAATGTATATCAAACACAGTGTGTGATCAGGATGAATAGTACAGACACAACAAAGAAACATTGACCTAAACCTGTAAATTACAAATACGACTGTTTAAAGAAAGACAATATAAAAATGGAGTGTTAACCTGCCTAGAGTTTGTTAGATATGCACCGCATTTATTCTGTCTAGAAAAGCGTGAACCAACAGGATGAAACCAAATTGATAAAACAAAAGAGACAAATATTAGGTAAAACAGACAAACCGAAGATAAAATAAAAACAAGGGGCAAATAACATACAATAAAAGAAAGCAAGTTTAACCACACCACATTTCGCAATAAGTCTGTCAATCCTATGTATGAAAAAGTGGAAAGGCAACTGTTAAGTCCCAAAAATAATTATATCTTAAATTGCTCTCCTATTTTGCTACACTACTCCGCAATTTACATGTGAACTTACGGATGATCTTATCTTATTGTGGAATCTGCAAACCCCGAGCGGAGTCAGATAGCAATTTGGGTGTTTCCCGAACAATTCGCCAGTGACCCAGATGCATGCTGTAGGTTGAGCACATGGTCTGTTTCTACCGAGAAGAGACGGGTGTCGTTCTTATAACGGAAGAGCTAATAGAGAGAAAGCATGATTGTAGCTCAGTAATTTGCTAACTGACAGCAACCGGGCCACAATACATGTGTGGGGGTGTGTTGTCATTTGTCTGAAATTGAAGCAATTAACGCTGTTCATTCCGTCGGTGACCGGCCATGGACTGAAGAACTTGTAATAACTGGTTTAGGTCATGTGCGTGTGATCCTCGCGCAAGTACAAAGTACATGACTTGTCAGATCAGTGAGCTGTATGGACCATTCTGAAATAAAAAACATTGTATTCATACTTTTTGCAAATGTGATTAAAAGCTGCTGATTATCCCAAAGAGAATGCTTTTGCAGAGTTGCCTCTGGTTTATCACACGAGTCGATACCATTGGCACTTCGGTCTTTAATTGTTTTCACAATTGATGGCATCAACAGTCTGCACAACAAACACTTCTAATCGGAGGAGAATTCCCATAGTATGATTGTATTCTGTCATCAACAGTGGAATCAATGTTTATTCTTGTATATCCCTCATGGGATTCTGCATTCTTCCGCAATGATTTATACTAGAGCACGACATCGTTCGTTTCTAGAGAACACTATGCTTGTGTTACTTGAGGATGCCTTATTTGCTGTATATCACATATATATCATACACAATGCAACTCCGGCCCATTTCACACTTCTTGTACACCGCCATCTAAACTGGAAGATGAATCGGTTGCATCGTAGCTTGATCAGCGTGGTGGGTGCCGAATCTAAATGTTCTTCACTTTTACTTTAAGGGATACGAGAAGAGTATCGTTTATGCTGAACAGGTTCCTGACTAGCAGATTTTGGAGAAATGTCGGTATTGTTAAAATTGCCTGTTATTTTCAGTATGTGCTGTGGGGGAGATATTAAATACTAAATGCTGATATTTTGAGTTATACTGTGCATTTGCAGACATATGCTCATAGAACCTTTTTATCTTGTCTTGCCAGTAATCACTTCTCTACAAAGTTTGTGTCCATAGTCTCTTATTATTTTGTATGGATGCATGTAAAAAAAAAAAATATTCGAACTCTTTGATGTATTTTAAATGCATATAGAAATTTAGAAGACTGCCTCTAAACATAAACCAACTCAGGTAGTAATAACCATGTGGAAAATATGGCGGAGAATATCTTTGCTCTATACAAATTATTTTGCTGCAATTGAGTATGTAAGTATTACACGTGTTATATTTTGAGAAAACGATTCTCTAATACTCATCAAACGAAATATTGCAGTCACATAAATATTTCAAGAAGATAAGTTATGATTACACTAAATTAAGTAATATCTTTTCAATAAACTGATTAAATTAGAGCAAGAACATATTAAAATAATGTTTTACTTATAGGAATGTATTAATATTGGCCTCTGAAAATCACTTTAAATAGGATATTCTGTGTAGATCTTAATTATTGACAATATTAAATATAAATGTACATATTTATGAATCCATTTACGCGATGTATGGATGTATGGTCAGGAGTGGAAGAGGAAATTTTCCATACTTGAACTTTGCTCATGGCTAGCCTTTTGTGCCTACGCCCTCATTAGGGGTACCTCCGGGAAAGGGATGAGGTAGGGGAGACATCGGGAAGCCATGCTCGGACGCAAGGACGCATTTGGGTACTTATCATGCTTTCACACAGAACACCCCGAAGATGTGTTTGATCTATAGATCCCCTAACCGAGCGAGGTGGCTATCGCTTGAGGCTGGCATTCGGGAGGTCACGAGAAATGGGATGATGATGATTATTATTATTGTTTAAGGACGCAACTGCTAAGTTCATTAGCGTCCAAATATGAAATGGGGTAGCAGAAAATTCGTGCGATGTAAATATCAATCCCAGCATTTTCCCAAGTGACCAAGGAAAACCATGAACAAAGCCAAGATCAGAATGATCAGCCCAACGGGAGAAAAGTTTTGTGTATAACAAAATCAGTTAGAAAAGTAGCTTATATTAATTTACGTGCTAGAACTGAGCAATATACTGGAACCTGGGTAAACGTCTATTCCTACAAAGATAATGCTACACAAAGGCTCTTGGATGCCAAACGGAGCTTTTGAACGTACAAAGCTATTCTACGAAAGGTACAACTACCTATCTGGAAACATTGAAGAAAGTCTTGTTATATATTTCGTATACTGTAATATTATCACGTTTACAGGAGCTGATATATAAATATTAACAAAATTATGCTAAAGTTATATTAGAATAGTTTCAAAATTAAAGGAAGACGTTGCAAGTATATTTGTGTAAATGCAAAGGAAATGCGGTTTCCTGCTGAATGATATTACAGAGTCATGTAGCGACAATGATTGCAGTGTGATTGATTATGTGGACTCAAAGCATTCCAGAAACACTTGCCGTTTGGGTGAGGTACATATGATAATATAAATTAGGATTTTTCGTGATTAGTTGCTCTTAGCTCTTGGTCTCGCTTAGCTCCTCTTCGATTTGGTTTCGTCTGCACTTGTAAGGTAACTGCTTGTCACGCACCATCCTTCAGCTTCTGTACTTTTCTTAGACATCTCTCTTTGCACTGTTCGCATTCTTGAACCTAAGCTGCCTGATTTAAACTTAATACTTCATATTCAGTATCTAAGAGCTGTTCCATTTCTCCCTTTCCTAAATCATTTTAAAATCTGAGCCTTGCTTCCGAACTGTGTCCGATCTCTTTACACAATTGGATCATGACAATATGCTACGCTCGTATAAACAAATATTTAATGAATATTTACCTCTTCGTTATCTAAACCAATGAACCGAGCTCAGGCGGTAACTGAGGCTCGCATCAGGAAAGCTCCGAGTTCAACTCTCTTGAAGCCAGCCATGTTGATCTTGGGTTTCTTTGCGGTTACTCCTAGTCACCTAGGCAAATGCTTTGCTCTCCAGGTTTACCTCATTTCATTCTGTTGGTTCAGTTGCAGGATCAAAGTGACCACTGAGATAGACTGGTGCTGAATTATTCGACAGTGGCTTGCGCTTTGGAAAAATGTTTTTCCGGCGTCTGAGTGGAAACAGCTCTTCTGAAGGCCTGAAATTCCTCGGAAAGGGAGAGGCTCCAACGACTGCGCGGTGCTCTATTTGAAAATAATGCCAGGGACTCCGTCTATGTCGGCGTCTCGCTGTCACTGAAACCTGGCTGCCCTCATGTCGTTCCTTCCTTTCGGAGTTGCCCCCCATTGAGGGCGTAGTCTCAAAAAGCATTAGGTCCATATTCGCTGTGGTTTCTCCGATTAATTTACTTGTGTGCTGCGGTAAGCGATTCTCTCGTGCTGGTGCGAGGAATGATATATACACCTTAGAGGAACGAACTGCAAAGAACCGCCACGGGTGGCCGAGGTCGTTAAGGCACGGACTCGTGAGCGGGAGGTCTGCGGTTCGAATCCCGCCAGGACCATCCTCCCTGACTGGGGTTTTTTCCAGGTTTTCCTCAGTCTTCATAACTGGCAAATGCCGGGGAGGTACCTAAACTTAGGCCTGGAACGCTTCCTTCCTTAAAAAAAAAAAATATCCTTTCCCAATTTATCATTTCATCTCATGTATCATCAGTATCCACCGCCTGTGGTGCCTCAGTAGTGAAAATGGGCGTTAAACACTACTCAAAAAACAAAAACAAAAAAAAAAAAAGAACTGCAAAGAAAGAACCTCTTACCTTGAAGTGAGTGTTCTTAATATAAAAGGTAACTTTAACTCAATTACATAATGGGCACTGCAAATGTTGCTGCCGAGATTAGTTCAAAAGCGACCATGATCCCACTTGCGCACATTGCTGCCCACTGTTGGCAGTTCGAAATTCTTCGGATAGACCGTCGTCTGCCGTCTTCGATTTCGAACGATGTGGCTGCAAAGGAGATCGTGTTCTCTTTTAACATGTTGGGCTACATGCAACATTTTATTCCACTTTTTAGATTACTATAACTACAATATAATTTACATTATAGAATCTGTTTATGGGTTCCATGTTGTTATTTGTGGCATTGATGAATGAAATTTGATACTAAAAAGGATGCAGAAAACGGCAGAAGAAACTATTTGTGATATGGGATGGAATATTGTGACTTAAATCGTTCATGAACGTGAATCGATGAACCCGAACACATCTCTGCGGCAGCCAAATGTCAAAACTTTTTATAATAAGTCTCATGCATTACACAGCTGTTTTAAAAGAAGTTAAATTTAGGATCGTATACAATATATATTATTTATGTGATAACTGTCATTCTGTAAGACATTAAACAAGAAAACAAGCGATATAATGAAATAACAAGGATATTAAAGAAATTATAAACTAATATATATTTAATGCATGTTAGTAGCATTCATCCAAATAAAGAAAGTTTAGTTATTTTATTGTTAATCTAACATTATTTCAAATGCAGGCGTTCTTTAATTCATCTTTTAATTGTGTTTCACAGTTAATACTGTGTTTTTTATTACGCAGTGCATATAATAAACGAGAGAAGAATTCAATTTTATTAAACTTTAATACTTTTACTACCTAAATTTGTGTGTTTTGTATTCTTATGCTCTGAAAATATATAATGTCCTAAAATAATATAGCTATGTGTATAATACTGAGTGGTTGTTGCATGCTTTTCAAAATTAATTTAGTCTCCTTAGGTATAAAATTCAAAAAATAATCCAACAGGAAACAAGCTATTAAATTATAGGGTTTAAAACATTTTTTTATATCTGGAAATCTGTAAAAATTATTAAGGTAAATTCATCTAGTCATAGCATTAGCAAGGTTTCGCTTTTTTAACATCATCTGAAGCATCTGCAGTAAATTACCACATTCCAGCTGCATTCCTTGTCTGCCGTGCTAAAGTTGATCGTTAATACCATTTGACCTTGTGCCCCCTTGAATTTCCTCAAACTCTTCACTGTGACTATTGGATCACCACCGTCCGGTCAAACATGTGTGGATCGAAGAACAGTTTTTTTAATTATATTCTCTATTCTGGATACAGTTCGGGGATATTATGCAACATTATTTTGTGGCAGGAAAATAGTTTATAGGGTGTCCAATTTTATAAAGAGCGCCACATCACAAATTACATTCACTTCCCAATTGGGCGCACTACCACTGTTTTACTTCTGAACCTCGTATTCAGAGTCAAGCTCTGTGGCTAGACTCCAGAATAGTTTTGTACCAGATATACCTCTTGTACTGTAGGCGTACCTAATGCATATGGCACAAAGCAACACGGCCACGGATATTTGTCTGGGAACAATATCGACAAATGGAGTATTTTATGAACAAGAACTCTAGCAATTTGCAATTTAAGGACTGAGCTATAACTTCCTCAGGTCTTCCTCTACCAGGATTATGACCAATACATTTACCAAAGTTTTCTTTCTCACAGTTACAAGGATCAACCTGACTCATTGTACACTGCACTATGATGGAGGGAAAGCACACATCTAGAAAGAACTAGAGGAACGTTTTCATGTAGCACAAATAATATAGAGAAAGAAAGAAAGCAATGGGTGAAAGTGAAATCAATAACTCCCGGAAAGGAGAAGGCTACCTATTGTAGCGCTGACAAAAACAAGGAAATGAAAAATTATTGTATTTTGAAGAAATTATGAAAACGCAAATTGTTGTAGTCATGCTGATTTCCAATGCAAATCAAAACAGCTTGAAATGTACGTTAGTCTCAACAATATGCAATACAAACAGCATAGAGAAGAGTTAAATCGCTACTTAACCAGTTTCTCTTTCCTTGCTAGCAAAAAGAATACTCGTAGCGTGCATGAATTACTTATGTCTGTGACTTCTGAAGAGCCAGTGGAGTAGATTATGAGAACATTTGAATTTACTGACAACGTTGAGAATGAACTTCATTTAAAAATATGAGCTAATTGTTGTAGATAGCTCAATAATATTAACATTTCATGACTAAATTCTTAATTTTACTTTACTGTTATTTTAGTCTTTCAAAAGCTTTGTTAGTTTCTTGAAGCATTCAAAAGAGTGTTGATCCACAAGAAAATAGTCTCTGGCACTTAAATTACATCGTAACGACTTAATGGTATATATTTGTATACGTAGCTTCTAAACAATATCTTTACCAGCTCTCTTTAATTTGTTATTAACTTCTTGTCTATTGATGCATTTGCAATGGGTTATGGTGAGGCTCTAGGACAGTATTCCCCAAGTAGCTAAGGGCTATGGATACCCCCTTTTTCATAGATCAGCCACGGGTCCATAGCTGTTCTTTTATTTCGAGCAATTTATTCTGCATCTGGTTCAATATTTTCTAATTTGACTTCCTTATGATAGTGACCATGTTGAGCGTAAGACGTAGACGGTAAACATAATTAAACCTCTAGACAAGTTTTTCCAAAGGTGATTTTTCATTAATTTCCCAACATCGGAGAAACTTTTGAAGTCCATTGATGAAGAATTGCTACAAGAACTGAAATCACCGAACTGCTCCTAACATTGAAGTTTAATTCTGAAAAAAAAGGCTTCACATATTTCAACTCTTAAATTAGTGAATGCTTCATATTCTCAAAAATGTGAGAAGCAGTTTTATTTGCCGTTACATCTCCAGCAAGAAAGATGGAGCTGATTCCCATTCTTGGGCAGATCTGCTCTTAGGAGGCTGTGATCCATCATTTCCGATAACTGTTTCCTACGTAGCACAGTGAGATTCTTGGATCTACAATTGCAAGATTCTTTCATCAGGAATTATAATTGTTGCATCATTGTCGACTGTCATTACTCACTGCGTTTTCTCATTATCCAGTCCCTGGTGATACACTCACCGCAGCTTCAAGCTCTATACACAGATTTTCAGCCCTCTTCTCTGCCTCTTCATTGCCTTGAATACCAACATGTCCTTGCACCCATATCAATTCAACAGAATTGTATTTTCGTATTAGATTTTTTAGACATGCTAGAACCAAATTTAATTTCAACAAAGGATCTTCAAGCGCTTTTAATGCTGCATAACTGTCTGAGAGTGCCAATATGCGTTTATTGTTATAACCCCTATTGATATTCCCTAGGATGTCCAATAAAATATGTTATAATTCAGCTCGGAAAAGTGAAGCTTATATTTCCATAGTGAAATAAAGTTGTCTACCATAGCGGTACACCCCAGCTCCAACACCAAAATTGACTTTGCAGCAGTCTATTCACTGTATCAGGATAGCGTATTCTAAAAACATCCACCACAGTAATTTGAAATAGATTGTGAGATCAGTTATTTTATTATATCCATGAGTTTAACCATATGAAGTGGTTCCAGAATACTCTTAGTGAATACAAAGATTTTCCATACCGCATAGAGATGACATATGGAAAAATAGTTCCTAATTATCTTTCAATCTTAAGAATGGATTTTGCCTTCTTTAGGATATGCATGAAAAGTCATTTGCTTCGGAATCAACAGTGAGCATACGTTGCTTTATTTATAGATATAAATTGAATGAATTGTTTATGCACCCCCAGAACATTATCGCATTATTAATAAGTTTTAAGTACCAGTTTATCAATAAAGACACTTTATATTTCCAAAACCCAACTTCGGTAGTGCAATATAGAGTAACATGTTAAAATGAGACATTTGCATGAAGACTTGGAACAGAGATTATAGGATATTACAGAATTATAGCTTAAAGTATTTTAACTGCTATTTCAATAGATGTTCATAATGACCTTGCTTAATTATAGCTAAAGTTTGTTCTTCCTACTGAACTGAAGGAAAGTTTCCAAACCAAAAAAATGCAACTCATTTCTGCTCACATTCACCACAAAAAATAATTAAAATTTTTCATAATTCCTCTGCTAGTATTCTGTTCATAACCTGCACCACATACACATGCAAAACACGATTTATAAGAATAAATTTGGGGATTTGTCATAGAACTAAATAAAGTGATGAACACTTAAGTGTATGCCTCCGAGCAAACAGAATACGTCCTAATGATTAAAACCTGGCTGCAAACTGAAAACTTCCAATCTTGCAGCAAGCTCCTGATTCCCAAAGGAATGTAGACACTTTGCTAAACAATTTCACTTTTGTTTTAAAATGTATATAAGTAGATATATCGTGAGGATTATATTTGGACATCCGAATTTATTGCATTCTTCCTAATGATGATTTTTGTTTATTTTATTTGTTTATTTGCGGACCCTCTTTAACATCTCAGGTCATCAGCGTCCCATTCAACTCAGGACATGAAGCGACCGATAAATTTTGCTCAGAGGCCTCTCTTTTAGGCTTGAGGTTCTTTTTCGTGCCGTAAATGTACGACACGGGACCCACGGCTTTACTTCCCTTCCAAAGGAAATCATACTTAGGATTTTTACGCCCGAAAAAATCCATCCACCCTGGCCGGGATTGAACCCGCGATCTTAGGTCTACGAGACATATATGGTTACCACTAGACCACCAGGACTGACTACTAAACAATGGTGCAACAGAAGTAGCTTACCGTCTTTTCTAGTATCTAGGAGTTGGAAAACTGCACATAGTACATTTGTTAACGTAAGAGTCTACAGCAGGAATGTGATTATATTCCCATGAAGGTTTATGTGCAAAAAAGTTCAGCTTCACTATTATAGATCTGCACCTACCAGTTTCCCTTGTTTGGTATCCAGTTTTAGGCTTTCTGTTCAGTGGGTTTAGGGTATGTATGTTAAGAGTCTTCTATGATAAACATTGATTTGGGATCGTAATATCAATTAATGAAAATAACGAAGTCAATCTTCAGTAATCGTTAGATATGATTCCTTGGTCATAAGATAATGAATTATTGTGCACCATTAGCCTGCGAGAGTCAAAATGCCTCAACCTACTTAACATTATCTTTTCGGGTATAGGAGAGTCACAGATGTAATCATGACGGATTGCTCCAAACAGGACATAAAGCTATACTCTTAGCAATGCAGTTGTATTCGGATGAAAATACCACAGATATGAATTTTATAAATGTTCTCAACAAATAACCAAATATAAAATTGATTCAGAAATATTTTTCCTAAAGTTTCATAATTTTTTTTTATAATTTATAAATATTTTATTATAATTTCTCTCTGTTTAAAATAGCCGATTTTATTTTTAGTTTGTACGTTCTCTGTAATCGATGACTGACATGTGTTCTAAATACTTTAATGAAAAATAGTAGCGCAATTAATTTGCATATTTTCCAAAGACAACTTCTGCCACTCCTACCTAGGAGGCTATGACAAGAGCGTGCACAGATGGCGCAATTAAAAAGTCGCCATTGTGTCTCCATTACTGGCCGAATTCTTCGTTTTATGAAAGTGGACTTTGATCGCGACCATCAGCGTGGCTTCCCCTACTCCTTTTCTTATTTATCCTATTAAAATCCCCATAGCTTATAAGGACTTGAAGTGACTTGCAGTCCGTGTACTTTGTGCCTACTGGCGCGCGTGCCTCTTTCTTCTCCCCTCTGCTCCCGCATGGAGAGCAGGCCGTTCGTTTGCTTCTCCGGCAGATGACGTCTATTGTTGCATGACAATTTGTGCAATCGAGTTAATTATCTTCTCTCCTTTTGGAATCTCCTTCATATAAGATAAAATCCGCAGGAAATAAAAGCGACAGTCGGAAGGACTTTTTAAAAGCGTCTTGCTTCCTTTTTGTAGTGCTCGTTCTGCTTCAGGGAAAGGGAAGGAGGAAGAATTAAATAAGAAAAGAAAATCCGCGAGCAAGCCGCCACACCACCGCCCATGCAGACAAAAGATGCAACTGAAGTTGACATTTGTCTGACGTCAAAAGCACATTCATTATTATATTGCTGTATCTGTTTCCAGATCCTTCTTAGCGAATTCATGAGAAGGTTTCCAGGTTTTTCGTCGCGTTTCCTTTCGCCACAAGCTTAAAGTTTGCGAATACTTCTAATCACCAATATATTCAAAAATAGTTTGACATCGTTTTCAATTAGATTAAAACTCCAATTAAGGAATTTTCTTCTCTTGTAAAATGCATAACTATCTCGCGATATTCTTTTTTTCTAACTTCCACAAGAAAGAACTATTTTCAAAAGTCATCCTATGAGATATGCTTGAGAGAATAAAGTTCATAACAACTCATAAAATTAATAAAACTAAACTATTAAACAGAATTAATTTAATGGCGTAAAAAGAATACCAATATCAATGTATTAAATTTGAGGTGGCATCTGTCAACAAGTGATATGATATTATCCATAAGCTTGTCTTTCTATAACTTGATCTACAAATTCCCCTTTAATTGCACTAACATGGTTTTCCCCTTCATACACGTAATAATTAATTATTCTTTAATTTCACATTAAAGATCACAAAATCAAAAAAAAAAAAAAAAAAAAATATTAATCAAACAGTTTTGATGTGTTTTATTTTGAAACTTTATATCGGTCTATAAATAAATTTTCAATTTAGATCATATTTATATAAGGATCTCTCTGAACAAATATGCGTATTTTCGTATCTAATGATTTTTTTTTTGTTTATTTATGGACGCTCTTTAACATCTCAGGTCATCAGCGTCCCATTCAAATCAGGAAGTGAAACGGTCGATAAATTTTGCTCAGAGACCTCTTCTTTCCGGCTTGAGGTTCTTTTTCGTGCCCTAAATGTACTAAACGGGACCCACGGCTTTACTTCCGTTCCGAAGGAAGTCATACTTAGGATTTTTACGCCCGAAAAAATCAATCGATCCTGGCCGGGTTTGAGCCCGCAATCTTGGGTTTAGAAGGCAAGTATGGTTACCGCTAGACCACCAGGACCCACAGATCTAATGAGTGGCCTATGAACGAAAACATTTGAATTTACCTCTACGATTATAAGGAATTATATAATAATTAATAGAACACATGGCATTTTAAAACAGTATGTAAAATATAACACCTTCTTACTGTATCTACTGTTATGGAAAAATTACTAGGGTAAGTCCGTAAGTTTCCGGCCTCGCCGATAAGGATTATCGCCTTCACAAAACCCTTACCAGGTGTCATGCCTTAACTGTTAAGTAAATAATTGCAGCTGTAACTTTCGCTCCGCTGTGTACTGTTGTTCAGGTATAGTTGCATAAAGAAGGCTATGTGTAGAAGATTGTGACATGTTCAAAGTGGAGTATCGAGCATTTATTGAGTTCTTCACAAAAGAAGGACTTACTCCAAATGAAATTAAACAGTGATTGGACGGTGTATGTGGAAAAGCATTCCCCTCATATTGTACCGTAAAAGAATGGGCCAAACTTTTTGAATGGATCGATTGATTTTTTTTTTTATTCATTTATTTATGGACGCTCTTTAACATCTCAGGTCATGAGCGTCCCATTCAACTCAGGGCGTGAAACGGCCGACAAATTTTGCTCAGAGGCCTCTCTTTCCGGCTTGAGGTTCTTTTTCGTGCCCTAAATGTACTAAACGGGATCCACAGCTTTACTTCCCTTCCGAAGGAAGCCATACTTACGATTTTTACGCCAGAGAAAATCCATCGGCCGGGTTCGAACCCGCGATCTTGGGTTTAGGAGGCAAGTATGGTAACCACTACACCACCATGACCGACGGGTCGAGAAAGCATTGAAGACAAAGAGCGTGCAGGTTGGCCCTTGGAGATGCTCACTCCTGAAAACATCGCTCTTATGGAAGGAGAAATTATGGAAGACCGGCCTTTCAAAAATACAGAAATAGCGGCAAAATTGGACCTTTCTAAAACAACAGTCCTTCAAATTATTCATGAACATTTAAGGATAAACAAGGTTAGTGCAAAATGGGTGCCTAGACTTCTTTCCTCAATCAAAAAGCAGCAACGAGTCATCTGTTGTCAGGCATTTTTGGAGCTCTACCGTGGCAACGAGAGAGAAGTTGTGCAAACCATTGTTACAGGAGATGAAACTATGGTCCTATACTATGATCCCTTGTCCAAAAGCTACCTGTGGTGCCTCGGTAGTAAAAACGGGCGTTAAATCCTATTCACCCCTTGTCCAAAAGAGAACCAATGGAGTGGCGTAAACCTGGCGAAGCACGCCTCTAAAGGGTAAGATCACTCAGTCAACCAAGAAGATCATGAGCACACTCTTTTGGGACTGTGTAGGGATACTCTTCATTGACTTCAAGGAGAGGAACACCACAGTAAATGGGGAGTACTATGCTGGCCTACTGCACAGACTAAGTGCTTCTTCAAAGAGAAAAAGCGAGGAAAGCTGGGTGGTGGTGTGCAACGCGCCTGTGCACACGGCTCTTGTTGCATGAAAGAGATCAACAATCCACCCTAGAGCCCAGATCTAGCTCCCAGTGACTGTTTCTTCTTCTCAAAACTCAATAAGTACCTTCGAGGAAGGAAATTTAAGTGTGATGCAGAAGTGATGAATGCTGTTTAAGCCCATTTTGCAGACAAGACACTTGACTAATTTTTTCGGGTTATCGAAACGTTAATCGGTTAAACGGTATCTTTTCGGACGAAGCAGCTAGACTCATAACACTGCCGTGAAATCTTTTCAAAAGATTTTATGATCGTCAGCCCATACTAGACCTAATTTAAAGGAAAAAAAAAAAACTTTCACAAGCATGGAAAACAAGTGTGTGACTTTAATCGACCAGTGAAGGGGCTCTGACCTCTACCGGCTGATGGTCAGCTAAACATTTAAAGGGATCCAATGATCCAATCCGTCTCACACACTTTCAAATGTAGCAAATGAAACGTGAGCTAAATAATATTGAATTATCCAATGAAAAGTATTTATTCGAACGTTTAGGGAAAGGGCGCGAATATGCGCGTCGCTTTCCAGCTAACGAATGTCATTTCGAATTCAATACATAAGGGAGGGGGTATCCCGTTCAGGCAGACAACTCCAGGCATTCATTCACTTCAAGTGGCGCAGGAAAGGCAATTCAGATTATCGGTTCGCACAGGACGCTCAATCATTTGAAGTCATAAACAGTTTATAATTTTCTATTTCGACAGGCCCTGCAGGTAGTTAACGCTTAGCTCTTCGAAGCAACATTAGTTCAGAAGCTTACCAAATTCGTAACATAAAATCAGTACAGCATGTTTATCATAAGTGGCACAGTTTATTTCAGCACGATTTAGTTAAATAGGTCACAGTATTCGTCGGAAAGTGTTACACGCCACAACTAGACTTGTATCCAGAATAGTCCAGCTAACCAGACGAAAGGACAAAGAACAAAACAACTTGAAATCAATAAACTACGGAAATATTACATCGCATCGTGTGTTCATTCATACCTTCGAAATTTCCTCCCAGTACCGTTGAGCCTTAGTCAAAAAAAGAAAAAAAATATCCTGGGAAACTCTCGTCACTGAAGCGTTGACGACAACGTCGACGCAGCCCACATCCAACCGAGAAGCAACCCCATCAATTTAGCTCATCCACGTGGAGCAATATCTAACCGCTTCATAACTTTGACTTCCAGCCTACGCCAGGGCCACCTACAACAGAGTAGCTTCATATAAAACACAGGTGTTGTATTAGATGAAATAAAAGAAACAAAAATTTAAACGTTTTTATCAAACGCACAGGTAAAGAAAATGAACTTTAAAACACGGGACAAATGTGTTATTCATAAATTCTGATCATTCCTGCATCTTTATCTTTGTTCGTAGTATATACTCTTGTGTTTTTTTGTTTTTGTTTTTTTTTTTTCTGAGAAACATAAATAACCAAATTAGGTACTAATCACTGCACATACATTGTAGTTCGGAAATGAACACTGACTATACGCTAACATTTAAATTGGAGGCATTTTCAGCTATATATATATGAAAATGAACAGAAAAGTTTCACCTATCATTATATTCTTCATTACATTTAGGTATTTCCAAAACTTGTTGGCTTCTGTCGGTCCTGGTGGTGTAGTGGTAACCATATTTGCCTCGTAGACCCAAGATCGCTGGTTCAATCCCGGCCAGGGTTGATGGATTTTTCCGGACGTAAAAATCGTAAGTATAGCTTCCTTCGGAAGGAAAGTAAAGCCGTGGGTCCCGTGTCGTAAATTTACAGAACGAAAAAGAACATGAAAAAGATGCCTCTAAGTAAAATTTATCGACCATTTCATCCCCAGAATTGAATGGGACTCTGATTACCTGAGATGTTAAAGAGCGTCCGTAAATAAACCAAATCAACAACAACTTCTTGGTTTTCTGCTTGAGATTAGTGAAAATGTGTAGATAAGCTAATGTTTGGTGATATTCGTTCGTTTGACTTTTTTCTCGTTTATGAAATATAACGACTTAAAAGTCAATGTTACTTGTGCCGCTTCTTGCGCGAACTCGGATACTCACTACCTCCTCCACGTCGGTGGTTAGACATTAATGTGAAACTTCATTTCTTTTTTCCCAACGTACATTAAACCTGCACCCTTGCTGAAAATAATTTCTAAATTTACACGTACGTCTTAAGTAAGTTGGCAGGTTTTATTTTGTTCTATTTTGGGAGGGGAGGATTTTTATTTTACCACTGTTAAGGATTATTAGTCTGCATGTACTACAGACAGTATGTTATCCCAGAGATCCGGTACTTGTCTATGTTGTCTTTATGTAAATACTTGTTTCTTAACTTCTGCTGGAAACAGAGTATCTGTTTTGTCAGTGAGTTTTCTGTTATGCAATGAAGTACAGCCAGGTACAACGGCAGGCTATATGCACATTTTCATGTTACCCTACTTATTACTTTATATGTCATAAATATTCATTTTTGCAGCTTTATAAGTGCAATAATACTATTTAATCCTTGTTTGCATTAATCCCGTAATTTTAATAATTTCAAATGGGAATATTTTTCTGATGAGGGGGCTAATTTGCAAACAGAAACAAAACGGAATCCATCCACATGTGAATAGAACCTTCAAGTCCAGAAAATAGAAACCATCCCAAAATTGGACTAAAGAACAATAAACATGTATACTGAAATAAAGGAACATTATGATAAACTAGAGGTGTAATAAAATAAAACAACAATCACTCCAGCGAAGAAACGTAAACATACCAACACCGGGCTCTAAATTATTTTATTGTTAGAAATACACTTTTAAACGTGACCTTTAAAACAATAATAAACGAAATGCTAATGACATTCGAGGCTTTTTAAGTTTAGTTGTGTACGGTAAATATCTCCAAAATCAAAGGGCGCATGTGTGAAAAAAAAAACCCTGGGACTCGCATTCGAGAGGTTCCAGGTTCAATCCCCGGTGGGCCTGCCATCCTTACTAGTTTGTTTTGTAGTTTCCCCTGCTCACTTAGACGCATGTTGGAATGGAAGTTTCCGCTCTCCCATTTCGTATAAATCATTCCGTTGGTTCTGTTAACAGGGTCGAAATGCCAAGACGAGGTGGGCTGGCGCGGGACGATGGTGGCTTATGCATAGAAAGGTTTCTGCCCCGGCCTCTGGAATGCAAGGGGACCATCTAAAGGACTGGGACAAAGCTCCGCCGGCGTCGGTGTACACAATATGGAAACATGTTTTCAAATAGCAATGTGGAATTACTCAATTTATAATGTAACATGAGTCTGAATTAGTTAAAAGGTAAAAAATAACGTAATTCAACATGAGTTAGAAAGAAGAAAGCAGCAAGAAATCCATGAAATTAGGTCAAATAGAAAACGTAATGATGACTACCTAATACTAGTAATGATAATCGTAATACGGAACAAGCACAAGAAGTGCAGGAAGCACATTGAAAAACGGGCATTTATATTAATAAAATTATTTCATCCTACGCAATGCAAGTTATTTCCTATGTTCACTTACAATTAACATGTTGTATTTGGAGATAAATTAGGAAGCATTAGCGCATTTCTAAATTTTGTTCCTTCATGATAAACAAAAAGGGGTATCAGCTACCGCCACGGGTGGCCGAGGTCGTTAAATCGCGGACTCGTGAGCGGAAGGTCTGCGGTTCAAATCCCACCAGGACCGTTCTCCCTGACTGAGGTTGTTTCCAGGTTTTCCTCAGTACCTCATGGGAGGTAGTCTAAATTTAGGCCTGGAACGCTTCCTTCCTTAAAAAATCCTTTCCCAATTTATCATTTCATTTCATGTATCATCAGTGCTCATTTCCTGTGGTGCCTCAGTAGTAAAAACGGGCGTTTAACACATTCAAAAAAAGTGTATCAGCTAGCAGATCGTGGAGTTCATGAATAGCATAGCAGTCAAAAATCAAGTGAAGAATAATTTAAAAAATTAATGAATATTTGAGAGACACAGAAAGTACAAGCAAAATGAACAGAGATAAAAGAGTTGTCATAAATCTTGTGGGTGGATAATCTTATTTGCAACCTTAACACAATCTGATGTAAAGGAATGTAATGAAAGTATAAGAAAAAAAAAACAGGCAGAACATTTACACATAACCAAAGAACCGATGGCCTTGATTTAATGCACTACTAGTTGAATAAAGCGCATAATTAAAATGCGAAAGTTTAAAGAGTGCGGTTTTTAATCAACAAAATTCTCTTCAAGAAAAATGAAGGTTCTTTCAAATTGAATTGAGTGTATTAGTTTAGCTAATGAGCAAATAAGGATAACTTAGAGATTTGCGTTTCAGAGTCAACATTTAAACAGACGGATTTATGCATGCTGAACAAGCAATGCTACAAAAGTTGTAGCATACGAAGGAAATGAGGAATTGTTAAACAGTGACAAGCGACTCATTGAAATGGGCTCAATTCCTAAGCTTTCATTTTTCTACAAGCAGATATTACTTCTTATATTTATGCTTATAAGCAAACATTTTAACATCCATTTTTACTTCTGAGGTATCGCGGGCGATAATCCATGAGATAAGATGATAAATTGAGATATTACTTTTCTTAAGAAAGAAGGCGTTCCGGCCTACGTTTAGGGCACCTCCATCATTTTCCACTTATGAAGAGTGAGGAAACAACCTCAGTCAGGGAGGACGGCCCTGGCGGAATCGATTGCCAGACCCTTCCCTCGAGAATTCTTCACTTAACGACCTCAACGACGTGTGTAGATATAAACAACAATGTTCTATATATTCTAGTATTAAAGAAGCTTAAAATTCTGAGTTCACAGTTAGAAGGAATTTTATTGTCTACAACTTTGCTACAAAAGTAAAACAGAGCTGTGGGAAACAGAAATTCAATTGAAAAATCCAAAATTCAGCAAAATAAATAAATAAAATAAAATGAGGTGGTTTCCGTAATAAGAATAGCACAATTTATTTTAAAATAATAAAGCTCTCTAATGAGTGCTTAAGTTGGACAAATATTTTAGAGAAAACTGCAGCACAATCAACCTGTGAATTTATACAAATGTTTAAGATGCCAAAAACTACAATAAATAATATTTTAAACTAATGTGCAAAAAGTGAACCGGATATGTTGTGGTAATTGAGTGAACAAGTCCTACATTGAATGACATTCAGAAATGGTTTCCAATTTGAGGCATACAATAGCACCTAATGATACTTCTGAATGCAGTCATGATTAAACATGTACTAATGGATCAAACGTTGATACTGCAGAGGCAACACTTAATTACAGCAAACCTTTACTTCGTGTTCTAAAAAAAAAAGCATTCTTTTTCTTTATCTGAATACTGAAAATTCACTCACTCTCAGGGCTAGACAAAGAAATTTAATGAACTAACGCAAAAGTGTACTAGTCTCTTGAAATTTAGTCTTTGTGCCCAAAAAGTTTCTAAAAGATAATTGTGTTATCCCATGTTTGGGAAATGAAAGATATCACACAGATCGAACATTTTATTTTCCATACGTTATCTGAGTCCCTTCATACCTCAGACTAAGGTTTTCTGTGAGACTTCTATACAGTTGTCCATTATTGATGACAGTAATTTTAGACTTGTTTTCAAGTTCAATGTCTTTGTAAAACATGTGTGCTGTGCAGAAGAGTTAGCTTCTTGTTTCTAGTGACCAAGTGACCATTGCCGTTCTTTAGGGAAAAATACATGCAATAACTGTACTTGAACTATACCCAAATTTTAACTAACTAAACTAAGAACAACGTGTTATGAAAACTTTGGTGTTTTGAATGTCCATTGATCTGCCCTCAAGTTCTTGTGAAATGAAGAAAATGCTGAAAAAGAGTCTTTAGCTGTAGCAAAATGTGTGTGATGTTCTCTTACTTGAAGCAAAGCCCCTGATGAACTAAAAGGGTTTCCCCAACTTTCCTAAATTCTGCTTTTATATATGATGCACTATTCAAGCACAAATATGTGATTTTTTCTTAACTATAAATAAAACACAGTTTAAAAAAATGCTGGTAAATCCGTCTTACCTGTTGTACATCAGACTCCATTGTGCAGTTAACTTTGTACACTCAAGTTCAACAGTCTTGTTGCAAATCTACCGCAACACCGTTCTTTCTTCCTAGCAATAGCGGCGTCATCCCTCATGACCAGCCTTACACACAATCAATCACATTCACAAGGTTTTGAATTTTGAAGCACAATCACCTTTATTGCTTGTTATTTAATTTAGCTCTGTCAGGTCAAAAAGAAAAGATTACTAGAATATTTTCTGCAGAGAGCAATCCAAGCAATCAAAATAATTGAACCTAGAATCGTCAAAATATTCCGTGAAAGTTATTTCAAATTTTCCTCCCCTGTAAAATATTCTAAATCTTTTACATCTTTTATCAATATTAATTTCCAATTGTACGGACGGAAATTTGGATTTCTTCTGCTCTTTTGTGAGATGTTTTGTTTATTCTTTAAGTTACATTGTTGAGTGTGTTTACCGTTTTCATAATAGATGACTTCATTCTTTTAGTAATTAAGTACCTGTATCCAGATACTGACCTAAGCCGTGCATACTACTAGCCAAGCAAATGGAACATCCACGTTTTCCTTTAATCAGAACAAGTCTATTTTTTTCTTTCTTGACATACTCATACAGGGATCCTCATAAACGCTCTGGATAATAATGAGTGTTGCCTAGACGAATATTAGTGAATGAAGTAAAAAGGGTTTTTAAAATACTGATCAGATTGTAGAACTATAGCTCTGTCCTGAAAACGGGGCATCTTTTTATTATTCCGACTGGTCCTTTTCAGCAGCGTCCAAATTTTTATTTATATTTTTGTATATTTTTCGTTTTATTTTTTACAAATAACCTGTTTAAACTCACAGTTGCTTTAAAATAAAAAATGTGTAGAAGATAAACAAGTGAATGACACGAGAAACATAGTCAACGTAACCACAAAGAAAACAGATATCCTTCCGCATTTGCATCAGCTGTTAGCAGCATTATCAATATTTATCCATGAAAATATGGTTTATATGTTAGTAACGCTTCCATGGCGTTATACATGCACAGAATTTAAACAGGTAGCAGCAACGATTAAATGTAAAATGCATGTAAACAATTGTACGCATAATCCTAATTCTTACTAGTGATCACTAGTGTTGTATTTATTCCTCTTGGTCAGCTCATAATAAAAATAGTTCTTTAAAAAACAAGGCGCCTAAACTAGAAACTGAATTTTGAAGCACTCGGTGCGTGTTATTAATGTTTATTTGCAAAAGTGGCATACTGGCAACCCTGGAACCATGTCAGACTAGAAGAAAGTTAACAGAGATCTTATACCATCATTATGCATGCCTAAATGCATACTGTAGGGGAGAAAATCACATTTTTAAATAGCAATTTAGTATATATACAATTTAACTGCAATAATGATAAAACTAAATAAATTTATAATTTTACCCCTAAAATATATTTAAAAGCAATAATTACCACCCCTAGGATATCGGTAACATTATTGATAGATTTTGGATAACGTTTCTTCCATGCTTCTCTTAGTGAGAAATACGCGAGCTATTTCTTTAACAAACGTTTCGAAAAGGATGGAATAAATTACGTCATATAAAATTCCTAATTTGTTCATAACTATCAAGAGCTGTATGAAAAATATACGAGCGTTAAAAGTGATTTTATTTCTTAGTATGGTTTGCTCAACTGGTCTCATTTTGGAAACATCTTATTCACAAAATAAAGTCTTCTTTTAACACTTGCATAAAAAATAATTATTTCATGCTTAGACCGTTATATCAAATGAAATATATGCTATATAAGAATAGGTTTAGTAGCTTGGTCTCCACTTTCAAGAAAATATGTGTTATCACCCGACAGGGAAGACAGTGAGCTGAAACGCGTCGGCGACTATTGTGTACTGTATTGATGGAGTGGGGAGAACCGCCTCACAGAGTTGTAAATATGTAGTACACATTCGCTGAAGTATAATTGGCGTTTATATGTGTGTGGAGTGGATTTAGACTTTTAGGGCAATAAGGAAAGAAGATTTTCCACATCCGAAGGGCGAGAGTGTCAGGGACGGGAATGGTAAGCAAGGGGGAAATGAATGGTTAGAGAGGGAACTAAACGAGGGCGAGAGAAATGTTCGAGGACCCGCTTTCAATTCAAACACAATCTCCGTACAAGAGATTAATGCGAATAAGGGGTCGAAACGGCAGCATGCTAAACTGAAAGTGTGGGACGGATCAGTCCTCACCACAAAACCAATAATGCAAATAAAATGATGCCTACCGACACATTCATTTACATTTTGTGCTTGTTTAGTTTCACAAGTATTATCATCAGTCACACAAATCACTCGCTTTTTCCCACAACTTGTATTTATAGAAACTGAATCATGCTTACACAGTTAGTGCAATTATTTAGTTTCACCACCTTGTATTTTATACAAACTGAATCATGCTTACATTGTTAATGCAATTATTTAGTTTCACAAACTTGTATTTTATACAAACTGAATCATGCTTACATAGTTAATGATATTATTTAGTTTCACCAACTTGTATTTTATACAGACTGAATCATGCTTACATAGTTAATGATATTATTTAGTTTCACCAACTTGTATTTTATACAAACTGAATCATGCTTACACAGTTAATCATATTATTTAATTTCACCAACTTGTATTTTACACAAACTGAATCATGCTTACATAGTTAATGATATTATTTAGTTTCACCAACTTGTATTTATACAAACTGAATCATGCTTACATAGTTAATGCAATTATTTAGTTTCACCAACTTGTATTTTATACAGACTGAATGATGCTTACATAGTTAATGCAATTATTTAGTTTCACCAACTTGTATTTTATACAAACTGAATCATGCTTACACAGTTAATGAAATTATTTAGTTTCACAAACTTGTATTTTAAACAAATTGAATCATGCTTACACAGTTAATGATATCATTTAGTTTCACCAACTTGTATTTTATACAAACTGAATCTTGCTTACATAGTTAATGCAATTATTTAGTTTCGCAAACTTGTATTTTATACAAACTGAATCTTGCTTACATAGTTAATGCAATTATTTAGTTTCACAAACTTTTTTGTATACAGACTGAATCATGCTTACATAGTTAATGCAATTATTTAGTTTCACCAACTTGTATTTTATACAGACTGAATCATGCCTACAAAGTTAATGCAATTATTTAGTTTCACAAACTTGTATTTTATACAAACTGAATTATGCTTACATAGTTAATGCAATTATTTGTTTTCACAAACTTGTGAATCATACTTACACAGTTAATGATGTTATTTAGTTTCACCACCTTGTATTTTATACAAACTGAATCATGCTTACATAGTTAATGCTATTATTTAGTTTCACCAACTTGTATTTTATACAAACTAAATCATGCTTACATAGTTAATCATATTATTTAGTTTCACCAACTTGTATTTATACAAACTAAATCATGCTTACATAGTTAATGATATTATTTAGTTTCACCACCTTGTATTTTATACAAACTGAATTATGCTTACATAATTAATAATATTATTTGGCTTTACCACCTTGTATTTTATACAAACTGAATCATGCTTACACAGTTAATGCAATTATTTAGTTTCACAATCATATATTGTATACAGATTGAATCATGCTTACACAGTTCATGATATTATTTAGTTTCACAAACTTGTATTTTATACAAACTGAATCATGCTTACATAGTTAATGCAATTATTTAGTGTCACCAACTTGTATTTTATACAAACTAAATCATGCTTACACAGTTAATGCAATAATTTAGTTTCACAAACTTGTATTTTATACAAACTGAATCATGCTTACATAGTTAATGATATTATTTAGTTTCACCACCTTGTACTTTATACAAACTGAATCATGCTTACATAGTTAATAATATTATTTTGTTTCACCACCTTGTATTTTATATAAACTGAATCATGCTTACATAGTTACTGCAATTATTTAGTTTCACAAACTTGTATTGTATACAGACTTAACCATGCTTACACAGTTAATGATATTATTTAGTTTCATCAACTTGTATTTTATACAAACTGAATCATGCTTACATAGCTAATGCAATTATTTAGTTTCACCAACTTGTATTTTATACAAACTGAATCATGTTTACACAGTTAATGCAATTATTTAGTTTCACAAACTTGTATTGTATACAGACTGAATCATACTTACACAGTTAATGATATTATTTAGTTTCACCACTTGTATTTTATACAAACTGAATCATGCTTACATAGTTAATGCGATTATTTAGTTTCACAAACTTGTATTGTATACAGACTGAATCATGCTTACACAGTTAATGATATTATTTAGTTTCACCAACTTGTATTTTATACAGACTGAATCATGCTTACATAGTTAATGATATTATTTAGTTTCACCAACTTGTATTTTATACAAACTAAATCATGCTTACATAGTTAATGATATTATTTACTTTCACCAACTTGTGTTGTTTACAAACTGAATCATGCTTACATAGTTAATAATATTATTTTGTTTCACCACCTTGTACTTTATACAAACTGAATCATGCTTACATAGTTAATAATATTATTTTGTTTCACCACCTTGTATTTTATATAAACTGAATCATGCTTACATAGTTACTGCAATTATTTAGTTTCACAAACTTGTATTGTATACAGACTGAATCATGCTTACATAGTTAATCATATTATTTAGTTTCACAAAATTTTATTGTATACAGACTGAATCATGCTTACATAGTTAATGCGATTATTTAGTTTCACAAACTTGTATTTTATACAAACTGAATAATGCTTACACAGTTAATGATATTATTTAGTTTAATCAACTTGTATTTTATACAAACTGAATCATGCTTACATAGTTAATGATATTATTTAGTTTCACCACCTTGTATTGTATACAGACTGAATTGTACTTACATAGTTAATGATATTATTTAGTTTCACCAACTTGTATTTTATACAAACTGAATCTTGCTTACATAGTTAATGATATTATTTAGTTTCACAAACTTGTATTGTATACAGACTGAATCATGCTTACATAGTTAATGATATTATTTAGTTTCACAAACTTGTATTGTATACAGACTAAATTGTACTTACATAGTTAATGATATTATTTAGTTTCACCAACTTGTATTTTATACAGACTGAATCATGCTTACATAGTTAATGATATTATTTAGTTTCACAAACTTGTATTGTATACAGACTGAATAATTCTTACATAGTTATTGCGATTATTTAGTTTCTCTAATTGATACGCAAGTTTATCGCAACTGCTCTGCCTTCAAGACCGCCTCTGAAATATTGACACTTGTAGTGGAGTTCTAATATTGAGGTGAAATTGCATTAGTATTAGTATTATTATTAGTATTATTATTGTTATTTGGTGTCATTTTTGTGCCTACTTTGCACTCCTTTGTGCAATTTCTGCTAAGCAAGATGGAAGAATTTAATATTTGCCACATACTTAATTTAATTTCAATTCCGTTATTGATTTAATTATTTTTAATACTTTTTTTCACCATTTAACATTCAAGTTTAACTATCAAAGTTCTAATGGATGTTAACAGCATTGAAATAATTAAATCCGAGGCCGTGATTGTCTAACATTAGTTCAACTAGGTTTACTTTACCCAGCTCGCGTGAGGAAAACTGCGGGGTTTTCGGGAGTAACCAAATACTTATTGCCATCTATTTTGCTATTTATATAATTATCATAGAAATTGACTGTTCAAAATATGTTCATAATAAGAAAGTGTTAATACATTTTGCATTTGTAAACTACCATGTTGTTACTAATATTTTAAGAAATGTCCGAAAACAGGTTTCTATTTATTTATTTATATTGCAAAAGTTAAAGCCATAGAGACTCATCCAGTCTTATAAAAATACTTACATATTGTACACAGAATGTGACTACAACACTACTTAGGCTATAATTGTTTATATTGCTCGATCTCGCAGTACAATGGAATTAAATTAAGTGTAACTAATACAAAATTAAGAAAAGTACTCAGAAATGTATGTAAAACAAACTTAATCTGCTAGTAATAATGATAACAATAAGAAAGTAGGATAAAGAAGAAGAAGCATATGTCTATAAAACTTGACAAACAAGCAATTTGATAGGTCCAGAGTGTTCATGTCATGGTTTCAACTCCAGTACTTACAACTATATTAAAATATGTACATATTGCATAATAATAGCAAAAATGATATTAATAGATATAATAAATATACAATATTTTTATACTTTATATAAAGAAATTTGGGAAGAGGCTATCATAAAAGAGCAAGGTTCAACATTCAAAATTATATAGGACACATGGAATAATTAAATCCATAGAGCAGAAAACAAAATCCACGTACTTTTTGAGTAAGTACGTAATTAAATAAGTAATGTGTTCACCATAATGATTTATAGAAATTAAGGCTTCACCATGAATATTATTTTCATATACTTAACTTCTCCTACAGATTGTAACAAATTGTCTTACACGTGCTATTTTTCATGCACTGGAGCTCAATCTGCTAACAACAAATCATACAATTTATACTTCAGTTAGAGTTAATGCTCTCTGATAATTTACCAAGTGACAAAGCTTATATTATGGTGGAAAGGTGTTTCATTTAAAAATAGTTTATGCTAAAATAATATATAAAAGCAGCAGAACAAGATTTAGCATAAACAGTTGCGATCTTTGTGAAAATAAAAACAGCATATGTTGCAATAACTGGAATTACACTAGTAAATGAGAAGAGAAAGAGATGGGGTTGTCTGACTCCACAGTAAATCACCTTATGGAACTTGTTCTTCATCTAAACTGTGTGCTTAGATAATTGGTACGACTTACGGAAGTTCTTATATAACAGAATGACGAATACAATCAGCAGCAGTACTTTCGTGTTGGATTGCCAAAGGATGTAAATACATTGGCACTAAAGATAGGAGAAAAGAGGGTGCGCCATCATTGACACATGTTGTTTGGCAAGATAGAAGGTAGATCAACGCATTATTAATAATTATAATGGTTGATACAGACAAAATGAACATCCATACTAATATGACCATATTCAAGCCTCACATAACATAGAAATACAATATACAAGTGGACGGTGTCGATTTAGTGTATCAGGTATCTGTGCGAAAAGCCCAAAAATGGTAAAAGAAGTTTTCTTTCTTTCTTTCTTTCTATATTTTCTTTTCTTTCTTTCTTTCTTTTTCTTTTTCTTTCTTTCTTTTTTTTTTTCATAGGCTAGGCATCACTATCACAATTGTCTAGTTATTTGTAGAGCTCTAAACCCACACAAACCAACTGCGTACTTGCATTTCCGATCATTCATGGCTCGCAGACTTTGCTGACTATAATATTCAGAGGCCTGCACACACATGGGTTGAAAATTCAACAAATCTGCAACTTTTAGATTCAATATAAAATACTTTCTTAAATAATTCAGCCTACAGCACAAAAGTTGCAGTCATTTCATGTTATGCCAAAAGGGGAATAAGCAAGGAAAATAAACTAGATTCTGTAGATGTGCCCTTGAGTACATGTCTGTGCTTCCAGATTAATCATACACATCGTAACTTCTAGAACCAAATTTTGTTTTATTTTTTGTATAAATTGTTTTCCGAAAAAATCTAACAAAATAAAGGTTTAAAAAGTATGCATTTTGATGCCCATGCAGGGCGTCTAAACACGTCGATATCGCTTGGACTCATTTAACTTGGGGGAATGTACAAGTCCATATCGTGGAAGAGATGGTAAGCGCACACTTGCCTCAGAAGAGCGGTTGGGTTGGTCAACTCTGATCTTGAAGCACATCAGGGTTGGTGAAGCCGAGCTAAACAAGAGGTTTGCAACCCGCATTGCTTAATTTCTAAGGACTCGATCGACCGATAACGCACTGCGATCCTTCGCTGCTCTGCTTTGCGGGTATAAATCCGTTGTGATTTGGCGTGGTTCCCTACGCCGAAAAATAAAGACGCGTATTGTTCAAGTTTAACCAGGGTGTAAGGAAGGCGGTTTTGCATTAATGTTTATGGAGTGACTGTTTACGTAGGTGTGCATTATGTTAAAGAAGTATTTGGTTTCACAATCTCGAAATGTCATAATTACTTATGAGCATCGAATTACTCATAGATAGCTCCGAAAATGTATTTGTTTAAATACACTGTTTATATGAGATAAATGTATCTTCCTTCCCCAAGAATGCCTATTTAAAAAGAATTTCTTACTAGTAGGGATGAGTTCTCGATACTCTCGATAATCCCGATACCGAGGCTTACCAAGAGGTATCGATATCGAGCAATACCCCTGTATGTGATCTCAATATCTTCGAATACTTTGTCAATAAATACACAAATTTCAATTAACGTTGTTATAAGTAGCGCATTTTAAAGTTACCACAAGAAACTCGTGTCTTATTCATAAGCTTCTAAATGGCAAGTGGCAAGCATCAAAAACTTAACTCGCTCCTATTCTTGACCACCGACCCCGTAATATAAAAGCGGCCCCCTTCCTTATATTTCTACAGATAATCTGGCAAAATTATGTCCGAGTTAAAATTTCTTTAAAAATCACGTATAAAGACAATAAAACATTTTGAATTGTTGTTTGAAGTAAATATTTTCGAACGTGCTATTGCATTAATTTCTACGTTTTTCACTTTTCGCGTATATGGAAAAACTAGGCCCCACCTACAAAATAATCCCAGTTCTTAGTTTGATCAATAATAAAAGAGATTTTAGTAAACATATTATGTGTCCTATTAACTATTTAAACAAAAATATCGCATTTCAGTGTCTATAGCATGTAAACAGATGTTACATTACTGTGCCTTTGTGTTATTTTGAAGTAAAAGAATACATTTTTTTGATAATATGAGCAAAATTTGAACTATTTTCAATTGGATTACACAAGGAGACATACTAGCTCATTTCATAAAATATTTTTACGCATATTCCAACAAAATAGTTCGTTACAATGTAAGTAAAACAGCGGATGAGGTTGTGCCCTTTCTATTGAAGTCATTGTCCTCGTAATTGTTATCATGATCGTATTACTGGAATACCAGCCAACTTTGAAAGAAATTAATTCAGGAGATAATCGAAGTTAATTATGAGCTGTAAAATAATATATACTATATGCAAAGACAATTGGTCATTTAGCATTGTCCAAGATTGTAGATTTAAGGAGGTGATTCACACTTGAGACTCAATATAATGCGTCAGTTTGTTAATTATACTGCTCCTCCTGTCCAAGTCAAACCTCCAACTCAGGGTGGATATATTTATACTGCGATTTCACGCAAAAATTAGTGTTTTGATTCTCTGTCTTTGGGCTTGTCGCGCCGCCTGAGAATGTACTTTAACTTCGCTTCTAAAATTGGGTATAGGATCTTATCTCATAGGATGCTGGAAATGTCCCCTCTTCGGCTAAACAGGCGTTGTATCGAGAAAACACATTCTGATTGACACGTAAAAGTTCGGCCACTGTAATGTTTCTGATTTCTTGTGCGATATTTTCCTTTAATTCCTTCCATGTGTGAAGCTTTGTTTTATAAACTCTGTCCTTCAGGCAACATTACAGGTAAAAATCACACACTGTTAATGTGAGTGAGCAAGAGGGCTATTAAACCAGCATTGTATCTTCAAACCTTTCGTTAATTCTATTAATGAAGTCTGTATGAGCAGTTGCAGAATCTTGTTGAAACCACCCATATAATTTCTCTTCTTCTGTAAACTGCTGAAAATTTGGGTCAAATGTCCTTTCTGTATCTATTATCGTCTCGTAAAAAATCGAACCGATAGTACGCCTTGCGATAACAGGACACCAACCTTCAACTATCCTATCATAAAGAGGTGTTTCCTGTACGCGATGTGGATTTTCGGTGAACTAGTAGCGCACGCTTTGATTGTTCACGTGGCCGTTCAGTTGAATCCAGTCCTCGTCTGAAAAGAACAGAAGTGTTGGGTCCATTAAACTTTCATCCACAGATGAATAAACCACTCCGAATACGCACTCTTGCTACTGGGTTGCCTTGTTTTAAACAATGGATTGTACGGTTTGAGGATTAATAATTTTGTTGCTTTATTTGTTGAACCCAGTGAAACCTGCACTTGTTGTGTTAATTTCGGTAGGGATTTTGTTGGCGAAAGTTTAAGCTTTACAAAATTTTGTCTAGTTTATCCTTTGTTAAAACTATGTTTCCGCGTGCGTTTTTTGTTGTGCACTGGTCCAGTAGAATCAAACTAATCGCAATATCGTGAATTGTTTTTCTAAAAGGAGAAAATAGACCAGGGAATTCCAAACAAAATTCTCCACAAACACTATGAGCCGACTCGTATTAATTGTGGTAACATTTACACATGAAAATGCGCTGCTCTAAAGTCAACTGTCCCATATTGACGAAACTCAACTACTGCACTGCTTCGAAGCGACATTAAGGACAGGAGAGGAGAGCACTGCTCGCAGCCATCGGGATTCAAAACACCTCTCGTGCGGGATAATTTTTAAGTCAAAGCTCTGAATATATGTTACAATGATCTATGGTAAGTAGATGAGTTAAATCTTATTATTAATTTTTTTAATAAACTAATTGCCTGGAAATATTTCTTTTCCATTTAGAGTCACAATAATTCCGAGAGAATGCATCAGATTTAGGCGTGTTAACGTTGGTTTACATCATAATAGCTGGTCAAAAGGGGAATCACTGACTTCTTCGTATGTTTTGCTACGCCTGAATATGATACACCAAACTCTCTGAAAGATTTCCAGCTTCTTTGAACGGCTTCAGATGCCACCGTAATTAATTTTTGCCATAAAGTCTTCTTCAGTTTCAACCAGATTTTGCACGTACCTTCAGAGATAAAAACACAAAGGAATCAAGTAGGAGAGCAAGGGACGGAGTGTTGGTGTTCGTAAGTGAAATTCATCTGTTACCAAGGGTTTTATTCAAATACTCTTGACGGCATTAGTGAAGCGTGCTGGGACGCCACCATGCTGTAGTCCCATTTAATACGGACTTCCAAATTCACCAATTGCACAGCTTGGGTAAGATCTCTTGGAGAAATGTTAGGTAATATCACCCATAAATCGAAGAGGTAATAGTTATGCGTCAAATACCTGCCCAGATGTTAATGGTGCCTTCAGATGCGCTTCGTGAGAGGATTTTCTTGAGGCTGTACAGATGAATATGCCGTCCTTCAGTTAGTAGTATCGGACTGCTTGTACCGCCTCTTCAAAAGCTGTTGTACGGCGCCTCCGCGTAAGTCATTTGTTAGAACTCAAGTGGCCTATTTCATGGAAACGTCGCTCCTTTGTGAGCTGGTTTACTTATTTTGGGGAACGTTGATAGAGCCTCTTCGGGCTTCGCCGTAGATGACAAGCATCTCGTTGTAGTCTGCATTTGTACGCACGTCCGCCATAGCCCATTCCCGGTTGACAATCGTCACATAAATGAAAGAGAAACCATAAAACGAACTCAAGAGATGATCAGGGACTGTATCACGTGACAACGCGCTACTCTTTTGACCGACACGGATGACCGAAGTCGTTAAGACACGAACTCATAAGCGGCAGGTCTCGGGTTCGATTCTCTGCAGGATCATCCTTCCTGACTGAGGCTTTTCCCAGGTCTTCATTAGTACTCATCAATGGCAAATGCCGGGGACGTACCCTAAACTTAGACCTGGAACGCTTCCTTTTTAAAAAAATAATTATTTCTCAATTTATCGTTTCAGCTCACTATCATCAGTGTCCAGCTTGCGTTACCTCAGTAGTAAATATGGGCGTTAAACACTACTAAAAATAATTAAAGCTCTTCTTCTGAAATTCCCAGAGTTCTGGGGTAGCTAATCTACAGACACCGTTCTTCACATACACAAACACGAGAGCAAAATGTTTCCAATTGTGAGGTATAAATATCAGTTTGAACGCATGTAGCTACCACAGAGTGTTGTAACCTTTATTTTTTATTTATACTTATGCTTTCTAAACAATAATAGTCTATGCCAATGATGTGACAACCCTACTCAGTACATACACAAAATTATTTTACTTACACGCCACCTTGGTAGTTATCAAACAAGAACAATAATAAGCATATCAAATTAAAGGCCAGGGTAACATTATTTTTATTGTTTTCCTGCAAACAACAAGATCACTGTTAATACTCTGCCCGATTATTAATACACACATTTCGCATTTATTAACATTTGGCCTTCGTTCAAGATTAAGTGTATTTGCGTCTCAATACTTAACGATGGATGGCTTAAATCGGGAATATTAGAAAAAAAATGAAACGTGAGTGAAACTAACCATCCCGGGAGTAATAGTGAATCAAGTGTCCATGCTTCATACTCCAGCTCTGACATTAATGTGATTAGTTCGGTGGCTGACGCGAAACAAAGAAGCAATATCAATTTGAATATGATGGAAACTATTTGGAATTACAGTTTACGTGGTGTGGTTATGAAGATGAACCCAAATCAAAATGTAAATTAGCTTCAAAGTTTTCTCAAATGCTTACCTTGAAACCAATTAAAATACGAAGACACTTAAAAATAAAACATCCGGTTGTTAAACACAAACTTGAAAATTATTTCGCCCGCACATTCATGCGATTTAAATAGAAACAGTTTGTTGTATCTAAAGTAAGGGTTTTGAATTCAAAAGTTTTGGAATCGTCATATTTGGCAAGTTTGCTTATTCCTAAGGCTGAAAACTCCGCTCTATAAATTCGAAAATGAACCTTCCTCCGATTAAAGTTGCTGTTAAAGTTATGTTTGGTAAAAAGAGCGAAGCAGTTAGATTTAGTTCACATATCTAACGATGCAGTGTATCACCGTATCAGTAAAATGGCTAGCGTTGTCGTGGTGTTGTGTTTCCGTCGGGACTTTGATGGGAATGATCCAGTTCTCGTTGTCTATTGTTGCTGCGTGGGTGTAGAAGGTAGTCTATCTTTCATCAACTACCTTATCTCTGGGATTTCCGCCGTTTTCTTTATCTTCACACAACGGGAAGGAAACAGGAATTGCGCTCAAAATATTAACACACGAAAGTATGCAATGAGAAAGTGTATTTATTGACCTCTTCCTGGCTTTACAAAGGAGCTATTGTTCGTTCGGGAAATGAATGTCAGTAACCCTTGAACTACCAGTTATTGACTCGGCGCGCCTGCAAACTAAGTCTGATGGCCACGAGCTTCCGTGGTTGGAAAACAATCACTTCATTAGCTGATTCACAAGTCGCGGTAAGGTTTTGCTAAGTATTGATCTATCGTCCGTATTACTTTTAATTGCATTATATTATCACTGGTTTGTTACTCGAGAGTTGAACCTCAGTATTAGGCGTCTATGCATTCCGCTTGCATGATATATATAAGTTACTCGTCTAATCACCAATCTCCGCCGCCGACCGAATGAAGAATATTTGGGGATGCCTTAAAATCTTGTCGAGGAATGAATGCCTGTAGCACGTGTTTCAGAGAAGTGCCTAGAATGCTTCAGAATGAATGCAACCGAGCGATTTCGCCTCTTTATACACAACCCCTCGGCTTGAATCCCCACGTGATTATCCTCGAACTTACGGCATCCACCCAGTATGCTCAGGAGCATCGCCGTATTCAAAAATTTAAAATGTTCACTGCTGATTGGCCGGATTGTATAGAATGTTCTGGAACGCGCAAAAATTCAGCTGTCCATCGTAAAAACCACGACTACTGAAGCTAGGAAAAACTCATTACGTACCTGAAACTTACCAGGTGTCCAGGTGTTTCACTTTTGCTCAAATGTAACAAGAAAAATCTGCAGGTGATATAACACTCATTTCCCGATTCCAATCTAAAAAATCGTAATCCATCTCTACTATTTACTCTTAAATATAGTGTTGGAAGTCACTGCGGCTATCATTGCCATTTCCGTGATTAAATAAGGTCTTCTAAGTCACCGCTGAAAACAATGAAATCAATGTGGTATTTACAAACATATAAATGTCAAATAATTCTCGAGGCGCCGATTGTAAATACTGCTACGTTACATAGAAAAGCAATTGATAATGAGAATAAAAGGCGCTAAACTTTTATCTTTAAGAATTTTTGAATCAACGAAGATCGTTAATTCATCTTTTGTTTCATTAGGTATCAGGGCACCGTAAATGAAGATTTTTTTTATGTGAAAATTTATACACATATACGACAGCAGAATGTATTTTCGAAGTATGTGATTAAGCATAGATTTGACTGAAAAATGTGCTGGACTACTTCCGACGGCTGTTGATTGTTGATTTAGTTTATTTACGGACGCTCTTTAATATCTCAGGTCATCAGCGTCCCATTCAATTCAGGGCGTGAAACGGCCGACAAATTTTGCTCAGAGGCCTCTTCTTTCAGGCTTGAGGTTCTTTTTCGTGCGGTAAATTTACGACACGGGATCCACGGCTTTACTTCCCTTCCGAAGGAAGTCTTACTTAGGATTATTACGCCCCAAAAAATCCATCGACCCTGGCCGGGTATGAACCCGCGATCTTGGGTTTAGGAGGCAAGTATGGTTACTACTCCACGACCAGGACCGACCAACGGCTGTTGAGCGATGTGTTGTCCAATGGTGTTTTTGCGCGTGTCGGTAATGTGGCACCACACCAAGTGATAGGAAAACAATTTTTGACGCTACAGATAAAGTAATAAGCTTTATAAAAGCCCGCTCATTAAATGCGAGACTTACTGTATGGTAGTGAACAAAAGCACCTCTTGCTTCACACAGAAGTGCTCTGATTTTCAACGTGTAAAGTCCTTGTAAGACATTTCCAGCCAAGGCAAGAAGTTTTATTATTTTGGAATGATTGTAACTGTAAGAATGAATATGTGACTTTGTTTTTAGATGATAATTAGCTGGCCACATTCACTTATAGGGCAGACATATTTATGAACTTGTTTTGTCCCTTCAAGACCCAACTTTGATTGTGTTCCAAATGTATGTTAATGTTAATACGTTCCAGAAAAGAGCAATCTGCAGTCAGAGTATGTCAAGAGTAATAGTTTTTCTGTCTTCCAAACTTTAGACTCTTCTCTAGGTGAGAATGATGTTTTCTTATCTTCTGATTTTTGTGATCCTATAGCATTCCATCTCTCTGCTCTCAATAATGAGATTGAAACTTACTTTCCAGAAAATTTCAGAGAATTCAGTTGGATTTGAGACCCATTCCTATATTTTGAAAGTTTAAAACTAATTTCCAGAGAATCCAAGAAAATTGGTTGTTCTATGATGTTAACTGTGATTCTGAATTTTAAACTACATTTTTACACTCAGATATAAAAACATTTTGGTATGATTAAGTCGTGAGTGTCTTGAATTTGTGGAGGGGATTGAAGTTGCTCATGCCATTCACTACTTCAGATCTGTGTAAAAAGACATTTTCCTCTTTGTTCCAAGTGAGAAGCAAGTACATTAGATTTGACGCAAACTCTGATTCACGATTCAAGTTAACTGCCTCCCAGATAAAGACACCGACCAGCGTTAGGTCTCATAGTGACACTGTAATAATGGAACGAAATTGGACAACGGTAAGGAAGCCACGCAGTAAAAGGAGTGTAGAAATGCTGAACAATATACCGACAAAAAACAGATTTGAAGTCCTGAAAGATATCACAACAAATGACAAAAATTCATTCTCAGTGGAAAAAACTGTTAAGAAAAGGTTCATCCAGGAGCTACAATGAAATTGATCATACAGAGTGAGAACAACGAAATTAACAAAGCACAACGTCGTGATAATATAGGGCGGCACAAACGAGAGTGTACTTCAGAGACACAGCATGGCAGAAAAATATTATGTCAACGTAGAAGTGAGCGATACAACGGAACACTTCAAAAGAAAACGAAATTACTGAAGTGTGTGAAAGTATGCAAGTGGAACTACAAAGGAACGCATTCACTATACATGGGCTACATATGAATAGCAAGGAAAAGCAAACATACCAGCTAAAGTTTCAGAGGCGATAAAATAATTTAATTTAAGTGCATAAGATATCATTATAGTTTTAAAATAGAAAGAAGATGCTTCCAGTAATGGGTACAAAGGAATCAGAAGTCGCAAACCAGCATCAGAAACGGAATGAGGATTTTCACTGGAAGTTTTCCTGAAAAAAGAAATAACAGAACTTAAGGTGGTAATAGAAAGGATAAAACTCTAGGGCGCATATTATACCAAAATGTTCAGAGCCTAAGCAATACAATTAAAATATTTTCAAACACAGATTTTAGTCACATTTACATGCTCTGCTTTATTGAACATTGGCTTGAGGCATTACAGATAAGAGCAAATATTTTTGAGTTATTTCAGCTGGCCTTCCCCAAGAAGATCTACAAACATGGGGGAACCTGCATAAATGTTAAATCATATTCGAAAACTAAACGCATATATTTCTTACTAAATTTAAAAGAAGATAAGCATTTTGAAATGTTAATAACAGAAAATTGTAACCACAACATAATCATTGCATGTCTTTACAGATCACCAAATGTAAATTTGGAAATATTTTTCTCTAAACTAGAAATAATAATTAGATCTCTAATATAGAAAAATAAATCGAACAAAACCCATATTTTAGGTGATAACTGGAATATATATTTACTACAAAAAGTATTAAACTACATAAATTAAAAGACTTGCATTGTCTGTAAACACAGTGAAATACTGCACAAAATTAACAAATAAAACCAAATCATTACTATCTGTGCAATTTTAAAGAAAACTAAAATTAGGAACTAGGCAGCAGTTGTAATTACAAGCTTCTAAGATTACATGTTTCAAACATTAGAGGTTAATACATCATTATCTAAGCAAGAACATAAAGGTTTAATCGTTCCAAAAAGGAAATTTATGATAGCAGTATAAAATCATTTATCCAACTATTTGAAGGCAAAACATAGACAAATGTCTCTATATAAATGGGTGTAAATAAAGAGTTAGTATATTTTAAATACATTCTAATATGGGTTTCTTATAGCATGTGAATTAGTATTAAAATATCTAAAAATTCAAGGGAAGAAATTGTGAATTAGAAAGGGAAGGGAAGAGCTGTCTCAAGCAATAAATTAATACCTTTGAGCAGGTTATGCAAGTACATTCTTGTAGACAGAAATGTCTTAAATTATAATAACACCTAGATAAAGCATTAAAAATATTTTAATACAAGCTAAAAGCACACAAATTGAAAACTTATATCATACGTTAATAATAAATCAAGGCCTTATGGCACCAAAGCGACCAAGAAACTGGAAAATACAATTTTAAATGTTTCATAAAAAAAATGAACTAATGATGATCATAAAATTACAACTTCCCAATGCATTGCAAGGGTCTTTAATATATTTTAGCAGACAAATTAGTTACATACAGTATTAATCCTTTCTATAACAAGCTGTAGAAAATCTATTTTGATATCACTGTTATTAATTTGAAATAGAAAAATAATCATCTGGAATTTATAAATTACCTGGATTTTACGAAATAAATTTATAGAATACGTTAAAATACCTTTGGTCTAAATTTATAATGCATACTTATCATATTCCCAGAAATATTGAAAACGCCCAAAAGTATGCCAATTCATAATAATGGAAAAATAAATAATATAGAAAACAATGGACCAATCCTTAATTTATCATAAAAAAGTATATTCTGTCTGATGCCAAACATTAATTTAGGGAAAACAGGTAAACAGGAACAGCCATAGGTAAATTACTGAAACAAACAAAATAGTTTATATGAAGTTGCAAGTTGTAGGGATATTTCTAAACCTACAAAAGCATATGATGTATTAACAATTATATTAAATCATATTTAACTGATAGGAAACAGCTTCTCATAGTTGAATTGCTTTTTGAAAACAAAATGAAAATAATATATATTCATCTAATATAACACAGTTATAATGGGAGTACCTAGGAATCTGTCCTCAGCCCTTTATTGTTTCTGTTGTACATAAATGACTTACCCCTTTGTATTAACAATGTCTATGTAGCTTTGTTTGCAAATGGCACCAGCATTCTTGTAAAAGGGAGGACTATAATTCTTTTCAAATCAAAATAAATGTAATTTTGAATTCATTTGGCACGTGATTCCAAAAAATAAGCTCATTATAAATAAGGATCAAACTTTCATTTTATCATTTCACACTTAATAAAGTAAAAACAGTCTGAAACCTCAAATCTTGTACAACAAAATTTCAATTACACATAAGAAGGAAACAAAGTGTTTAGGAGTTCATTTAATGGGAATATGGAATGGAATACACACATAAAACATTTAAGGACTAAACATAGATTTATATGTTGTTTGCTCAAATGCCTTATGGATGCTCTAAATGTGCTTTCCTCAAGAAATGCAGGCTTTGTATTTCCATAGCCAGCTGAGATACGCTAATGTTTAGAACAGGGAGTTGTGTGTTTTCATGATACAAGAAAGAGCCATAAGAGGGTGACTTCATGCAGATCATTATTTAGGAACATAAAATATTACCTTTGACCGGTGTTTTCATTTTAGAAATAGTTACGTATACATATTAATAAGCATTAGGAAAAAATAACAACTATCACCAACAATCGTCACAAAAATAACATTTATATTCACTTATGTAGGATGGAAATATATAAAAGCAGCTTTTTCCATTTAGAAATATAATTATTTATTTGACTACCTAAAAACATTAGAAGAATGTGTAGTGTAACAAAATTCAAATAAAAAGTAAAAGTCTTTCTTCTACAACATACCTTGCATCCAATGAATGAGCATATGTGCAAACTCTTTACATATTAAAATTTTCTTTATTAGCTACGTGAACTGTATACTAAATACATTGAATAAATTTGAGTATTAATGATTCTGTATACTATTTCTGTTTATATGTGGGAATATAAATTTGATATTCATATGTGCTTAAAATAAAATATCACCAGTTAGTGTAATATGCTATGTAACATTGATTTAAATGTATCACTTTACTATGCCCAATGAAATACATGTGTGATATCTACATGTACTTAACATTTAAATGTAATTAGTCAGTTGACATGGGTATGTAACGGTTTTTTTTTTTTTTTTTTTTTTTTTTTTTTTTTTGATTTTTAAATATCAGGTCATCAGCGTACCATTCATTTCAGGGCGTGAAACGGCAGACAAATTTTGCTCAGAGGTCTCTTCTTTCAGGCTTGAGGTTCTTTACGACATGGGACCCAAGGCTCTATCTCTCTTCAAAGGAAGCATACCTAGGATTTTTACCCCTAAATAATCTATCAATACCGGCTTGGCGGCTTGAACCCGCTATATTTGGTTTAGGAGGCAACTATGCTAACCACTACACCACCAGGACCGACGATTGACGAACTTGAAAAGGTTGACAACCACTGTCATAAAGGACAATTGAGAAGCTGTTGCAAGAGATAGCAGTGTTTATCTTCTAACTTAGCTGTCTCTCTAAACACTTGCGGTGATTTGCGTAAAGGAAACGTATTATGTTATACAAATGTTAACGTACAACTGACAAAGGTTATCTTGGAGGTATCAGACACCGTTTCCTAATTACTTAAATTTCCTGCAGGAGAGTGGGGACATGGGGAGAATCCAAAACGATATTCGCAATGCGCAAGTTTTATAATGCATTCTTAAATGTTAGGTTTCATCCGCGCGTCTTTCATGTACTTAATATTGAACCTCGTTTACTGAAAGCATTCTATCCGACAGGTATGGGAATAATTTATGTGAGTACTGCAACTCGCACATATAGCGAAACATGCTTTTTTATTTACTTTTTGTCCCATACACGTTGCTTCCATCTATATGCAGGATCTACAGTGTTTATTTTGCGCTTTTACTTTTGACGACGAGTTTTACAGTCTTTAGTTAAAAGAATTACATTGAAGTTCATGGTCAATTTGAAATGTGACGCTTTCTGAGCTCATTATATTATGGTAGAAGATTCCAGAATTTGTTTCTGGTCTTTTTCTCCTCTCTTTCTTAAAACGAGTTTCTGAGAGCTTTTGTTTATTGGATTTTAATAGAACGCTAGCTAATTTTATTAGTGCAGTCTAAAAGTTTTTTCTTCCACGGTACGACCGCTGATCACCTTCCAGCTCATTGCCTCAGCATTAATTACATTCTTAAAACCAGTTGCAAAGCATTGTCAGCAAGCAGGTATGAAATAGTGGGGACATACAAAGAGGAGAAACAAGTGAGTGCACTAACACATGGTTGAACGCTTGTGACTCCCATTAGGGAGTTTCAGTTTCAATTCCCGTTGGAGGACCATCCCGACATTGGGTTTTCTCGCGGCTTCCCCTGGTTACTTTGGCTAATGCTCAGGTGGATATTTGCATTTCATGAATTTTTCCCGTCTCCCAATTTGTCATTTCATTTGGTTAGTTCTGTTACAGGAGCGAAATGTGGAAAGGTCTGAAATGGAAGCGGACCTTCAGAGAGGCTCGAAATAACTCGGGCAGGCCACCAGGTGCTTGGGTTTTCTATTTGGCAAAATGCTAGGGACCCCATCTGCGTCCGTGCAGTCACCGCCGGTAGATCCTAGCCGCTCGGTGTCTCCCTCACCATATCCCTTCCTCTCGGAGATGCATCCGGCACAAAGGCCAGCCATGAACATGACCAAGTACCACTTCCACCCCAGATCATTAATATAAAACATGTTTGCTAAAACTGAAATAATTACACATTGAAACAGCATAAGTTCTGTAAAATATTAGCGGTGCAGGAAAGTAAAGTTAACACTTAAAACATTAAAATTTCTGAGTGAGCCATTTAAGTATAGACCGCTAATGCAACACTTTAACCTACGTTCGACAATGTCATGTTTCTGAGTGTTTAGTAAACGCTTGCGAAACGTTTAACAGGAGACTGCTACGTGTACAGTGTAATTAATTGTGGGGTAATTAATTGCGTTAATGCACACCGTATGTATTCTTTTGCACAGCGAGTGTTTATATAACGCATATGTTCTGACAAGAATCGTATCGTCAATTTTGAACAGGACTTGAACAAAACTCTCCAATTTTAGAGATTTTAGTTGTCAAATGGTTCATAATCTAGATAGAAATTTCGGGAAATGATACGTGTTGGAATAAGAGGCGGAGAATAGAACCACAGCTTCTCACCGAGGAAACAGCTGACATTGCAAAATTCTTCTACAAAACATATTTGCATTCTTTCACAACAAATGAGTTTTTCGTATGATTCGTGGATTGAGACAACGTTACATTATCTTCTGTGAAAAATAAGATTTCTTGAGAAAAGAAATTGTTCAAAGAAAAATTATAAAAACATACAGTGTTTGTTCGGAAATTATCAGCAAATATGACTTTACTTGGCGCTAGGGATCTTTGTTCCTTCAAGTTGATTTTGACTTAACACGCCTATCTCTGCGTTCTTTCTACTTCTAAAACACATCCTTCTGACAGACTGATCATTAAATGCCTCCTCACGATGTCCTAATTTCCCTCATGGTGGGAAAGCCATATGTGAAGGCTGGGAGGCTCACAAGCCCAAGTTATATTCGTGTATTTAACTTTAAATCTAATTAACTCAATACTAAATTAACCTTGGCCAAAGTCAAACTAAAGTTACGGTATTCATAGACTCTAAATTAAGTAGGACTAAGTTAAGCCATGGACCACTTTATAAAAATGTTACACGGTGCTTAGCGCATGCGTACGCTCTCAGTTGTCATGTATTTTGTTTTACTTTGATTACAAAGTTAAATACGCGGAAGGCGATAAAAGAAGCATCCCTGCAACCGACAAAGAGGGGAAAGCATTGCTTTTTATGATACAAGAGAGGGTGTCAATAATAGAGAATAAAAATATATTCCTCAATTCAAAACATGGAGAAAGAAAAAGCATTAAATGAAAAGTTCTCTGTGAGCTATGTATATGGCATCTATGGCGCTAATAATCATTAAGTTAAATAAATAATTATTTAATTTACTATTTTGTAATACATAAATAAAGTGTAATATTTCTAGGACACCTTGGAAATATTTAAATGTCATATTTTCAAAACGTTTACGTTTATTTCACAATTTACATATAAAAAACCTCTAATAATGCTGCAGTAACTCAATTTATTTTCGCATCTCGCTTTATGTGTTCTTGATATATATAATTGCCGGCGAAAGTTCAATGACAGAATTCTAACCTACCTCCACTCAAAATGGGGTTAAATGCGTTAATTTCTTCGCTACCTAAAGAAAAATAAGCACGTAGTTTCGTACCTACCTTTTCTTCCATGTGGCGTAATGTCGCAAGGAGAATTGAGTATAGAGTCACAATGGCTATTCTGTAATACGAGCTCTATACTTTGCATCTTGTTTTTAAATAGACATCAGTTGAAGCTCAAATAAGTATGTTAAAAGTGCAGAATTCGAAATACTTTGAATATGTTCTCGCATAATAGACGCCGTATTAGATCAAGTGTACCAATATGACACCGTCAAAGAGCACTTCATTTCTTCGGTATAAGTGAAAAATGTTAAGCCCTATGCAGGAAACGTAAAATTTGTGTTTTAACACATGGCATCTCTATATTTTCTTCATTTGGAGCAATGTTATTTTTTCATGCAATTAGTAGCTTTAGTGGAATGTTGATACCTCTTAAGATCACATATGTGCAGGGGCTACAGCTTTCCAGGGCTCATTTGTCACTAAGGATTTGTAGAGTGCATATAAAAAAGCATTAGTACCATACCACAACTATTTGTCTCTGCAGAAAATGTCGTAGGCTTACGTAAATCAGCCGAAGCACATGCTTGTTGAAACAGAAATTAGGTTATGGAAAAGTGAGCAGTCCACAGTGCGTCTCCATGCTGAACCTTAAATGGACCGTTAGTGGAGAATATCATAGGCTATATTATTAATTGAAGTTACTTGGAAAATTTTTAAAAGATATAACATATAGGAAATACTGATATTATATATCAAATAATTACCTAAAGAAATCCTGCAGGAGAGCATAACTGCGAGAAAGTTTTGTATAATTTTGTTATTATGCAGCTTTGCTGATATCCAACTTATGTAGGTAGGCAGGTTTGTCCTTACATAAACCCCGATCATAATAACGAAGTTCTGTTGGAACTTGTGCCCCAATCAAACTGGCAAATCGCAGTTATATTCTTTGATATAAGTCCGTCTTGCTTCCTAATTATATAAACAGTTCTGCTCCGCCGCGCACCAAAACTCTGTTCATAGCTATTAGAGTCAGAAAGCCCGCCTTAAATTTGCCTTCCCGAGTGAGACTAAAATTTAAGCCTAAATATAAACTTGGACTCTTGCAAGTTCCCATTTATGAATACGAAAACGTTGGTCCATTTATATCTACTGAAGTCACTAGTTGGTCCGTACTAAGAACGTCTATGAATGTGACCCGTTATATTTTGGCAAAAGAAAGTCTGCAAGAGACGTAAATAAGGACAAGTAATGGTTATATAGTACACTTATTCAGAAAGGTGTAGCACCCTTACATAAACGTTAACACGTGCTCAATGGACTACCTAAGGTTATGAGATATCTGACATGGCTAAACAGTTTCCGGAATACATTGTAACCAGTTAGCAACTACAACAAAAACAACCACAATAACAATAATCTTCCCCTCATAGGTATAATTGCTAATACCGCAAAAAATGCATAAGTTTTATATATGTTTCAGTTCCCTATGTAAGTATTACAAATACCTACTGTTAATCGGATAATTACTGCATCCAAGTTACATGCTGCAGATTTCTGTTCGTTGGTCCTGGTGGTGTGGTGGTTACCATACTTGCCTCCTACACCCAAGATCGCGGGTTCAAACCCGGCCAGGACCGATGGATTTTTTCGGGGCGTAAGTATGGCTTCCTTCGGAAGGGAAGTAAAGCCGTGGATCCCGTGTCGTACATTTACGGCACGAAAAAGAACCTCAAGCCTGAAAGAGGGGCCTCTGAGCAAAATTTGTCGGCCGTGTCACGCCCTGAGTTGAATGGGACGCTGATGACTGAGATGTTAAAGAACTTCCATAAATAAATCAATCAAAAAAAAAAAAAGATTTCTGTTGTGACTGTACATTTAGATATTTCTTATTATTCCTTTCTTTCTTCTTAGAAGCCATTTTGCTTGTCATATGCTTTGAAGTTTGGATTAAATGTATATTTAATTAAAATAAAATCATCACACATTCATTTGTTTTGTTATCTAATTTGCGTGTACGAAAAGTGACTGACTCTCAATTGCGACTGAGGTAGGATTACCTGAGTTTGGACTACTAGCTGCATGGTCAAGGGAATGTGGGACAGTGACAGGTAGTTCAAATTTGTGTACACTCACTGGGTACAGGTATACGGTTGCGTGCAGGAAGAAGTCGCTTGTTAATTCCTCCTTTCCTTCCTTTCTACAGCTAGAGTTACTTATGGTGGCTTTATATCGTATCCCTGCTCGGTCAAATTGTTTTGAGACTTTGGGCAATGATATCTGAGGCGTACGAATGAATTACTATATATAGCGGTCCAAATTAGTTTATTTAAAAGAAGAATTGTTATAAGGGTTATATACTTTTGCATTTAAATAAGCTTTAAGCAAATTTTCAGAGAGAGAGAGAGAAACAATCCATAATAAAATTTACACATTACGTTTGAATTCATGTTAAACAGTAACAAAAAATTGCTTTGACTGCTTAACCACACATACAAGTCTAATAATCTGTGCATACCTTTGTTACTTTTTAATAATCATCCTAAAAGAAGGCGTTTATATATTAATTGGTTTTAATCCTTTTCCTGAATGATTAATGACTCCAAAGGCAAAATAAATGCTTCAATGTCTTTATGATTTTTTAAAAATAATTTTAAACGTTCTAATCAATTTTATCATTAATGTGTCATTTTAAAACAGCTTTGCAATATTGAAATCACTAAATGTGTACATAATCTTTTCCATGAAAATATTGTCCCTGAATTTACGCTAATAATCATGTTTTGAAGACAAATTTGCTATTTCTCTTACACGAGTAAAATAATTCAAACAATTTCATAAGTGACTGTACCTTTTCGAGAAGAATAAAAACGCTTATCTTCCTTAATTTAGTTTTACTGAGAATTAATTTGGCGCAGAAACGAAACGATTCTATTTTAACTAATGAACATACCACATTCTTTCATCTTTTCACAGATTTGCAATCTTCGAATGACCAGCTTTATTCTTTCTGATAGCCTATACTTTTTGAATACGTATGATTTTACTTATACTAAACAAGTTAGTAAATTATTCAGATATACTTTAGAATCAGAGTCAGATAGGAACAATTTGAGGTCAAGGCTGGAACTCGAGCCAGAGATTTTCCACTTGTCGTGCTTATCCAAGTTAGATGCTATGCCTTGCCCGACTGGAATCATGCATCTGCCACATCTGAGTCCATGTGGTCAATTTTACTTTCAACCTAACTCACGTCATGTGAAAAAAAATCACATTTAAAAGATGCAGATAAGTGTTTACAATAAGGTGTGGAACCCGTTTAAGCAAAGCTGGAAATCCTCATCATACTTTCATTAACCGGGGTGGATTTATACCCTAAAACTTAAATGAATGGTCTGGAGCGGAGGAGGATACTTTCGTTACTCCAGCCTTGCTCACGACTGGCTCTTTGTATCTATGCTACCTCTGGGGCATCTCCGGGAGGAAGGGTTCAGATGAACGAGACACCGGGCGGCCAGGCGGTTGATGCAGTTGGGGTCCGTAACATGCTTCCATTCAGAACACCCCCATGCCGGTGAAGTTCTCTAGTAGTCCGAGACCCTCAAAAGATCCGCTTTCAATCCAGCCGACAGGGCAAAAACTTTTCCAAAGAGCAAGCCACCATCACACAGCGCCAGTCCATCTCGCTCTGGCACTTTCGACATTGTAACAGAACCAGCGGAATAAATAATATGAAACTGGGAGAGAGGTAAATTCGAGGAAAGTAAAGTTCCAACTCAGCATTGGACTGAGTGGAATAGGGAAACTATGAAACAACTCAAAGGGAACTGAACCGAGTTCTCCCGAATGTGAATCTCGAGCGTTGCCACCGGGGTGCTCCGCCCTAATGACTGATACCAGCAGTACTTATCCACTTAACGTGTAACAATCAAGAAAGTGATAAATGTCTTTCCATTGCAGTCACAAACTTAAGTGAAGCTTTTAATTTCGAGTTGCTCTCCTACTTTACAAGTTTTAACGACAAAACTTAGTTTAGGAAAGTATTTCATTCAAATGTAAAAAAAAGAACATGAAGAAAAAAAAAAAGCTGCAACTTACTTCCTTTATAAGCATTTGAAAAATGAAGCCTTATATATCAAAACTTAAAATACTTAAACAGACAAACCAAACTCTGTAGTAGTAATTTACTGTTGTTAAGCAAGAAAATATTTTCACTATGACAGCGAAATACACTTCTCAAAACAATTAGAGGGGCAAACGTTTGAACATACATATTACTGCCATAGTTGGGCTTAGGGTGGTAAATGTTTTTTTACAGAAGGTTTAAATATTTATTTAACATCGGTGTACATCTTATTTACTTCTCATCTCACGCAAGGATGCTGTAAACTGAAATTAAAAAAACAATATAAACTAACGTGAAATCTCCTTCAATTCATTTCTAGTTTGCACATAAAGGAACACTTCGGTATTTGGTATGACCTCCATGTTCCTGAATTGCTGCCTCACATCTTCGATGTAAGTTCCTGATCAGTCTACGGGCCTTCTCTTGTGAAATATTCCCCCATTCTTCGATAAGAGCCTCTGCAAGCTGCTGAAGAGTCTGAGGGGGCGGCTAGAGGACAGTCTCGGACTCGTTTCTCCAGCAAATCTCTTAAATACTCAAAGGATTAAGGTCAGGATTCCTAGCAGGCCAGTCCATGGATTGAATCTGCAGTTCCTGTAGGGTGGCCGTGGTGACTCTTGCTCTATGCACTCTAGCGTTGTCTAGCTGCAAAACAAACCGGGGTCCCATTCCGACTGCAATAGACATACTCTTTATCATTTCAGCCATGTACTTGGTGGTATTAAGTCGGTTTCTGACCACTATAAAGTCTGTTCGGCCATCAATAGTGATGTCCTTTACAGTATGACTGACCCACCACAAAATCTGTCCCTTTCCTGGGCTGTAAAACGTTCAACACGGCGACTGTATGCACTCAAACGTCCACCACACTGTATTAGATGAAAGCGAGACTGGTCTGTAAATAGCACATTGAGCCAGTGAAGAGGCGCCTGTTCATGTGTCCGTGCACAAATCTCAGTCCTGCTCTCTTGTGATCTGGCGTTAATGTCAGGACTTTATAAGATCTTGGTGATCTCAAACCTGCTTCGTTAAGTCTGTTTCTTATTATTGTTGGCCACTGACATTTGCACCAATTGCCGCCCTCAGATCATTTGCGTGGTCTCGAGCCGTAGCTCTGCGTCGCCGAAGAGCACAGTTGACTACATATCGGTCTTTCCGGATCGGTGATTTACGTTTAGACCCTGCCCTGTTTTCCTGGAGTATGTACCTGTTTTTCAGTGAAGCGTTTCCGCACTACTAATAACAGATTTAGCCACATTTAGCTCAGCTGCTATTGCACGAACAGTCCAACCATTGACTGACTACGTAAATATAAGCAAAGGGAACAAAGGTGAACCCTTCACCTACAGGCACTAGATGTTACTTTCAAACAACGCTAATCGTTAAATACAACTTTAGTTTTCAACATTGCTTGTAATTTTGGCTTATGGCATCCTTGTGTGAAATGAGAAGTAAACAAGAAGTACATTGCTGTTAAATAAATGTTTAAATTTCATATAAAAATGTTTATCACACTAAACTGAACTATGGCAGCAATACATATGTTTAAATGTTTGTCCTTGTAATTGTCTTGAGGAATGTAGTTTATTAATTATTAATTAAGGCTGTTCAATTTTCTCTTTCCCATTTCATATCATTTCATGCCATGTGATGGTGACTTACGCTTCAAAAAGTTTTCTTTCCGGAAACCTGGAATTGATGCGGATCTTTAGAGGGACTTGTAGTACAACTCGATGGAGGAAAGGCTCCACCGGTGCGGGGTTCTCTATCTGGAAACAAATTAGGCACGTCGCCAACAGTGGATCCGGTATATATTCCCTACCTCAACCCTTCCTCTCAAAGGTACCTACCAATTGGGCGCATAGACACAAACGACTAGTCATAAGTGATGCTAAGGTGCTGAAGTTGTTCCTACGTCCTGGTCAATGTCCAATTAGTTACCAACAGAGAGGAAAGATCTTATCTACTGTATAACGCACACGCGTATCGAAGGCCTACAGAGGAACTGCGAGGTGGATGTACCTGATTGAATAACCGAAGAAGTGTAAAGAAGGTTGGTGAACAAGAGCCATGAGGTGACCAGAGTCACAAATTACGAATGTGTACAGGATGAATTAATGAAAGCAGGAATTAAAAAAGGTTATTGTTGTAGCTGAACAGAGAATGAGAGACGAAACTAACGGAATTGCTAAAGTGTACAGGAAAAAGAATAAAAATTCGAGCTTATCACTGAGAAACCAATATAAACTCATGCCCGATCTCCATATAGGTAGGCACAGTTTACTAAAGGAACCTTAGAGTAGTGCAGAGGTGCAGTTAAAAGAAATAATCCTAAAGTTAAGCAACGGAAGTAGCTTTCTTCCAGCGGATGGCTTTGGAGAAAGTTGAGTCATAATTTTGTAAGAAGAAAAGGGAGAACAGCCTAAAAGCAACCATCATTTCTTCATGGATGGTGCATTAAAGAGCTGATGCGACCAGCTTCCCAAATCGATGATTAATTCTTCTTCTTCTTCTTCTTCTTCTTCTTCTTCAGCCAACGCCCGTCTTTGACTGGTAAGCCATTTGACACCGTGCCATCCAGCACATTCGTGCTCGTCCTTCTAATGAGTCTTCTCTTGAGTCCCTCTGGAGTGCTATACAGTGTAGAAGATGATCAGCCGTTCCTTCGGAGAGTCGGCTACACCGATTCTGTGCAAATGTTTTTGTAGGTAATCGTGTCCTGTGACCATCCTAAATGCTCGCGGGGCAAATTGTTAGGGGTAGGTTTGATATAATCGTTCCCAACTTTTGCCAACTACTGCTGCCCTCCAGGAGTCCGCTAAGACTTTCTTTGTCTGTTTGAAATTACATTGCGTATAATGGCATAGGTAGAAGGGGGTTTTCATTTGCATCCTTCCTTTGCCAATCTGTCACTTTCTTCGTTTCGGCTGATGTCTCAGTGACCCATTGTAAGTGGATTTCAGTTAATGCCTGCAGTCTCGGTAGTCTTTCTTTTCATTGAATTACTACATTGTCTTCTTATTGCAGCTCTGGGGAGCCCAATACTTGGAGTGCAGAGGTGAAATCAGACAGGATGACTACCTTTCGTTTGATTTTCAAAGATATCAGTGAACTGGCCGCTTCACTTATGGCTGTTACTTCTTCATTAAAATTAGTTCTCATTCTTCCCACAATGAAGGCTCCCCTGCAAAGAGATAAGAAAAAGTCTGCGCCCGTACGCTCAACAATACGATTAATGAAGGCTGGGAGAACAGCCACAAAGAAACAACTTTTGTTTTCACCTTGTTTGCATTCCTTTCATACGTAATGATGCTTCAAGATCGTGAAAAACGCCTTACTGGAGTAGAATTCGCTGCGTGCGAATATGAATTTCGATTTCTCTTCAGGAAATCCTTACCTTTAGTGAATTATTGCTTGCCTTTTACATATGCAGCAGCGCCTATTTAGGAAATGCAAGAGCTAAGTTTTGTAAAAAATTAGACAGAGAATGAAATGCCTTAACATTCGAATGTATGCGAAGTTGGCTTTCCTAAGACCAGATAACGTTGAAGAAGTTGACGGTCCACGGAGTTACTGCACTGAACGAGAGACAATGAGGAATTATTGGAATGATTGCAGCAGCCGCCATAGCACCAACCGGAAGATGTTTCATTAACCTGCGCATTAATTTCTGCTAATATTTTTGGTCGCCGTCGGTGTTATAAATAATATACTAAGATTTTCTTTCAAATATTACTGAGTCTTGATGACTATGTTAGCAGGAATTTTCTTTGAGACCGAGCATTTCTGATGACGAAGTCATAGTGGGTCATATATATTCCAACCTTTAAAGAATACGGATGCAGAGAAACAAGAAATTAATGAAATCAACAGACGATAATCACATATATCAAGTGTTTGAAGCTGTGGTTGTGCTGATTAGCACTCCCCTTCTATTCAGCTTTTGCTGCTTTGCGTTATTCTGGAAAGGTTAATATTTCTTTTTAGGACTATTAACATGAGAATAAAAAAGAGTTCGTATATATATTTTTATGTCGGATTTTAAATTATTGATAATCAGCTTAAGCTACACTGTAAACTTGATTATTTCATTCCTATACAGGCTACATGGCCATGTTTATTTACTTATTTTTGTGAAACACACGTGAAACAACAATTATCACCATCGAACACAGTTTTTTCTTATTTTGCAGCTGTAGGCTTTGAAGACAATAAGTATAATACATATATGTATAAGGTAATCAAATCAGCTCGCACCATACAGAAATAATATAAAATCATTGTAAGGTTCATATTTTACAAGTAGCATTCTGTCATTTGTTAGTGTCTTGTGTAAAAGGAGGTTAATTTATCCCTTAGCATCTTGAAATATTAGGTTAGAGCTATAGTGTCTTATTTTTCCCCCTTTCTACATTACTTATGGTTTTAATTTGTCTATAATTTCAAAAATGTCTATTGCATGAGTAGTATAAGCAGCACTTTATCCCATCCCCTATTTATAGGGTTGGAAAAAAGTTACGCCAAAAAGCAAAAAAAAAATTAAAAACTACCCCTAAAATAAAAAACAACCCCTAAAATACAAAACAACCCCTATTTCAAGGCCAACTGAGAAGTCATAAAACCCTCCACCCCCCTGGGCAACCGCCAGATTAAGATTTTAATGAAAAGCTACTGCTAAATTGCCGGGGGGGGGGGGTACCTTCTGATTATACATGAGATGGTAAGCATTTCTCTTAAAACAGTTACTGTATCAGGCAGGAGGACAAGTCCGAGAACTTGTTTCCAAGGAATTTCCTGCAAAGCTACCAGATGTATTACAATGACACATAGCTTGTCTTTCTTGCGTAGATGTTAGCCTTGGCAAAGCCAATTCAAGATATTTCCTGAAAATGTAGATTTATAAAAAGATTGTGAAATTATACATTTTATCAGAATGCAAGTGGAGAAGGTTTCATTAGGTGAGTATAGGATAAATAACAAAACAGATTTACAAATAATATTTTATTCATCTTTATAATACACAAGCGTCGAGTTTAACTCGTCACAAATAACATCATAAAGTACAAAACATGAAGTATTTTCTTTAGGAATTACAAAAGTGCTGCTGTCAGAAGCGCTATTAATGTAATCTTTCACATCAGGTGTAGCTAATATATACTTTGTCATTTGGTGTTGCAATATATTAGCATTGCACAATAGATAATTTATTTCGTCTAAATTTAAAACAACGTGTTCTTGTTCACATTGTATTCTGGCACGCTGTCCTTTAATGGAACGTAGGCGAAACGTTTCTTCGATGCATTTGTAAGATTGATCCTTGCTGAGATGTTCCGCCAATTTTGGTAGATGATTTATTAAAGTTGTGAAATAATGATGGGAAAGCACAACTCTCCCTTGTTTCACTCCGCCAATTTCCACGTGAGCCTCGTAGTTTCTTCTTTTGTAGAAACCCAAGCTGATGTATCTGGAGTGATGATTGTTGAGAAAGTAGGTTCGGCGATGCAATACGGGCTCTGAATTGGAAATGGACGCTGGACGTCGACGGAACATCCTGATCTGCTTGCCTCTAGACTTCATGGCGTAGACTGGTGTCTAGAGGGTACGATTCCTGTTTTTATAGACCTGAAACAAAAAATGCATCATGTCTATTAGAGCTTTCGGAAGGACATCTAATGTTAAGTTTTTTAAGTTTATGATGCTCTAGCCACTTGAACATGGCGTGAGCGTGTTTGCATGCACAATGAGAGTTAGAAAATTTGTGACAAGGAAAACCACAGTGCATTTCATGGTATAGATTTTCAGGATTTGGACAATTAAATTCTTTTTCTAGATTAATAAAAGTTCTGTCTGTTAGTGCCGAAAGTAGTGCACATTTATCTTCGTTGCAGGCGAATAGCGAGATTTGTCCCGCTACCACCTCCTCTAGTATTGTTTTAAGCATGCTGTAAGGAATGTATCCATCATTGAAATGAATTCCATTTTGACTTTCTTTGTTGTATCCTTCAAATTTATGATTCCAAGGATATGGACTTGCAAAATGAAAAGTTTGAACAAAATTTTTGCCAGCAATGGACAATTCCTTTATTATTATTTCCTTGCTGTTGCCCCTGAGGGCCTCAAAGTCCACCACTAGACTTCCTTCCATTGCAGGCATGCATAGAAAACTGACGGTGAAAAAATAACGGTACTTACTTTTATACCAGGCAGGCATCCTTGTCCACCGCTGCATTGCTTCGGGGGTGTAAATTCCCTGCGAAACATCTTTCTAGCCTGGTCGTCTGGATTGGTGGAGTTGAACATTGCAACAAACTCGTTCATGGTGTATCCTTTGTTGCAGATGTATAGCGTATAGAGGCACACGTACTGTCCGCAGATGTCAGAGTAGAGGTTTTGAAGCTGGAGGCGATTAAAGGAGAAATGATGGGGAAGGAAGTCTTTCAAGGGTTTTACAAAAGGAGGGAGACCATAGGAGTCGAAATACCATGCAAAGGAATTTAAATTTTGAGTAACAGCTATCCAATGGGAACCAGGCATGTTGTGGGGATCTAAATTTATTACAAATGTGGATGGTTTACTAAATTCTTTAGGCAACATATCTGATGCAAAAACACCTGCAAAATTTGGAATACCCTGTAAGGTTTGTTCTATCTGTAATGTATTCATGTTTAAAAATCAGTATGTACTTTCATATCTTTATCTATTTGAATTGAATTTTCGTACTCGCAGTACATGAGGCAAGTGATTGCTTGTGTAAGCTTATCCCTAAATCTTAGCTCTATTCTTATATTCCCGTTATTTAACAAGGAAGTATGACCTTCTGAAGCCGCACTGTCTGGCGTTAAGTCAAAGAGCAGCAAAAAATACCCAGATATATACATGTCGTGAGTGATTTGAATGCCGTTGTTGGTGTGATGAATGCCAGAACCGGAAAATAGAGTGTGATATGCTAGCGTTGAACCTTTTTCGTGCGATGTATTGATAGAAAGGCCTTCGGCCGGAATTTGTTGACCATTTACATACAGTGCGAAATATTCCAAATTGAAATGTCTGAAATCAAATGGATTTGTATTAGGAGTTCCCGAAAAATTTGTATTTTCTGTTATGCCAATAAGTATTCTTTTTGGAAGTGGGCCTAACACAGCATTATCTATAGATATGGTACTTTGCCCAGCTCCAAATGTGAAGGATCTCACGTCAACACGTGTAATGTCATAACGAGCATTTACCTTTTCTAAAGCCTTCATGTGAGCCATTAAAATACTTGGAGACGGTTTAACTTTTTTCACATACAGAGTGGCATCAAGAAATTGAAACCTTGCTTTTGAATCTGCAGATTCGCTTAGTACGTAAAAAGATTCCTTTGCCTTGGTTAGCTTTATTTGAAGATTGAGTCCTGGTAGCAACAGAGTAGGTACGTTAAAAATATCTCCATGTAATTTGCCAATCATATCTATTTCCTTTGATGTTTTACTTTTTTCAAACCGTTCTTTCCACCCTAGATTAGAATCACCAGCCCCCAAAGTTCCATTTTTCGAGGCATCGGCATCTTTTAGACCTTTGAGAGGTGTGTCCATATACCAAAAAGCGGTAGTTAAATGACTTTTGGCTGCATCGTGACCGTAAGTGAGTAGAGTTTCAAAATAGCTACGATAATGATAGAGATCTTCGGAAGGAGTGATGGATGTTCCGTTTATGGAAACGCTCAATTGACTAAACAGGGAATGTAGTAAGTTATTAACTCCAGTCGTTTTGACTGTAGCTGCCAAGTCTGTGCCATCTGATTTTACAAATTTTCCTTTTACTTTTAAAAATACATTTAAATCAACGTAATGTTCCTTATCTCCAGGAATAACAAATTCCAATACAGATTGCTCTACGGGAGCGATTGGTTTGATTAGTGTAGTGTAATTTCCTAAAACTGCCGCTTGAATGGGTTTTTTAGCAAATATATCAAATTCGGATTTTGTACAGGCTATCATGGTGCTCTCCTACTCCCACCCAGACCGCATGTGTCGGTTTATGAAAAGGGCAGGCGGTATTTATGCAAATATATCTCTAGTTTTTTTCTTGTTAGTTTTGAATTTTGAAGCTGTTTTCTTTCTTTTTTTACCTTTACCTTGCTGCAACTTAGATACCAATTTTTGTGTACCTTCGGTGACTCGAGATGCCACAATGTCCTTAACTTTTGTGCCCGCCTGTTTTGCTGCAATATCGGACATTATGTTTGCGCCAGTGGTGAGAGCTTCCCTTCCCAATGATTTTGCTCCTGATAGAAGAACAGGTTTAACAATTCTAAATAAACTACCCAAAAAACTGCCTAAACCTCTACCATGCTGAACGTAAGGGCTACCAGCATACAGTGGGCCTATGTATTGGCCGAGACGCCCTCCACTCTGGTTCACATAGTACGCTGTTAGTGGATCCATTGTGAAATGACAAAGAAAATGTTGTGCATTGCAATATATATGAGCCCTCTTGGCGGGACTTGAACTCTCTTGGTAAATCTAGATTAACCCTCTTGGCGGGACTAGTGAGAGGTATTTGAATTTTCTCTTGGCGAAAACCCTCTTGGAGGGATTGTTGAGTAGGACTGAACCCTCTCGGCGAGACCAGTGAGCGGGGTTTGAACCCTCTCGGCAGGGTAATTAAGAAGGGGAAACTACCCCTCGATGAGAAAATTTATTCAAATTCCCATCGATTCTCGTTTACCCATCGCGCTATTGCTAACGCTTGTGCCCTTGAACACTTTGTCGTGTTATACAAGTGCCATCGGCATGCGTTATGGATCACCAGATCATCAATTTTGTCCCGGCATCCACATTGTTCTATATTAATTATCCTATATTTATCGTAAATGCCGGGTTTTAATAGCGCCTTTCCCATGGCTCCTTTTACATATATTTTACCCGCAGGTAATTTCATAGAATTCGGGCTAAACTGGGTATAACCCGAACACCAGGGAATTCCGTGGAATTCCCTAGTGAGCCATTCATTGGCCCGCCTATATTTTTCTACCCAGGCGCATCTGGGCACCTGTGGTTGCCTAAAAAGGTAGTGAAACACTACCTTTTCTGTATCAATATTTGCCAAAGAAAATTCTTTAATAATAACTTCCCCCCTAGGATTATAAAAACCCTGAAAGGAAGCGGCAAATTCAGGAGTAGTGTTGGTAGCAGCGAACATCTGAAACCAAACATTATTTAACTTTCTTAAAATGTAACACAGCAATGGTAGGTGTAATACTACTACTCAGGCGAGCCAAATCGCCAAACTTAGTCACTAACTCAATTGCAACAGTTTGAAAATAATTAAGTTCTACGGGAATGTAAAATATGTTTTCAAATGTGTGATGACTGCTGTAGGAGGGAAACTGAATTATTTTTAAGCAGCGAACGTAAGAACTACCAATCAGTTGTGGTTTTATTAGATTGCAGTAAACAAAGACAGGCTCAGATTCATAAATAAATTCAAAGCTGGTCTTTCTGTGTGATCTAAGGAAAAGGCTTTTCATATCATGACTTACCTCTAAAAGCAAATTTTTGTTAGCGTTTTTATAGCATTCAAAATTTGGAAGAGAATTCTTTATGGTATCTACGAGATCACCAATGCCATAATAAACCCTGGTGGGAAAGAAGATTTTTCCGTCAAAGATTGTTTCCAGCTTATTGTCTTTTTTTCTAGCTATTACCATGTGAATACTATTAGCCTTTGCAGTGTGTTCGTCTAAAACGGAAAATGAAGGAACCCATTCCCTCTTAGTTTTCTCAATTTCCTTAATCTCTTTCTGATGAGCAACAAGGTAGCCCTGTAACTCTGTTAAAAGCATCTCCTGTAAATCCTCATCTTTTACCTGATTCTTTATGGTGGTGTACAATTCTTTAAAATCTTTAAAATCCTTCTTTTCAAAAACTATTCTACCTGCTCTAGTTATGATTACATTTTTATTCAGTTCCCCTGCCTCGTTAAGTATATCCTCTTCTATGGACTCGTAACCGTAAGAGTAGGAGAGCTCCGCCAAGCCTACCACCCATTTTTCTCTTTGAAGATTGATAGGCTGCGCTAATTCATTACGAAAACTAGCTAGTGAATTTTCAGGATACACATCTGTGCTAGAGTCACTCAATACAGTTACATAGAATTCATCCATGATGCATCTATCCACGAATCGAACTGTGGACTATATCCTTTCCATCGAACGAGATGTTGAGTTCTGCCCTGCCGCACCCTAGTTTTCAGTATTTTATCTATTTTATAGAGAGTGGATTTATTAATTTTTACGGGAGTAAGCTCGTAACTATAAAATTGTCCCTCTATAGGCGTTTTGTTCAAATCCTCTAGTTCGTAAAGGGGTTGTGGAGAATGTTTTATAACTTTTACAATTTTAAAAATTTCTGTGGAGAAATTTTGCTCGTAACCTTTGGCAAATTTCATTTTTTCTTTACTTATTCTCACAGTCTGTCCTACTTTGAATTTGACGGGTCGAGGCCTTATTTTAGTTCGTTTTGACTCTAATGTTTTCCATGTTTGTAAAACGTTTTTGGCATTCACTTTGCTTGGAGGCATTTCAATTGCCGAATGAACGGTATTGTTATACGCTAGAACAAATTTATCAAGATCATCTACATAGCGGTAAGAATTTTTGTACGTAATGTGCTTGAAGATCTTGGATTTTAAAGAACGATTAAAACGTTCAATTAAACTACATTTTACGTCAGGATTTCTGCAAATTTGATGCTCTATACCCTTGTCTTTTAACAGTTTTTGAAATGCAGTACCCAAAAATTCTTTACCTCTATCGGATCTTACGGTAAGAGGAACAGCACTATCTAGCATGGATTTAAAGGCATTGGCAGTTTCCGTACTATTCTTAGACTTTATTGGTTTTACCCGTGCAAATCTGGAAAAACAATCAATGCACGTTAGCAAATACTGAACTCCATCATTATATTTTTTAATGTTTTTCAAATCGGCCAAATCAATTTCCCACACATCGTTAATGTTGTTTACAGTGTAGAAATTTCTCTGAAATTTTCTCCGTGCAGGTTTATGCAAAGTATATGCATCTTGTTTAAGAAGCCAATTCGCTGTTTTTTTTCTTATTTCCTACCACGGAAGCAAGTTTTTCTACAGTAGAAAAGGAGGAAGGTTTTTCGGGATCATAATAGTACTTTTTGTACATTGTTAGTATTCTTCCCACGAAACCTTTGACGGAAATAGTTCGGTAATTATTTCTTTATATTTCTGACCTTTGTTTGACTTTATCTGATTGAAGGGTTCGTTATTTTGCAAATGTCCGTTGGTTAAAAGAAGAATTTGCCTATATTTACTCTTATCCGATGATGTCACTTTTGAGAGATCTACCTTTTTTCTTGTCAATAATTCCCACAAACCACGAGTTCCCTTGAAATATCTATTCTTTACATACAAATCGTTATCCTCTATTCTAATTACTGAATCGCCAATCCTAAAACTTCCGTCCTTATCCCTATAGATGCCAAAGACGGTGTCTGTTGCTCTAGGGGTGTGTAAATAGGGTGCCATGTAAGGTCCGGCTAGATATCCAAAGTTCTGATTAGTAAATTCTTCAATTTCCTTTTTCTCGTCTGGTGGTAATGGTAAAGCCCTGGTCTCCTCTTCGTCCACTTCTACATAATCTACTTTCTGTTCTTCTTGTTCTTCTTCTTTCTTGTCGTCTGGAGAGAGAAAGACGAGCCGTTTTTTAACCTCGCGCTTTGGCGAAGGCTGCAGTTCCCGCTGCTGCTGTTGTGGTAATAAGGGAAGTGGAGGACGACTGACTTTAAATTTAAGCAACTCTTTGTAGGGATCCCTTACGGTTATTTTTCTTTTCTTTTTTCTCTTTATGGAACAGTGGGCATCTAAGAATTGCTGAGAGACTAAAAATGATTTATGCAACATTTAATGTTTTATTAGAGCTGTTAGTCCTGTCAATACTGCAGACAGCAAAGGTATCAAAAACCCTCCCTTTTGAATTATAATATTTCTCTTGCTGTTAACCTTTTGAGATTTATCCACCACTTGTCTGAGGTCGTTCTTATATTTTCTCAGATTGCGTAGGGTACATTTGCTTACCTTACAGTTACCATTCAAAACATTTAGAGCGCATTCGGCAATAGCCAATATGAGCTCTTTGTCTGCCTTCTCCAAAATGGCTGTCCTCAGTTTCGGTTTGGCTCTTTTAAGCACGTGAAGCATGTGGTAGTTCGATCTTATCCGCTTGCTCATGCTGGTAAACAACAGTGGGAAGCTCCGAGGGGAAAATGTTGGTTCTAAATCTTAATCTATTATCGGTCTCCTGACACAAATCAAATAACATATACCCGTGAGGTTTTTTCGTAGCATCTAAATAGGCCTGAAAAAGAGATTTCCAATTTTCTGGGTATATTTGTCTGGCTAGATGGGCTATTTGATTCTTATCCCTAACGTTTTTAAAGACTACGATGTATTTAGCATTTAATGATATATCTCTACAATATTTACCCTGATGAAAAAGATTTTGAGTAATTAAAATGACACTTATATTTCTATGATGACTACCCTTTGTAAACAAATCGCACACCTCTCTCGAATAAACAGAATTTAACAAATCGTCTAATATCACCAGCTTTGGCTCTCTTTTCCGGTTCTCAAATTTTGGAACACCAACGTGAAATTTTACATGTTTTAACTTGGGAACCGCCGACTCTTCGCTATAACACCACAATATTTCTTTAAACTGACTAACAGTGCACAACTGCTTTAAGTTTTTAATCAGTTTTACACAAAATACCGTTTTACCCGAACCTGAACTGCCACTAATTATCAGAGTGAAGGGGTGCTGAAATTTTATGACAGGCAGTGCACTCTCTTTGTCCATGCGTGCAACGCCTAAATTTTTCCAATTTTTGCCTCAAATCGTCTGTTAGCCTATACAATACATATTCTACATCGTATGGTGGATATTGCTCAAACACTTTCAAAGGAATAAGCCTTAGCTCTTCATTGGTACAATATTTTAGCCCCTTTCGCTTCTCCAAATACTTTGACACAGCTGCCTTCACTTCCAAATCCATAATGAGAGGAAATGATTCGGTCAGCTGGGCTTTATATACCCGAATGGAACCGAATCATAATTTGATATTCGTCTCCTCTTGTGAAAACAAATCCTATAGATTTTATCTTCAGGTTCGGAAACGACATGAACTCCATCAGATCTTTTGCGTTTAATTTTCTTTTCCGTTCTAACCACAATGTTTCGCTCCTCATTTTCATTCAAAATTAAATTTTTAATGGCATCAAAATTTACTAGCTGCAAAGAAGCATAATTTAAAGTTATTCCCCTCACTTTGCATATAGTTTTGAAATTTCCATTTGCCAATTTAATCTTGTAAGCGTAATTTTTTGGTCCTCCAGACACAAATTCTGAAATGTAAGCTTCGGGCCCCATAGTCTGCAAGTTCATCGGTCATATCTCCCAAGTTATCTCCACATTTAACCTTACACTCTTCTCCTTTTCTAACCTCAAAAATGATAGAATCGGTATCTGTGTACAAAATGTCTTCGTTAAGGGCCTCCAAATAGGTATATAACTTAAGTCTTGCACCAGCAGTGACATATGCCCCGAGTATTTCGTTGGTATGTGCCAGCGAAGGGGCGTCAGCCTGGTCGGCATATTTCCACGAGAGCCAAACGACCTGGTCGCTTGCAAACATTAAATTTTGCACCTCTATCCCGGGGGTGATCAAAAAAGCGAATAATTCTCGAGGTTCCCTAATCATTTTTGTTCGCGATCTATTGCCCTGTTCAGTGAGTTTTCCCCAAAAACTATTTAGACACAATTTTGCCAAAGACCTTGCACCGGGATTCTTTTTGATTGCCGTTTTATCCAAAAGTATTCCTTCGCTCTGAAAAAAGCTCCTTACATAGGATTCCTCGTCTTCTTCGCTCTTAACCCAGGAAGGATAGCCACTGGCTTCTGCCTTTAATTTTAAAAAACTATTTATGTATTCTACAAACAAACCCCCCTTGTTTTCACATTTATCATACTGTTCCACTCTGTATTCGTAAAATTCATAAATTTCTCTAACTTCATAGCCCATCTCAACGGCTTTTCTTACCTCATCCACGATCCAAGTACCAATGAATTCTCTTTCATTTTCGTTGTGGTTGCAATTTGATTCTTCGTTTCCCTGTTCCATACAACTGGCGCAAAGACCAAACAACAGCTTTTGGCGGCATCTATAGGGTAGTACGGGATGATAAAGCTCCCGATTTTTCGCCAAAACTCTACACTTTATTACCCCCTCTTTTTTAAGCATTGCGGGAATATTAGAGCAATCTATATGAATTGTAGGATGACCAATAGGAAATTTAAAGTATTTGCAAATATATGGATACAATGACATGATATCAAAGTATTTAATTTCAGTTTTGCGATAAGTTTTCAGCGCCTCCGTTCTACCACCATAAAGGGAGTCTCGGAGAACAAGAGGAACATTTTTCACAACGGGATCATTACTAAGCGCTGGATGTTGCCTTAAAATGTCCTCAAATTCACACTCCCACATAACATGACAAATATACCCTGCTGACACAATTTTTTCTAGCCTTTTCAAAGTATGTTCGTACCTATCTGCAAGCGTTTCTGATTTACTGTCTATGACTGGAACATCTCTATTATTTAAGCATGTGTGACCATGCCACAAGCATCCCATGAATTCAAAAACTTCTCTCGTCTCCTCGCAAAACCCATCCACTTTGAGGTTGGGCAACTCTGGCAATCTGACCTCTCTACCATTACCTGCGTGTTGAATGCGAATGTTTCGTTTAATTTCCTCGTATCTAAGCCACATGAGAGCCTTCCTGGACTGCTTATCTGCCTTTCTATAGCCTCCACAAGGTATGAGCCCTATAGTCTTTGACTGCAAGTACTTTTTCCTAAATACCTTGTTGCATGCTGAGGCTATTGTAATTGATTCTTGAAATACATCAATATTTCCTATGCTTAAGAAGGTATTCCTAAATATGGAACACGCTTCTTTCAGCACGGTAACATCTGCCCTACAGTAAGTCTCTAACTCTTCTTTAAAATTAAAAACTCCATCTTTTACAGTGTCATACCAGTTGAAAAAATCTTTTTGTTCATCTGGCATCATCTGGTCGACACCGTAATAAGAAGGATCGGGATAAGCCCCCACATAACTCATGTGTTCCAAAGTGTTAAAAAAATGGGGAAAGTATCCCTTTGTTAGAGACTTTATGCCAAAGGCTTTGGGCAAACTTCGCAATTTCATAGGTAAAAAATTTAAACTATCCAAAAAGGTTATATGTTCCATTTTCATGCACAAAATTTTAGCACCATTCATAATTAAATCGGGTACCCAACTCTGTTTTATGGCATAATCCAAAATAAACATAAGATCATAAGCCCGGGCATTGTGGGCTATGGCTATAATTTTTTCACAAAATGGTCTATCCTTTCTTAAATATTCTACAAATTGTTGAATGCAGTTATCTCCCCAAAAGGAGTTCTTGCGCCTTCCGCACTGACTGCATTCCAAGTCTTTGCTATTTTCACACCGAAAACAACATTGTTCTATGCAAAGCAAATTTGCAACATGTAAAAATGTAGAAGAATCCCCAATGCGAGTATTTTGTGTGCATTCAATATCGTAAAATATAAACAAAACCTTTTTGGAAGAGGGAATTTTAGGGCTCAGTGTAGGCATAAAGCACATGTGTCCAGGCATCTCGTCACTTTTACAATTTTTACAATATACCCTATAACACACATGGTTAGGTTTTAGCTGCTGACTGCAAGTTGGACAATGGCGCTTCCATTCGCAAATAGTTTTATTTCCAATTCTATTTTGCATATGATTATTCATGCAATTTTGGTTTCTAAAATATCTATTACAGATAGAACAAAACAAATAATTTCCGTCATATTTACATGGTGGAACTGCAAAACATCCCGAGCATTTGTATTGACAGTTGTGGGTTTTGATTCCTTTGTCCATCCCCTTGCTGCACCCTTCACATACATATAGTTTAGCCATAGCGCCTGTAAGATTTACAATGACATTGTAATGTTTTTCTTTAGCATCATATAATAGGTTAAGTCGTTTGGATGAATTTAAATTTCCGTCAAATATAATGTTTTCACAATACAGTCCATCATAAACTACAATTCTAAATTCTGAAAAATAATTTTGAAATTGTTGTAATTCTACAATTCCTCCCCCCTTACTGAGATCAATATTTGTATCTTTTAATAGATCATCAACTTTAGAAAGGAGTTTTCTACCCTGAGTGAAAGCTTTATAGTCTGGATCTTTATTAAAATGAGCAATTGCTATAACTAACGCATGGGCTAAACAATTTATATGTGATTTAACTGTCACAATGCTTTTTTTCAAATGTGCCAAAGCAGACACGTCGCGGCCCTTTGTCTTTATTCTACCATTGCCTAAAGGCATCTCAATATGATCTGCTTTTATGGATAAGGTATCCGTAGCATAAAAATTGGCGTTAGATTGGCATACCTTTTCCATTAAAGCCATTATAACATTTAAATGAACTTGATCCCTCCGACGAAGACTAAGCCCTATAGGTTTATCTTGCAAATTTATAGAGTTAGTAATTGATAAACCAACCATATGATGTGGTTCAATATTTTGTAATACAGTATTTAAAATAGTTTGCATGGTATTTTTAAAGTAGAGTATGGGATTTTCATTGTTAGGAGATGGTTTAATTTGTATAACAAAATGCCTCCCATGAGCATTAAACCTCTTATACTCTCTGCGTGCTTCGCTTACAACTGTAATATTTTCCATGCTAAAACACAAAATGTTATATAAACTTTTCAGTTCAGCCAAATCTTTACAAAATGTAAAAAAATAGTGTTGTTACTTACATTGGTGAAGACTTTGCGACGTGTTTTGTTGTACAACAAATGGTCAACTGTGGAGGAAGGTGGTGCAGTATTCTTTATATAGCGGCGAAAATTGCAGTTCCGCTTATGACGTATTTAGGGAGTAGTCTGCAAGTGCACTCCGCTTATGACGTGTTTGGGCGTTAGCTGCTAACTGCAGCGTATAAAAGCTGGTAGGATAGGCTTTTCCACAGTTCACTGCGACCGGGTGCAACATTGCTACAGCAAGGTAAGTATTCTACAGTTTTTTTTCTTCCTATTTTTATAATTTTTTTTCTTAAAACAAGCCTTATATAAAAGTATTATCTTCTTTGCAGAATGGATTTTGTCAGTAGATTTAATCAATTTCAAACCACCAAAACAATGCAGATTCGAGATTTATCAAAAAATATTCCATACAACGTAGTTGCTGCATCAAGAGTAGTGACACAGTATGGACCCTCAATATCCATTAAACTTCAAAAAAATGATGAAGATCCCATTAGCGTGTTTGTTCCAAGAAAATACACGGATGTTTTTAAAGAAAGCGACATTGAAGATATTAATAATCAAAGACTATGCCTAACGTTTCAATTTCTAGGATTTAATAATCCTAACAATGCCTACAATATAACGTTTCAAAAGAAATAACTAAAATTGCCTTTTTTTCTTTTCAGATGACTTTGCGAATTAAGCTAATTAATAATGTTACATTACCTATTAGATGCACTGAAGAATCAGCAGGCTTAGATATATTTTCACCCAAAACGTACGAGTTTCAACCTCAACAAACCATAGTTATCCCAACAGGACTATCAGCAAGACCTCCCAAGCATACTTATCTACGAATAGTAGAAAAATCTAGTTTAGCACTATTAGGATTTACTATTAGAGGAGGATGTATAGATAGAGATTACACCGGTGAAATATGTGTAATAATGTGTAACAACTCGGATAAAAAACAAAGTATTTCAAAAAATCAAAAATTTGCACAATTAATATGTGAAAAAATATACACACCCAAAATAAAATATGTTAATAAATTAAAATGTACTAAAAGAGGAAACAAAGGCTTTGGTAGCACAGGACAGTATTAGTAATACTTCATTTTGTACTTCTATAGGCCATGGACGATTTCATCTCTCGAAACACAAACCGATTAACTAGAAGATATGATATGCTGGCAAAAGAAATTGGTTTTAATGATTTATTTGAGGAATATACACCAGTTCATTTTCCTGAATACTGGTCAACCCTATCGTGGTTATTGTACTGGTTATGTAATGAAAACATTTGTTGTGTGCTAGGGAATGCATTTCCATGTTATGTAGCAAGAGTACTCGCTGATACACCTAATCGTGTTACCATATATGTTGCTATCAAAAAGGGTACACGAGAAGAAAGAATGTTAAACTTTTTGTTTTCTCCAAATAACTATGTACATGTTAATGAAAATAATCATGTAATGGATTTTACATTTAGCCATGCACAACAGAGTAGTTTACCTTTAAACAATATACCAATACTTTCCTACTTTTGGAAAGTAGAGTGTAAAGAATATGAGTTTAACATTAAGTTAACACATATATATGTTCATAAACATGTAACTTTGCAGGACAGTTGGGTGGACTTTATGTATTTTCTTTTTAGAAACTTTGGAATTGCTTTCCAAAAACGCCTAATAGTAGGATTATTTCATAACAAGGTATTTTCTTTTAAATACCTTTGTGATCCTGTATTAAAATTAAACGGATGGCATACGTCATCAAAATTAAATTTGAACTTTTTAAAAACCAGAGCTTTATTTAACTGTTCCAATTCAAATGAATGCAAATGCACAATATGTCATAAAAGTGCACCATCATTAAAAGGTATAGCATCAAATGTTTTGTTTGAAAACACAACTTTAAATTTTTTACATAAGGACACAAATTATTATAATTATATGTATATGGTTGTAAACTTATTTGAGTTTGACTTTTCAATAGAACAAGTAATTCCATTTGACTTTCCTGTAAAGCTTACCGCCATGTATTATCCTGTTGACACTAATAAAAAATGTCATTTTTTATGTTACAAAGAAGATCATTATAAACCTTTTATTCATATGAAAAAATTTCATTGTGAAGATTCATTTATTACTGAAATGCTAAAAGAAAAGGATAAATGGTGGTGTTTTATATGTTCTAAGCCAATGTTTGTGTAAAATCATCTGAATTGTCAATAAATGTAATTTCTAAATCAATGTAATCTATTTTTTCTTTATTTTATTAAAACCTCTATCCATATCCCTTATACATTTCTCATCAACTTACAAATATTAATACCTCAGTCCATATCATGGGACAATTGGTAGCAATCGTAATTATTTGTTATATTGTAAGGCAAGCAAGCTAGGCTGAAACTGCATTCTTGCATTGCTTGGCTAAAACTAGTTTTTAATGTATCAAGAAATGGTACGAGGAACGCTTACCAAACTAATATTAAGGGGGAATGCTTACCATCTCGTGTATAATCAAAATTTAGCAAGGAATAAACAATGAACACCTGTTAGGCACCAAAGGCGATGTGCTAATAATACAAAAAAGCATTTAATTTTTGACGAGTTAAACTCGACGCTGGTGTATTATAAAGATGAATAAAATATTATTTGTAAACCTGTTTTGTTATTTTTCCTATACTCACCTATTGAAACCTCCACTTGCATTCTGAAAAAAATACCTTTAATTGGCTTTGCCAAGGCTAACATTGCCTCCGCCAGAAAGACATTTTATATGGAATTGTAATACATCTGCATTCTGATAAAATGTATAATTTCACAATGTTTTTATAAATCTACATTTTCAGGAAATATCTTGAATTGGCTTTGCCAAGGCTAACATCTACGCAAGAAAGACAAGTTATGTGTCATTGTAATACATCTGGTAGCTTTGCAGGAAATTCCTTGGAAACAAGTTCTCGGACTTGTCCTCCTGCCTTACATAGTAACTGTTTTAAGAGGAACGCTTACCAATCTAATATTAAGAGAAATGCTTACCATCTCATGTATAATCAAAATTTTGCCAGAAATAAACAATTAACGCCCGTTAGGCATCGCAGGCGATGGATACTAATAATACAAGAATATTTTTAAGGTAGGAATCGTTCCAGGCCTAAGTTTAGGGTAACCCCCCCCCGGCAATTTAGCAGTAGCTTTTCATTAAAATCTTAATCTGGCGGTTGCCCAGGGGGGTGGAGGGTTTTATGACTTCTCAGTTGGCCTTGAAATAGGGGTTGTTTTGTATTTTAGGGGTTGTTTTTTATTTTAGGGGTAGTTTTTAATTTTTTTTTTGCTTTTTGGCGTAACTTTTTTCCAACCCTATAAATAGGGGATGGGATAAAGTGCTGCTTATACTACTTGCATGCCCTTGAAAAATTATAATGAAGACCAAATATTCTAGATAGGATATATATAGTTTGTGTATAATTTTAAATATACAGATAAATACAAAAATATAAACTCATTTGACTCACAAAAATCCACTTTTAAAAGAATGCATTTTTTACAGACTTTCTTGAAGATTGAAGAGGCATCTCTCAACCAACGGTATCAATAATTTTGAGAAAACTTACTGTAGTCTTGCCAGTAACATCAGGAACCTCTAAATTTCTTGCTACAGAAAGACAAATTTAGAACTACAAGGCTCAGTTCCACCAGATGGGCCACTTTCCTGGAACTGTAGGAATGACTGATTTCACCCATATTCTCATTCAGAACCCTGGAGGACAATTTGCTGAGCTCTACAAGAACATAAAATCTTGAATGTTCTTGAATGTAAAGCTTATTTGTGGCCCAAACAGAAATTCATGATATAATTAGTTGATGGCCTAGCTCCATACAAAACAGCAGAATTTTCCATAACTCTACTGTCAAACAAAAATTTCATAATGGTGGGATTCAAGGCATTCTGTTGGGTAACAATGGTTATCCCCAAGTTGCCATATTTGTTTACCCCTATTTTGTATCAGCATGTAGAACTACTGTAGAAAAAGGAACATATTTTTAAAAAATCTTTTTCATAATAGTTTCATTTCATTGAAAAAAAAAATTATGGCAAGTTTCTGAAAGGTTTAATGCTTGTATAAAATGGTTTAGTGTAAAAAGAGAAAGAAATCTATAGATTTTTATTGTATTTGTGTATATAATAAACTAAAAGATATATAATTTTAGATTGCAATAAATACTACATTATATTCAATTAATTCAGACTACTTGGGCCATGATTGTGTCCTGTGCAGTTCTTCATAACATTGCAGTGATGTGCGAAGACATTCATGAAGAGGCAGAAGATCTTATTTTTACTGTGTCCTGTGTACCTTAAAACCACTCTGATGGAAACATTAATCATCAGCAATGTATAGATATATTTTTCAAATTATGCCAATAAGAATCATTGGAAATCATACAGTTGAGTATTCCAAGTTATGTATTTTATTGCGGTATTGATATAAATGTACATAATTTGAAAGCAGTGTTGCACAGAATCGCAAATTGATTTAGTTAGTGCAAAACTACTAACTTCAAGTGGTATATAACAGAAAGTAAGCACTGACACCATGAAAATATTTTTAAGAGTTTTCTCATTATTTTATCAGAAAACCATGCTATTTTGAGCTATAAAGATGTTTAATATTTAATTCCATTTCATTTACTGTTATTTCATTTCATTTCCTTGTGTGCCCAATTTAAGTATTTTATTGTAGTATGGAAATAAATACACATAATTTATAAGCAGTATTGCAAAGCAATCACAAACTGATGCAATTAAGGTAAACTTAGAATTATTTTTCAGCACAAAAGTAATAACACCATGAAAATTTTTTGGGGATTTCACATCATTTTATCGAAAAATCATGCTGTGGCCTATAAAGAAATGTTTATGTATAGTTCAAATTCATTTTCTATTGATGCATTTCATCTTTACATGTATGTGTATAATTTTAAATAAATACTTACTGAATACTCATGCAGATATTGTGCATTAATATTTATAATGAGTGACAGTAGTTGGGTGAAAACATTTTGTAATATTATTCCACAACCCAATACATTTGTCAGAGTTGACACTATACCTTGGTGCATTTTCTATTACTATTATTTACAGTAAAACAGATTTTACTTCTCTTCAACATAGGGTACAATATAGACATTTTAATGTTGACACTTGCAGCAGTATATTTTTCCTTTAACCATGGCTCAAACATATATTTCCTATTATGCATCACCTATGCTGTAGGAAGAGTTTATGACTATAGAGTTACCATAATCCATATTTACAAAAGAAATATTGTATTTATTTTGATTTCTCTGTAAAACTGAAATGCTAATCATTATGTTGGTAATTATAGCGCTCATGTGATATTCTACAAATATATTCTCTTAATGTATATGCTTGGCTTCTTGGTTTAACTCAATTTTCAATAAAATCAAGAAGTCATATTTTTTGTTTAAATAATGCTACTTTCTTTAATGATATATCAGAATGTATAGTATAAAACCAGTTGTACAGCAAAGAATGTTTTTTTGTCACTGAAAGCAAACCTGTTTATTAAATTTGTCTCAATGGACATCAGAAGAAAAACTTATTTTCATCAATTCAATAATATATATATATATATATATAGGTTAAAAGCAAAAATGTGATATAACAAGCAAGGAAAATAAAATATTGACTGTAAATGTGCAATGCATACATAATTCAAATTGTCTGAAAAGATCAACATATTTACAAACCCAAAAATAAAACAAACAAAAAATAAACTGATAAACTACAATTCTTCTTGCAAAACTGCAGGTTGAAACTGATGAAGTTCTTCCCTCTGTCTGTCCTCTGCTTCAAAAACCTCTTGCTTTCTTCTCTCCTCTGCATTATAATACTCCAATTTTTACTTAACAACTTGAGTAAGATGTTTGCTCCTCCATCCTAAGCTGGAAGAGAGCCCAATCTTCCTCCTGTTTCTGTTGACTTCACTGCAGCCATGATTGTAATTGTTTTTCAGTTACTTGGCTTCTGGCAAGAATTAGAGGAGAAAATTTTTTGTTTGGTGCACCAGCTGTGGCCTGTGGAAAAGTTGCAAAATCTCTGGGTGTTAATTCTTTGAAGTCATCTCCAGGTTCACAAGATAACCACTAACCAACCACATTAGAGGTTTTTTCACAGTCTGCAAACATGAAAACATCTGGAATAATAAAAGATCAGGTATTTTACAAAGTATATCATGTTCAAATATTTATTTTGGAGAAAGAAGAAAAACAGTTAATATTTGAACTAAAGAATTAAAAATAAATATCATGGGGCTTCAGCTCTCATATCAATTGTAATTAAAATAGTTCTTAAAGCACCGTTGTTAATTTTGCTTAGCTTCTATTATTTCCAAAGTATCAATGACAAATTGAAAGCACACATGATGTAAAAGATGAGGGTCCATATCTTCCAGTTCTGGAAATGACCCCACAACCACCACTGAAGGACCACCACCGTTTTAAGGTAGGTCCTATTTTCCTCTGCTAATTCCATTTTTCAGCACATCTTCATATTCATCCACCCCTTCCTCAGTTGCTGCACACACCGCCACGGGTTATCTAGGTCGTTATGGCACGGAATGTGAACGGGAGGTCTGTGGTTCGAATCTAACCTGGACCGTCCTCCCTGACTGGGGATTTTTGCAGGTGTTCCTCAGTCCTCATAAATGGCAAATGCCGGGGAGGTACCCTAAACTTATGCCTGAATAGTTTTCTTCCTTAAAAGCAAATCCTTTCCCAATATATCATTTTATCGTATGTATTATCAGTGCCCACTGCCTGTGGTGACTCAGTAGTAAAAGCAGGCGTTGAACACCATTCAAAAAGAAAAAGCTGCTGCAAAGATCTCTGAAATTCATTATCAAAGAAATAATTATAGCAAAGTTACTGGTCAAAGCAAGGAATGCTTGCAGCTTGCTGTGAATACATGTTCAAAAACTATAAATAAACTTATGATACAAGGATTATTATGAGAGCAGGAAGCATCATTTTATTTCTATTAGTATGCTTAAGAGATATTACAATCAAGTACCCTGTAAAACAAAGAGTTGTAGCTGTCCCATTTTATTTGCTTAATATAAGAAAAAACTGCTCTTGCAGAAAAAGTTACCCTAAAATTTTTGTTTCGATTAATGTGAAAATACTAATCTAACATTCATATACATAAGTATAAAATAAAAAATATTTTCACATTACATTTTCTTAACATGATATAAAATGAACTGGAATACATATCAGTATAAACGCTGTATCATTAACTGTCGCAAGAGTCTCAAAATTATCTCGATTTCATTACTATTAATAGTTCTCATTTTATAAATATAATTGAGTTATACTATTTAGGATTATTAAAAACACATCAGTTTATATAACCGAGAAAATATGTACAAAGCAATTAACTATATTAAAGTATACGTTATGAACGCATGCATAACCTAACTTTGTTGCTTGTTCAATCGCATTGTAAGCATTACAAAGTTCTTCCCAAGCCCTTTTCTCTTTTGCTTGTGATATTACATCGATGCGTGTATCTTCTAAAAGTTGATGCTTTCCCACAAAATCGATCAAAATATGCTTTTCCTCTAAAGTGAACTGCTTCCATCTCGACTCCATTTTGTACATTAACGTCACGTGTAGCGATCTTTTTTTTTTTTTTTTTTTTTTTTTATGCAGCCTTTACAGGAAGTTAGGTTAAGTTTGAGTTCAGTCTGAGAACTAACTATAATACGAAACATCTTTTTTTGCTCATCTCGGACTCGAACTCGACTCTACATGCTGAATGGTAGTTTGAAGTATATCTTTTTAACATGCTATTTTATTAATTTCTAGCATGTTTTTCACTTTTCGCGGATTTGGTAAGTTCACGCTCCCCATATCAAAATAATTTCAGTTTCGAGTCTTACCAATAATAAAGAATATTTTAAACTATCGAATCACAACTAACTTTTTTTAAAAATGTAGTATTTCAGCGTCTTTAACATGAAAGCCGATTTTACATTACTACCCAGTTGTTATTTTCAATTCAGTAATTTTATAGTTATAGAAAACGGTGCGTTTGGGATGATATAAGTGAAGTTTAGAGTAATTTTCATTTGGACACTATGAGAGACAATGGCACCATTTGCAGCACTTGTAATAAGAAATTTTAGCGATGTAGAAATCTAACCAGTAACTCTAAAAGAATTTGAAATTTATTTGTATAATATATCAATACTCTCAAAACTATAAAATAAATTATGGTCTCCACTAATTGCTAGTAAATTTTCAATGATTAAATTACAATGAAAAGTAGATTAAACTAGTTTAAGTCAACTTACTCTGAAAACTTTGTCCCGCATCTCTGTTTATTTTGACTCTCGAATTTAAAAAGTCCAAGATCTGCAATAGTGCGGTATGAGTACGGTTGATGAGTTCCTCGTTTAATGGATTAGTGAGAGCGTAAAATGGAACAATGGGAAAGGGTGATTTATGGCCTGTATGAGAGAAATAGTGACATTTAAAATAAGGTAACATTTATATTCACGAGTGTTTTGTATACGCCTTTCTAATGGTACAATAAAAGTACACCTTTAAAAGTCTGACTCCTCATGGCAGGCAGCTAATGAGGCACTAAACGGTAAGTATACAAATGAAACGGAATAGTACGAGTTTATTTCAAAGGCCAGTGTATTTGCCAATGCAAGTATGAAATTTTATTTACTCATTCCGTATGTTGAGTAGCAAACGCCCATTTATTAATCTTGTATCAGGCGCGCTGCCACGTTTAAAGCTCTACGCACTGAAGGGGAGAAGGAAATGAAAGGAGAATATTAAAAAGCAGACTGTGCAGGGGTTACTAGCCCTCTCGATGATCAACGCTCGCTCGTTATTCTTAACATTATTGCTTTTCCCAGGTATGCCCATATGCACGATAACTACGTTTTGATTATTAACCTGCCCCTCAATTTGGCGTTCTTAATGGTGCACGTGCATGCGCAAACGTACCATTTTAGATGGTCCGTCCAGGGTTTTCTTCACCTCTCATTCGTAACCTACCAAGGGTACGTCATCATCAAGAAGTCAATAAAACCTTAACTAAGAAGTATAATACTTTTTTACTCCCCCTTTTCCTTCCCCAACTTCCGCTGTCTCCCTTGTACCACTATACGAGATTCTTGGCTAACATTTTGGAGATTATTATTAACCTTAATTAGAAAAAGTATAACAGTGGTTGAGTGTAACAAGTACTTTTTCTCTTTTATTTTTGTAGAAAAAGTTTTGTAGACTAAGTTATTGCTTTTTGCAACTTCTTAAACGAAAGAGCACATGCTGACAAATAATACGCTTTCGAAACTTCGGACCTTAACTCTAATGAAAAGTAAGTTGTTTTCGAGTTTCCCTTTAAACAATACTATTACATAACAATAATATTTGTAAAAAGGGTTGAGAATTATTGACACTAGTCACTACATAAACACACAAAACAGTATTGAAAATAAGCTGCAGGGATATACATAAAAATATTTGCCTTTTATTAAAATATGTTTAAAAAGTGCACGAGACAAACAATTATTTAAATGAGTTGTCCCATTATTTTTTGCCACAACATTTCCACAGAAAGGCATCTAAAGTGAAAAGTTCAGATGAACACAACTCTTGATCTATTAATGAAAATGTGCACCCACGAAATTTCGAATAATTTGTAAGACTATACCATACACGTGAAAGCAATTAGTGCTATGCTTTAAGGTTTGTTGATGTGTAAAATTTTTCTAGATATTAATTTACGAGCAAACATACAAAAAATCGGTATGCTAAGTGTGCATATATATATATTTCCTTTCTTTCAGATAGAAATATTGTTGTTTACATTGCATTAATAAATTGAGGTACATACTTATAATAAACACACTAAAACAAATATTTTGAATTAATTCTTTGGTGCTGAAGAGTCGTGCTAAAATGGTGAAAGTACGTGCTTGCCTTCCATTACGATTACAAGGGTTTGATTCCAGCACAAGGACACGAAACTTTAGGTGAACAGTTACATCTGAGCAGGTCTTTTTCTTGCCAATAATACCGTCAGCTGCTACATCATGTTGCTTATTGTCATCGTGGCTTTAGCGCTTCTGAATATAATGATAGTTTATTAATATCAATACTATTAACCCAAGTATATGCGCGACCGTTATAGAAAATCAACAGCGCTCTGTTTAAAAAGGATTATGCAGCTGACATTACAATCTCAAACAAAGGAAATTGTGCTCAATAAAAAATGTTATAAATCTCGGACTATCTTAACCAAATCTGTTTAGGATATATGTATATGGAAACTGTCTAAGCATTGAATGAAGCAGGCGGTGTTTCTCGAAAACGAATTCTAGTTCTCAGTCTGTCACCCATAGGGCAATTTAAAGCACACCCCAAAGTTTGAAATCCAGTAGTTTAAATGAAAGTCTTATTTATGATTTTATTAAAAGTGCACAATATTATCGCATTCCTGCATAGAATCAGTGCATGGAATTAAAGGAGATTAAAATGGGTCTGCTAGACAAATGACTTTGTTCAAAACAGAATAACGTGCTTTATTTAATACATGCAGCAAAATGAATATAACAGACTAAGTTTTACTGCTATAGGTAGAGACGTGTGCACGCCCACGCTATGCGGAATAAACTACTACATGAAATCAAATAAATATTCTGTGAATATCCAATTTCCTTCAAGAAAATATTGTAGCAATTACCGCCAAATCTTAGGAGAAGAACTGTGAAACTGCATTAGCTCAGACTCCGTACCTAGGTACTGTCTAATTTTGTTGTGGCAGTCCCCCAACCTTACTCTTGAACTGCGAAGTAGTTAGGATCAGTTCGCTTAATTAGCGAGAGGTGTGATGGGTCAGTGTTGTGAGTGTGTGAATAATTTTCTACCGAATGAAATCCGGTCATGAAACGCTTAGCTTACACGTATATCTCTTCACAAAGTCGCGCCGTGAGCCTGCCTGCATACTTACATTCAGTTCAACACACTCAACATTTATCCCCTCATTTCCCTTCTTTCGCATTCATAGATTGTCGCCGCATTATCCAATAGTACCCATCTACTGGTAAAGTACTTAACATTACTGATCCTTCAGCCAACAGGTAAATACAACCATGTGCTTTAACAAAGAAGTAACAAGAAACATGTTGATGCTACTGAAGATAAGTTGATGTATATTACATATGTTCCTATCATGATGTAATGAAGTGTTTAGGTAGGTGGCATTCGTTAGATGCTTGAAGAGCTATTGAGAAGCCAACTGAAGAACAGGTAGTGTTAATTGAATAAGAACCTTCTTTTAGCTTGAACGTCTAGACGAATATTTTAGCACTCGTCGTTGAAATAGTTACTTTATTAACAATAAAAGCATTTTATAATATAACAGTATCTATACTATACTTGTTAACAGTGCAACAAATATGAAATGAACATGTATCAGCGGTTGGGGTTCATGTATTTTAAAATAAAAATGATTCAAATGTAACTAATATAGACCTGTACTTCATAGTGAATATTTCATATGAAAGGTCACGAGAAAAATACCAGATGTAAGTTTTCCTTTGATTGAGTTAGTGGGTACCATTCGATTCAAAATTAAGAGAGGTTAGCCTTATAGGTATGAAATATGGAAAAATCTGTTTGGTAAAGCTTTATTTGTGTTCAAAATTTTGGTGCACTGAGAAAACACCAGGGGAGAGGAAAGAGAAAAGAACAATAAAAGTGAACTTCTCGCTAATGACATTGAATATTGGACATTGGCTAGGGCGGAAAAGGACACTTCGGCACCTCAGTGTCGCTCACGGTAGGCCGTTTGTCCCTACGCCCTACTTGGGGCAACCCCAGAAGGAAGGTATGAGATCAAGGATACATCGGGAGGCTAGGATCCACGAGTGGCGATGGCGCGGACGCAGATAGAGTCCTCAATATGCTTCCGGGTAGTGCACCGCGACACTGGTGGACCCCCTCCCAAGAGATGTATGAAGAGCCGCTTCCATGACGGACGTTGGAGCAGAAACCTTTCCAAAGCGCAAGCCACCATCACAACGCTCCAGACCCCACTTTTTCCTGGGCAATTTCGACCCTTTAAGAGAACCAACGGAATGAAACGATATGAACAACGCAGAGCCGAAGAAAAGGAAAAGCTATGATCGGATGTCTGACGATAAGAAAATAAAACTAAGTAGTCAAGAAATAGATACCCCTTGCAACTGAAAGCAATTCAACTTCTTTGTTATAACAACTGAAAGAGAAAGATGTGAAATATTGCGTAGCTTCAATGACTTTGAATCACATAATGAGCAAAATGTCTACTTAGCAGGTTTGAATTTGGTAATTTCTGTTAATTAGGGAACACTTAGACGTAACTAAATCTTGTGATGCAGTCTTTGAACAAAAATATCGGTAGGTTATGGGGCTGAAAGTGAAAGAGATATACCACTTTGTTCCAGGACATTCTGTGCTATCCATTGGATTAATAAAATCAAACTTGAATACCCAAGGAGCTTAAAACTAATTGGCAAAGCACCTTTGATAAAAAGGGTTAAGCAGTGAACGCTTGACGCCACAACAGAACCTGGTTTGTAGTCACATAAAATGCTTCAGAGGCCCCAAAAGTCACTATATAGTCTTAAAGACTCAAAGAAGACGCGTTTGGTCCAGGAACTTAATACGAAAAAAATGTTTTAATTTTTTAAACATTTGCAACCCACCAAGATGGTATCTTATGATATACATAGGAAAATCTTTAAAGCAAAATTTTTTTTTTTTTTTTTTTAGGATACCCGCACATGGATAATACGTGAGTTACTGCGATGAACTTGTAGCATTGATACTCATCCTCTAAGAAAGATGAAAAGATTAAAAAGCCATACCGCAAGGTCCTCGTAGCACATCAATGATAAAAATCTGAAAGTCCATTATTACATGTTCTATTTCTTGTCAGTTTTAGTGACTTACCCCTCCACCTTTTCTCAATAAAGCTTGTGACCCTAATCGTCTTTTAGCTTTTCATTCACATTGAAAATATGGTAGGCTTTAGATCATAGTTTATCTCATTTAACACGTTTTAAAGTTTAGTTATTCCAAGCACGTGACTTTTTACATTTTAATGTGTTTATCATATATTGTTTTAAAAATAAGTTCTCGTTCTTGGATTTAAAAGTTGTTTATCTGATTCTTTTCCCCGATTATTTTTCATAAATTTCGCGTCTGGGAATAAGAGAGATCTGATCTCCATTGCTGTTGTATATTAAGTATTTACCTTAATTAATTAACTACTCAAGCTATTCAGCATTTTGAAAACTTAATATACTAAATACAACTATCCGGTATACAAGCCGTATTTTAATTATGATGAATATAGGTTGCAGTCTTATGGACACTCGCTCAATGCAATAAAGTTAAAGTGTTCTGAAATATAAATATATATTGGAACCTTGACTTCTACAAAGTTTATTGATAATGTTGACATGAGTGAGTGCTGGCAAAACACATTTATCATCTCTTATTACATTTCTACAGACTAACATGAGAAATGATCCCGTTCATAGATCTGTCTGGATTATTTTCATTGCTACAAACCCTGTGGATTTAATTTGACTGATGTTTCAGCACATAGTTTCCACAACAAAACCAATGATCAGGTCCTTCTGTTGCCTGCCATATGTACATTACTCGTTCACTTACATTCGTGGTGATTTTGCTTTCCGGTATAAATTATTATTTTGTGTCTTCCCAAACAAAGCACTTGCCAACTTCAGTTTCTCAGAGGTAATATTTGCTCTACAAAATGGTACCTGCGTTAAATGCATGTGTTATGTAATGTAAGCATCCCACTAGCGTGTCATCATCATTTGCGGTGGGTTAAAATTCCTATAAAACTACCTTATTACTTTCCAGATGCAATGTATGCTGGAAACAGTGTGAGCATGTTTGAATATTAAAATATTTTAATGTCATAGAGTCGTCACATTTCTTTTCTTTTTCTTGTGTATGTATTTGTGCTCTCAACTGAACTACCAATATCATTGTTCATACAAGGCATTGTTGATTCCTTTATTTCATTTATGAAGCATGGGTACTAAGGAGATCATTTTTCTTGGTGGATTTGCCATCCATTTGATAATAAAAATGCAAACAGGTTCTAAACTGGGCGGATTAATTTTCCTTCCTTCTACAAATACCGCTAAAATATTGGCTTGTGAAGATGCAAATAAGCATTGGGCGCGTTTTACTTGAACGAGTTGTTCTTACTGTCAGATAAAAAGTTTATTTGCGGTGTTGACGCAGCCCCAAGTTGGGCGACTAAATTTGAAACATCTGTGGGTTGCGGTCCGGTGACTGTGATGAACACCACTTTGCCTAGGTTATCGTTCAGTCTTTATTCGCTCATATGCGTTTCATTATTGATCCGACTCAGGACATTTTAATTGTTTCTGCTAACTTATGGGGCAGGGATCGGGGATCGGAAGATACTCATAAATACAACTTGCTGTTTAGAATTTGTGCTTAATGTGTTTATTGTTTTGTTTCTGCGGAAAAACACGGCTGACAGTCGGAGCTGGCGATTTGCGGTCCTTAACATTGACCCACTTATGGTATATGTGGGTGGAATGCAACCTTGACCGAGGGAACACAATACTTAATTTCGCACTAACCTATTGTGGAACATTCGTATTGATATTCTGATTCCGGTAAAGTGACGCAATAGGATCAAACTAATGTTCGGAATTCCAACAATACGTAACCATGGAACGACACTGCCTTTTAAAATTCACGCGAGTTAATGCAGTTTATCGAGACACTTTATAACTACATGCCGAACTACTTATTAACTGGTTTCTTCCATTACTTTCAATTCGTGCCGTCACTTGTCTCATTTCCTAGTGATAACGCGTGAAAATCTCATACTTATTATCTGAATAATGAACTATCTTCTAAACCCGAGTGAGCGCGCACTACATGACTGAATAAGTGTCTGACCGTCTCGAAGAAAACGTTGACTGACTGTAAATGAATGAATGTTTGAATCTGATTGCGATTGCATGAATCTTGATGTCGCGAGATACCCGGAGCAAATATTTATATACAGGTCCAGTTCGTTGAGCGCACGTGGGCAAACAACGCTTAAGAGGTTCTCACAAGACAGTGCAAGGATATCATGATCCTTAACTTTTTCAAATCTGACAATGCCATTGGTTACTTTGAAATTGTTTCCTATATTCAAATCTCAAGTTCCGGCGACTGGAAGCGTGCAAAGCGCAACCGTCTCTCGTAGAAGCTTCCAGAAGCCCATTAATACCTCAATTCCGCGTGGTTTCTTCTTCGCTTCCTTGAGTTTTATAAGGTTGCGCAATACCAGCTATCGCTCCGATCAGCCGCGTGAATTTTACAATATTGACTTAAAATGTAACATTATATACAACACTGACAGAGAATATAACACTTATACACAAATTTATTCCATGGCTATATACCCTTAATTGCTTTAGGCTATCAGCTTTTGATTTTGTGGGTATTCTCCCACATTTTACCTGATGAATTCCTCAAGCGCTGTGTTCTAGTTATTCCCAGAACTTAGATGATCCATCTGTATCGTCCAGTGTCAAAAACCGTCTGCTACTAGCGTATTATTTACTGGCCATTATATGAAGTGTTGGTAAAGATTATTGAAGTGTCTCTGTTGTCTTGTTCAATGTTACACATATCATTGTATTTTGGTACAAAGAAATTTAGTAAGCCAGTGCTCACTTCTTGAAAAAACAAAGCATTTACAAGATTTTTTTTTTTTTGAGCGGTGTTTAACGTTTTTACTACTGAGGCAACACAAGATCTGAACACATTAGATGAAATGATAAACTGGGAAAACTTTAAGGAAGAAAGCATTCCAGGTCTAAATTTAGGGTATCTTCCCGGTATTTGCCATTTATAGGGACTGAGAAAAACCTTGAAAAATCAGAGAGGATGGTCCTTATGGGACTCGAACTCCAGACCTTCCCCTCAAGAGCCCTCGCCTTAACGAAGATTACAACCATATTTATATCGTAAGGGGCGGAAGGATTTAAGGTTACCAGTAAAATTAACTAACATCTTCCTAATAAACATACTAGTTTATATCATTTGATGCGGGAACACAGGAGACGTAATGCAGGTTTGATATCAAATCTCCGAGATAGTTACAACCACACATTGACTAAATAACATGACATTAGTAGGAGTTTTCTTGAGAGATATAAACAGCTATTTGAGTTCTCAGAGTCCCTTCTGCAACACTTCCTGGTTTTATTATAATGCATCCTCTCTGCTCACTTTACTTGAAAAACAACGTTCGGAAGCACCGATTGCTAAAGAGGAGGTTTTTACTGCCATACTCCAAAACAACCGCCTGTGGTGCCTCAGTAGTGAAAACGGGCGTTAAACACTACTCAAAAAAAAAAAACTCCAAAACAAGGATTCTAAAACACCTGGTTGTAATGGAACTTCACAGGAAATTTATATGAATTATTATGAATTTGTTGCAGATGACATAACGAATGGATTTAAACTTCTTCATCGTCAACAGCTGTGCTCTAGCCAACGTTGTATAATCATTGCTTTACTAAAATTCTGGCGCTAGTATGGTATTATATTGTCATATACCTATTACTTTACTTAATTCTGATTATAAGCTACTTGGAAGGATTCTAGTTAATAGAATTAGGACACTTTTGGGGAGATTATTGCATCCAGCTCAGAAATATAGTCTTTCCGGCGGTCTATTTTTTATGTACTATCCCAATTGTGGGACTGTATTACTTATTGCCAACACAGCAACACAAAAGCCGTCTTTGCCTCCTTAGATTTCAAGCTGCCTTTGATAATGATCAAAAGCAGCTTGATCATTATATATATTTTTGACACCTTGAAGTGTCATGGTTGTACCGCTTTTATATCTTACATCAGAATTTTATATACTGATATATATATATATGCTTGTCTGAAAGTCATGAATTTCTTACTCCTCGTGTAGCTACCCATACATTCATTGAGCAGGGTTGTGCTGGCTTTATGATTTTCTTTGCTTTAGCTGTTAATTCACTACTTTTCGCTCTGCATGCAGTTATTTTGGATGCTTAAGAACGCCTGCTTTAGTGTGTGCGGATGACGTTAGTGTTGTGTTGCGCGATGAATCTGATATACTGCGCACGTGAGACATACTTGCTCGCTTCGGGGAAATCTCTAGTCTTCGGATTAATATTCAGAAATCCAGAGCCTTAATTTTGTGTGCATGAAGCCTATCCTATAATCCCGTATCTGCAAATAGTGGGTCACTTGAAGATTTTGGGGATTAGTGAAAGCGACAAATTGGGATCCACTACTACACAGCGCTAAACTCAGCGCTACGGAGTTCTATCACCGTGATCTTTATCATAGAATGTCACTGTTACAAATTTACATGCTCTCTCAACTATAGCTAAGGCTCAGGTTTTATTGCCCTCAACGTCTCCCCTACGACAGTTAACGAGTGTCATGTTATGGTACATTTAACGAGACATTATTTTTAGATACCTGTGTCTACCTTATATCTTTCCCCCTATGAAGGGTATATTGGTTTGCCCAACAATAAGTTGAAATGTATTTCTCTTTTCTTGAGAAGAAAGTTGCAGTTTCGAGGTCAGGATACTTTCACCGGTGGTAGGTTGCATTTCTGGCAAGAAACTGTAGATTTACGAAACTCTCCAAATCTTGGTAGGTTTATCCTTTAGAGCGTATAACTGTAAACCTATTTTCAGGAGTGTATTATTTATACTGGCCCCCAGATACAAATGTAAAATCTTTTAGTAGCGTCATATATAAGCATTTGCTTGGTACTTTCCCTATTGAAACTATGAGTATAATAATCATTTTACCTTCTACAGTTATGGCTGTGTGATGCGACAACCGGGGTTGGTGCAACTAACAGCCTTTCTCCAGTTTCTACGACCAACAACATGTGTTCCAACCTTCTGTGTTAAGTATGACTGGATTTTCCCTTAACTCCCAAAAATAAATAGTAGTCGTGGGGTGGACTTTGGCATACACGGTTCATTATTGTATTCAGAATTATGAATTTGTTCAACGAGATATGTATCACGTTATATGAAATGTTAAAAACTGAATTTTCTTTTGAATCATAAAAGATGTTTAAAATAGAGAGCATATTTTACTATTATTTGAAGAAGAAAAGAAAATGTATGAATTTAAAATTAAACATTATGAAATAATGTAAAAGAAGAAAAAGTTATACATTAAAAAACCTAAACAGGCCTTAAGGATAACTCTTATGACGAGGTCGCCGTATGTGTGAGAATGTTTGCAGAGCATAAGAACCACTTTGCAACATGATTTTCAACGATGCACTTAATTTTTTCTGATTCATTAAGACAATATTGCATTTTGTTGCTAATTATTGAATTTAATTTATTGTATAGTTTTCTCCATATATGGCAATCTTAAAAATTGTATTTGTTCTCCTAAAAAGTACATTAGAATCGATGCAATCACTCTAAAGAGCACGTGGAAAGCTTTGGTTTTAAATCCGGTTAATGTGCGTGTAAGAATATTCCATTTGTTCAAGACAATAATTATGAGAAGATTATTAGCAACACTATAATCACGATTACAAGAAGTTCTCTAACCATTAAAATTGCCAGTGGTAAAGTTATCGTTTACATTTATAAATTGAGCGAAAATGCCAAATAAAATATTAATTTGCAAAGCACATGTTAAGTAGTTCGTCGCAGATGAAAAGATGCTTATTAAAATGAACCCTTGACTGGATATACATCCCAATTACTCAAAAGATCCGCGTGAAGCTGAACTTTGAGTGAGGATCGCAGTACTGTCTTTATCCTAAACAAGGATAATATCATTGAATAAGGGGTGTATTGTAGATCAGCTTCATTAAAGCACAAAATTTAACTGCTTGAACAACACACACTTTATGAATTTGTATAAACTCTCTTAACTTTTTTGAAATTTAAAAAGTTAAAACTGTATATTTTAATTTTGAATCCATGAAAATAATTATCCTCATTATTACACTTGTACTACAACGTAAAGAGATAGCACACCAAATTTTAAAAGTAATTGTGTACGTAGATCTATTTTTACTTATTAACTTAAATTTCTTCCATTAGATGACGGGCAGTTTAGGAGTACTTCTTTCCATTTCATGTTACAGTTCTTCAGAATAATAATTTCTCAAATGATGACATGTATCACTGCTAATGTTCCTGGAATTCACCTTTAAACTTGAGGATAAACCTCGTCGGTAAATTATTCTAACCGAGAATCAAATCTATATCTCTCAGTTGAAATTATAGTACAGTGAATGAGCTAGATTAATAGACGTGCTGTTATGCCAGAATTAGATGCCTATTAAATTGTTAGCTATTATTAATGTTATTATTTAGCAAAGCAGCTAGGAGCAAGTTTCTCTCATTCGCATCTACAGTAAGCATACAATGATGTAATATTTTGCCCTGTTTCTTGTCGTTGAGTTTTTTAACATGTTTTACACTGTTTTTGTCTTTTCTTTTCATTTTTTTTTCCCTTTTCTTTTTTACATAATTGCAAAGAAAAATCTTATACATCATCATGTTGCACTGCTGCCTTAATCTCCCTAGGACAATTTGTTCCTCGCGATTCCAAAGACTGTACATTTACTTATAATTCGCTGATCTTCAAGATTTTAAATCCACAAATTCTTCTTTATTGATATTGATGAATGTTTCCAGTTGTGCTTCGTTGTGGAGATTTTATAAGCTCATGTTCATTAAGTTGCCATTTTTAATTCAAACGAATCCTTTTTTCCTGCTTGAATAACATGTTTTGTATAGTTAACTTCGTGTTTCAGCAAGATAGTATTAAATTGAAGAATATCGAGTTGTGAACTCTTCATAAACTATCCAACTTTGTGTTTTGTTAGCTAAATTGATTTTAGTGATTGTAATGTCAATCCAATTGCACCCTAATTTACCGGTAAAGTATAATGATCCGTGTACTGATAGGAATTCTACCTCCATTTTGCCTCTGCTATACCATATACCATACGCCCTATACTGCTTGCTGTACGGTCCCATTTGTAGTCGGCCGGTCTCTAAACGTAATAAAAGAATTCTATAGTCGTGAGGTTTTAAGCAAAGGTGTTATAAAGGTGATAGATAAGAGTTGGCGATATATAATGGAGTGCTCATAAGACATAATAATAATAATAATAATAATAATAATAATAATAACTTTCTCTATTTACAACTGGCAATGTTAAGATCATAAGCTCCTATTTTCCATTTTAATACTTTAATATGTACATACAATACATATACAGTACAGTTAATGGCATTAACAATTTCAGTTGTAATTGCTACATTCTCCAAATAATAAACCTTCGAGCAATATTGTAAATTTTCATTATGACCGTCAGTGCTAGATACGATTCTGCAGAGAGTTGCAGAGACGAGTGACAACTGTGAAGAGTGAAGAAAACAGTGGGTGTATGGAGAGAATGGAATTGTTATTGAATAGGGTGTTTAAAGTGTGATATGGAATGAAAATTGGTTGAAAGATGGTATGAATTTGAAGTGCTAAGATTAGATCTAGAGCAATGAGGTAATGGAAATTTCTTTTAGTATCTAGTCGAGACTGGGATAAGAATTAAAAAACTGAAATGATACGTCTGACTTACGTAGGTTGCCAAGTAGCGAACGCAGATATTGTGAACATGTTTTAGTCTTGCCCGGATTGATGGTAATGTTAGTTAACAGAATATCGCTATAATTTAAATGCTGCACAATCATTGCAATTTTATATTACTCAGTGTTCATCTGTGCACAAGAGATCTGGTCCATCTAAAACTCGGTTTGTTTTACTATGATTCCCTTTATTCTCCGTGATCTAGTACAATCTAGCGCTATTGTTTATGTTTAGTATCTTGCTAATAGCATAAATAAATGTGTTGGCTCTGAGAAATTTGTACAGTACAAATTGCAGTGCTGGTTATCACACTCTTTGCAAGGAAGATCATCCGCGCAATTGGAGCACACATGTTGCTTGTTTGAGAAATTTGAAGCAGCAGGTAACTGGTGCAAAGTTCTCGATATAGCACAGGTTTCTATTTAATTTTATTAAGTTGAGAGTAATCAGCTTTCCGCACAGGTTAGGGCTCACTTCATGACATATCTGGAGTCTCGAAGACCTTTTTTTTTTTTTTTTTAATTTTACATTTAAGGTTTTTAGATGTTTCACGTTGTTTTGGTTCAGTTGCATATCTTTCATATCTGAGTATTGCTTGTTTGCAGACGTGCCTCAGTACAAAATTTGAACTGTTTTTCTTGGAAAGTTTTATAACTTCTAATTTTAATTTTGTAAATTTTTTCAAGTATTCATTTTTATCTTGACATTCTACTTCAAAAGCGTTGTTTCGGGTTTTTCATATTTTAATCCCACGAGGTCCACCGAATTTCTTATCATCTTTTTCCATATGAGGATAGTTGTGGGTCGGTTGGCATGATGATTAGGCTGACAATCCCTAGAGGGGACTAAGGGAGGGATTACTGCATCTTACTCCCACCAGCAGTCCTGTACACGAGCGTGGGTTTCCTTTTTGCTTCAGAATATACTTTTGAGATAACTTTCTAACCCCAAGAAGATGCTACAATTTTGCTTAGCAAAGTAGACATTTCACTCGAGTTTAAGTGCTTGTTTCTATTAACATTATTTAGAGAAGACAATATTCGATTTTTTTTTTATTTAAGTCACTACATAAGGGGACTACTACTGATAGACATGTTTCTTTCCATGAAGTTTTAACAACTTGTGTAGTGCCAGACTTAAATAATTTGTAATGGTAAAGTGAGCTTAATAAACTCGTCCAAATACAGAATAACTGAAAGAAAAGATCAATGAAGTTTCACGCAATAATTAAGCGTGAGCAAAGTGTCATCAGAAAAGTGAGATAATATTTAAAAAAATAACTTTGAAGTATAACAAGAGGGTTTTCTGGTAATTTATTAGGCTGAACGGCATGAAAGTGAACTTACTAGTAGTTTTTAATGCATACATGACAACAGCATAATGAATGAAATCTTTCTTAACAAGATGAACCAGCTTTCTTTCAAACGATCCAGGACGAGAGCATCACCTAAGAGAACATGATACCTCTCACACGTTTGTCATGAAGCATTTTAGCAAAAAAGGCATTCCCGAATCTTCATACTGATCAAATTTGGCGTTTATTAGAAAGATAAGACATCTCAAAAGCTTAGAGGATGTGAAAAAATAAATGAAATCTTGCACTTGTGATACAGAAACTCCCTAGTCTATAGTGAATACTGTTTGGAACTAAAAGTGTGACAACAGAATGGAACCAGTCCCAAATCCACTTAAGATAACAATTTTTATTAATTAAGTTCACTTTCCATGTTTTTAAGCACTTCAAGCTTACTGCTCGAGCGAAAATAAGAACATTAATTTGCCTAAATTTACATTTAAGAACGCTTAGTGCTATGAGGCACATTTATTGGTTGTCCAGGATTCCATTGTACACCTCCATTAATATTGCAATTATGTTTATGTCAGTTTTGAACGAGCAAAGTTGTCATTTTCAAGGAGTTTTATCTATGACATGTAAGGTAAAATTTTCTATTCATCAAACTCTTCCTGTGTGTATTTATTTTTTTACGCTTTTGCCTAACTGTAAGATGATTTACGTATTAGCTTTAGAGTCATTGTTGCTTCTAAATGTTTCCTTTAAAGTCTTATATACAAGATTTTAGACATAAGAAAAGCGAGAAATGAAAACACGATATAAATCTCTAACAGATGTCCTAGATTTGCACGGCAATTCTTGAATCATTAATACCATCTCCCCACACTCTCACAAATTCGTACAGCGAGGGCTGCTGGGAAACAATAGCCTCTTTCGCGCATCCGAACAATCTCCACATTGTGTTGAAAAGTAATTCTCCAAGGCAGGAAAATTTATTTTGAGCGTTTTTAATTCATCGTGGTTCTAGAATTCATCCATTAAAGAAATAGGCACCTCTCGAGTCCGGAAGCTGAACCACCACTCAATTTACCGTTTCATTCCATGTGCATTACTCAATGGTATGATTTATGAATGCTTTGGCTTGGCATTATGATATCAAAGGAATTTAATGCTTTTCCAGAGGAAATATAAACGCTAAACCCGTGTGTAGTTGCAAGTTACTCTATGAGTTATCTCATACTGCATTTTTTCGTCTACCAATTTTGTCCATTATTGTCTATAGCTTTATATGGACTTTACCTTTCCTCTTGTACTTCAAGGATTTGGACCTGTGACCTGTTCGGGATTCATAGGAAACTTCTGCCTTCTACTGTGTGGCCTTTCAACAACTTTGTGTCCTGTTGGTTTGTAGCCGAAAACTGGTTATTGTGTGCGGGTACATTCCATTCTTTTAATAAGTTCAAACTTCTATTTTTCAAGGCTAAAATTTTAACTTCATATCTAATTTTTTTATCTGGGCTTTGAGGAAATAGCCAGAGCAAACATTTCATTTCTACAGACTCAAATTTTCGTTTATCCCTTCTGTTTAGTTTTTAGTACTGTGCATTGCGCATCAAAATTAGTACTGCAAATGATTTATAAAATATGATTTGAATTTAGCAAGTAGCTTCACTTCCTAAACATTTACGTACGGCCTCACATGTCCACTAAGATATACTTCATTTATGAACATCAGTTTCCTGCATGTATGAATATTTCAAACCTAATGTTGCATTATTTTACCATTAAGATAATATTTACCTGTAGTGTTATAGTATTGCTTTCCTATAAAAACATTATTTTAATTTTACATAGCAGATACTTTGAAGTTAATATAAGCTGTAATTTTGGTCAGTTCATTTACTGCATTTTAAAATGTTTCTTCTGAGAGGGGTAATACTGTTTTATATTTAACAACTAATAACTTAATAAAATGAATGTCATTTAGTTTAAAATCACCCTTTAGCTTATTCTGCGAAATTTTGGCGACCAAGTCAATGCACATTGCCTCTCATTAACTTCAGTATATCGCATAATTCCTGACGTTTCTAAGAGGAACACAAACAAATAAATAAGCGCAGAACTATATTAATTAGGTAAAAATGAAACGATGGAAACAAAATATGTCCATTAAATGGAACAAATTTCAAGTTTATTTTCACCTAGTCTTCCGCGTTGTCTCCAATAGATAACTGCCTAGCAAACTCTAGGCATTTAACCTGTTATTTATTGGACTCTTTCGATTTTATACGCTTTCATACTTAATGGATAATTTGGCAAATATAATCTAACCTTTTCAAATGCACTTTCTCAATACCTATATTCACGTTGTCACGTAAAAATTCTACGGAGCTCATTCCGGACTTTGGGTCAACCAGGTCATATTTTCCAGCAGTCTCTGTTTTGATTTAAATGCTACGAGCCTCGTGCAGATCAGTGTTAAAATTTTTATCTTTCTGCAAGTTAAACCTTTCGCGACTAGATACAGTCCCGGTGGTATTGCATGATACTGAACTTTTTATGATATTGTTTCTCATTTATATGTTCTTCAATTTCCACAATACTATCAACTTTATTACCAAAAATCATCCCAAATAATTGATAATCCATCATGTTTAATAGTAACCGAGACACAGTGGTAGAAAAACCCTCTCCTTTTCATGAGTAGTCACACACACACATATAAACATCGAAAACATCGACCAGGTAGAACACACATATGTAAGTACCGTCATATTTACCGCCACGGGTACCAAGGTCTTTAAGGCGCGGACTCGTGGGGGGTCTGGAGTTTGAATCCCGCCAGGACCGTCCTACCTGACTGGGGATTTTTCCAGGTTTTCCTCAGTCCTCATAACTGGCAAATGCCGGGGAGGTACCCTATACTTAGGCCTGGAACGTTTCCTCCCTTAAAAAAAATCCTTTCCCAATTTTATCATTTCATCTCATGTATCATCAGTGTTCACCGTCTGTGGTGCCTCAGTGGTAAAAACGGGCGTTAAACACTACTGAAAAAAATCCCATTCAAGTCACCAGCGAAGTTTGTTTTTTACTTCGAATTTGAGGATGTATATGTTGGTGGTTTGATTGGTTAACGATCTCGGTGCAGTGGCGACAAGCGTGCATGCCAAAGTTTGAAGTTGTGCTGCAGATGGTTGCGATCACCCACCTTCCATCCATGAGACTATCTCGGGGAATTCCGCTTAGGTTTTGTGGAGTGGGACTCGACGGGACTGGCGGAGAAATTTCTGAGGCGTAAATGACATACGACACAACATAAAGCGCTGGTGCAGTCTATTCAATTAAAACTATTTTATGTCCCTTGGTAATCTCTCGTCTCGTAAACAGGGCGATGTGAAATCAATGACCGCGAGTATTACTCTTGAGATGCACTAAGATTCTGTTAAACAGATCGCTCTGAAGTAAATGATGAACGCACCGTTCTGGATAAACTTTATTAGTTGCTTTAATTGAAATGGTCACGAAAATATAGGCGAATGCTGCAAGCCTGTAATGCTTAAAACTTTGTCTCTGATCTTCACTTGTAAGCAACGTCTAACTTAAAGAGAACGTACACTTGGACGATGTGACGAGGCATTGACTAGTTCCTTTAACTGAAATGATCGCGAAAATATAGGCGAATGCTTCCAGCCTTTTCTTCTGATACTAACTTGTAAGCAACGGTACTTAACTTACGTCGACCTGCCAGGGTCTTTACTAGTAAAATGCGACTGCTCCGTTATATAGCAAATACAAAACAGGAGTATTTGTGTAAAACTCACGCGAAATTTCGCGCCGTTTTTATACAAACTTTCTCATTGGCTGTCTCGACATTGTTTTACTAGCATTATATTCGCTAGATTCATGCATGTGTCAAACTAGTCCCGTCATAAGCCGCTCTTTAAATTTAAAGGTGGCCTTGACCGGTAGGTTCAATGTGCTTTAACAGTGTCCAGTATAGTTCTCAAGCAATTTTGTGTTTGTTTACCAAGCGGAACAGAAACGGTCTTCCCTTTAAAATTCTGTCTGTCCGGATGGCATGTAGTAAAACCTTCCGTGATGATTTATATCCGCGCCCGCCAGCCGCCTAAAAGAGAGAGGAAGAGAGATGCACCAGAAGAAAATTCCTGCGCGAAATTTCCGTACACATGTACACGTTACAGATAAATTAAAATAATACTTACATGATTAGTGGCTTTAATAAGACCTAATTATATCTATTATATCTCTACGTGACAATATTCCATCAATAAAAGTGCAATCCAATAGCTGTAAAAAACACACACATAACATAATTACATACCACGTATATTAATTAGGTTTATCAAGGTAGGATCAAGGAACGGTTTCCCATTCAGTGATTGAATTCATTGTGAGTCGCCGGCGGAAACTTGATGATATGGTGCCAATGAGATTTTTGTATACATAATTTTCTCAATTATAATCCTAATAGTATTATTGCTGGGACCAATATATCGCTTAAACTTCAATTTGGCTAGAAAAATTAACTTGTACAATGTTGCAAAAGTTTCTTCTTTTTCTTTCTTTCCTTTTATTTGGGATCTCAAAATTAAATTATACTATTCTATCCATTATTGGGAACCAGAAATATTATTTCATAATTGCTAGAACATTCTGGAACGTTACAGTGAGTCTTTTACATCGGGTGAATCAATAAAGACATATAGTTATATACCATAAAGCACAAATGACGCCATGACAAGAATAAGAAATAATGCACATTTTATGCACAGAAATCAGAGAAGTAGAACATTAACATAGAGCATATATATTTGGCATGCCAGGATCACATGAAACAATGAAAATAATTTTGGAGACTTCCAAATGTGTAGTTTTAACAAATAATTCAAATATATGTTTTCCTCTTTTTCTTTCTTTCTTTTTGTTTTTGTTCTTCTTTTCGGTACACACTTATTGTAGCCAGAAGAAATCAGTAACCTGCAAAACGTGTTCTTTGTTTTTATTTTCTTTTCTTCGTTTCTCTCTCTCATAAATTAAAAGTATAATTGATGTCATCAGGTTTTAAAAAAGCCGAAACACATGAATAAAGACAAACAAACATGGAGAATTAGTGCAAACTGTTCTTGTAAACTAGCTTAGACATGACATTAAAGGCTTTTTCCAATCGCACAAATCGAAGTTGGAGGTGGAAAGTGCGTAGATATTACTGCAGTTTTCCTTATCCTTCTCTAGTGCAAATTGGCAGCCATTAGTGTTACCACTGTTAGTGTGTCGTCTGTAGTTAAAATATTCGCAGCATGCATATCTAAAGCTTGCTGGAATAAGTTTCGTCACAGCCAGGCTGTAGCAAATCCAAATCCAGTTCACCATTTTATAAGTTTTGCAACAATGAATTAAACCAGTGATTCTCAAGCTTACCTTGACTGCCCAATCCGTATAAAAATCTCCCTCTGTCGCGAACCCCTAAAGTTAAACTGAAAGTCTAAAATTCTAAATTTGCATTATGTATATATATACACATACATATAAAATTATTAATCAATGATTTACAAACTGCTAGGATATAAACAGTTAAATACGTTAAACTTTTTATATTTGCGATTGTATTCTTACACAAATGCAATAAACATTATTTATAGTTCAGTAATGCTTGAAGCAGTATATGTCACTTGCCTCTGTTGTAAGTTTAATGAAATAAATTCTTTCCTGCTACCAGTAGTTGTACAACAGAGTTATCATGTGCAAACTTACTGTCCTGCAATTCTGCATTAAAATGAATATGTAATATAAACATTATTAATTAAACAAAATAATCTATAATAAAATATTTACAATATATAAATATATATGTGAGTGTTTCGGGGCGCGTATTGGTAAGGCCGTAGTTTAAATGAATATGTTTTGGCAAGCAGGTGCTCGTTAGTGAGCATATTGGTAGAGAGATAGTGGATAGCCGTAGTTTTGACAAGCACATTTTGTTATTGTGTAGGTTGGGCTTCATATCAAAGGTAGCTTTCACCTTTACATATGAAAGGAGAGGGTAAAGTATTGTTAGAAGCAAAAATAGGAAACATTGCGGATTTATTTTTTTAATAGTGTTTAACGCCCGTTTTTACTACTGAGGCGCCGCAGGTGGTAAACACTTTTGATACATGAAAAGCAAAGATAAATTGGGAAAGGATTTTTATTAAGGAAGGAAGCGTTCAAGGCTTATGTTTAGGATACCTCCCCGGCATTTGTCATTTATGAGGACTGAGAAAAACATGGAAAAAATCTCAGTCAGGGAGGACGAATCAGGAATCGAATCCCAGACCTTCCGCTCACGAGTCCGTGTTTTAACGACCTCGGGCACACGCTATTTAGCGCAAATGTCAATAACTTCCACAACCAAGGCGTTGTGTAGTAGGTAGGTAGAAGTTGATGGTGACAACAGAGCAGTTAACGGGGTTTGCTACTAGACCTCGCAGTTCCAGAAGACTCATAACTTATGAAAGGTGAAATAAGACTGCGCTAGGTGATGTACGACTAACGCTCACCACTCCACACAGAATCCTTCTGTGGATTTCAGGCGTTTTTGTTTTTATTTATTTGGTTTATTACGCACGCTCTATAACATTTCAGATCATCAGCGTTTCATTCAATTAGGGTCGTTAAACGGTCGGTAAATTTTGCTCACAGACCTCTTCTTTTAGCTTGAGATTTCTTTTCCTACTGTAAGTCTACCCACGGGACCCAAGGCATTGTTTTCTATCTCAAGGAATCCATGCTTATAATTTTTATGCCCGAAAAAAGTCCTTCGATCCTGGCCGAGATCGAACATGTGATCATGAGTCTACGAGGCTATGGTTACTACTAGACCAGAACCCACTTCGTCTATTGATGAACGTATATGTTGAATATTTAACAGCGAAAGACCACCTTCTATTGCTAAGATCCACGGAATGTCAGTTCGAAAAAAGAATCTGGCAGCTGATCATTAGACTGGACGTGTCGGGCTTCCACTGCAATTAAAAAAGGGGGCGCTTAAAGTGGTGGCACGGTAAAATGGGCAGAAGACACGTATGTTCATCTTTTAAATCGCACCATGGCGTCCGCATAAAACCCGCCACAGCGGAAATGTACTGACTTTCTGATACTGGATCTCTGCCACCGGGGTTAGTGCTTGTTCGCGTGTCGCCAGTATGGATCACACGGCAGACAACTGAAGTTACGCCAATTTTGTCCGCCAAAGGCGCTAGTGTTATTTCGTATAAAAGATGGCGGCGGATGTTGGGCGTAACTTCAATTAGTTGCCTGGGTATCAATTTTATTTATTTATTAATAATAGTAATGCATAGTTACAAATACATATTGAAAGATACAAATACACATTAATGGCGTTGGTCTCGTTTTTAAAGTTGTAGCGATAATGTCGTATTTTTAAATATATACATATTGAATGCTGCTAGTGTCATCTTGTAAGACCGCAGGTGTTTCAGTACAAAGTTATTTGATATAATGATTACATAGAACAATACTTACTGATGCTAACACGAGTAATATTAGTTACAAATATAATAACATGTAGATAATAATATTTACAAATATATATTGATAATATATGGTTGATATATGTGTGCGAGTTGAAAATGGTGTCCAAATGTGAAGTATATGAGACATATAACATAAATAAAGTAGATGGTGCTTAAAAAAAAGAAGGCGTTGGGGTGTAATCGGCAACGGCTGCGTAAGAAGGAGGGGCACGTGTATTTAGAAAGGAGTTCAAGAAGCGAGTTGGGGATAACGGACAATTTAGTAGGAAAATGAAGTTGAAAATAGCGCTTATACCGATATTTTAAAAATGGCGGCGTGTATGAGACAATGTAAGCGGTACTTATAATGGATGATAGGCGAAGACGGCGGCGGTGTAGCTGCAGAAGTCACTCAGCAGGAGGCGTAGAAGTTGTCATAATGGAGTTCAAGGAGTAAGTGAGCGGGAACGAGCAAGATGAAGATGCGATTAGTTGAAATAAGAAACGTGGTCACAGGTTGAAAAGGATGCGGAGAAAGTCAAATGATTAGTTGAAATGTGAAGCGTTGTTATTGGTTGAAACAAATGGCGTAAATAATTTACATGGGATTAGTAGAATGTGATGAGCGAAGTAGCCGGGGTGTAATCGCCAAAGGTTGCCTTGGCAGAAGGCGTTGATGTAGTCACGATGGGGTTAGAGGAGCGAGTGAGATAAATAAAATGAGACATACAGGAGGAGGCATTTGTAGTGTCGCGGCCATTTTATTCCGAAACGAAGGGGAAAATCGAAATACTTCAGACCAAATTTGAAGTGCTCTTAGGAGGACATAAGATAGCGCCCTTAATTCGTCCTTGAAATTCCATTCTCAAGGTCATTTCTAGTTCAACGATTTTAAAATGGAATGGAGTGCCTTTTTTCCTTGGGAATGGGAAGAGCATTCAATTTTCAGTATAAAAGTTCCGTACATCCATCAGCTAGGGGTGATAGATGATGAGATATTGAACAAATAAGACAGCAAATATTATTCTCTTACTTTCACTTCTCTCTTGGGAATGATTTTCGGAATCGTGTTGCATTTTCCCAATGGATTCTACTACAAATTCAAAACTAGAACTTTTCCAACATTTTATTTTCTGATGAGGCGACATTCACCAACCATGCTGAAGTCAACAGACCTAACATGCATTATTGGGCAATGGAAAATTCAAGATGGTTACGGGAAGTACAGCAACAGTGGCAATGGAACGTGAACGTTTGGTGTGGCATTTTGGGATTCCGTATAATTTGACAATACTTCATTGAAGGTAAACTTAATGGACAGAAGTGCAGACTTTTTTGGACCAAGAATTCCAGTGTTGCTAAAAGACATGCCCCTTGTGGACGGGAATGCAATATGGTTGTCAATCTCATTACAACTGTAGCTCGAGAAATATTAAACAGAGAATATCCTGGTCGATGGATAGGGCGCAGATGACCTGTCCATTGGCCTGCCCGTTCCCCTGATCTCACATGGAGATACATTAGAAATAAATTTTATGAACAAGTTTCAACTACACCTGACAAAATATTACGTCAACAAATTAGGAATTTCTGTACAGGAATCAGCGAAGAAATGTTGAGACGTGTTTATCCATCTTTTGAAGCATGTTTTCGGAAATGCATCCAAGTTAATGGTCATACTTTCGAGCATTAACTGAATTGAAATTATTTGTAATGCGAACATGACATTTTTTTCAATTATGGTTATAACTGTACGGTACGTAAATTGATGCCAGTAAAGTGAAAGTGAGCAAAAAACATTTGCTGTCTTATTTGTCCAATATCTCACCATCTGTCACTCCTAGCTGACAGATGTACTAGAACTTTTATACTGAAAATTGAATGCCATTCCCATTTCCGGAAAAAAATACACCATTGCATTTGAAAAAAGAAATTTACCTGGAAGTGACCGTGAGAATGACATTTCAAGGACGAGTTAAGGTCGCTGTCTTATGTTTTCCTAAGAGCACTGCAAATTTTAATTTTCCTCTTCATTTCGGAGTAAAATAGCCGCAACACTATACATGCCTCATCATGTATATAACATCATATGAATAGCACTTACAAAGAAAGATTGACAAAGGCGGCATGGCGTGATCGGCGATGAGGTGAGATCTGTAGCTATGAGCATGCTGGTTGTTCATCTGTAAAGTGATAGTATGGGAGAAATGCGAAATTCTTGGTGGTGGTGGTGGTGGTGGTGGTGAAGAAGAAGAAGAAGAAGAAGAAGAAGGCGAAGGCGAAGGCGAAATAATTTAAAATGTATGGAGACGCGCAGTTCCTTGGGGCTGGATATAGTACAGCAAATTTAGTAACATGTGCACAATTTGTGAGTCGTAACTGTATAGTGTTTCTACCGCCCGCGGCTTCAGCTGCACACACAATTTTGTTATAATTATAATGTTCAGGGCAATAGAATAGCTAATTGGAGGGATCTCTAACCCACTACCATCAGGTTGCAAACTACTCTCAAATTATATAAATGTTAGGTTCTCCAGAATCGAAAATACTGTTTGGTTCTATTACATGACTAACGCTTCAGCTGTTATGCGATTTTCAGTTTTTGTGTGTTTGAAAACACGTCAACCATATGTTACAAGGTTCTCAAAATCTATAATGTTTGGTTTTTCGGAAGCCGAAATATTATGTGAAACTTTTACACGGCCAACGGTTCAGCTGTTACACGGTTTTCAATTTATTTTGACCTCAAACCCAGATTCTTAGGTTACAAGGTACTCACAAATTCTAAAATGTTTAGGTTTCTTCCAAGCCCAAATTCCTTTTATTTATGTATATATGTATATATATATATTTTTTCACGGACAGTAATCCTTAGGTTAACAAGTGCTAACTTTGACATTTATCATACACCTGTAGAAATTGACAATATATAGGTTTTTCGTAGTCGAAATACGTTTAGGTGGTTTTCTAAGGGTAACTGAATAGCTGTATGGAGAAGTCTTGAACCCACTACTCTTAGGTTTCAAAGTATTCTAAAATTTTATAATTGTTAATTTCTTCTAAAGTCAAAATATTTTTAGGTTATTTTAATTACGAATAAATAAAATTATGTGGATCTCGAGCCTGCGACCCTTAGGATAAAGGTACTCACAAATTCTATAATTGATAGTTTCTTCCGAAGCAATAAATACTATTTGTTTTATTCTTTGTTTATGTATGGCCAACAGTTCAGATGTTACACTTTTTTCAGGTTATGTGCGCTTTGAATCCGTGACCCTTAGGTTACAAGGTAATCACAAAGTATATAATTGTTGGATTCTTCCAAAGCGTAAATACTATTGGTAGATTATTTTACATGACCAACGGTTTAACTGTTATACGGTTTCATGTTATGTGGGTCTCGAGCCCGCAGCACTCAGGTTAAAAGGTACTCTTACATTTTAAAGTTGTTAGGTATTTTCCAAAGTCAAAATACTATTTGGTTCCTTTTACATGATCAACGGTTCACTGTTACATGGTTTTCAAGTTATGTGTCTCGAACAGCGGACCTTAGATTACAGGGTAGTCACAAATTTTATAATTTTTAGGTTCTTCCAAAGTCAAAGTTGGTTCTTTTACATGCCAAATGGTTTTCAAGTTAAATGGATCTCGAATGGAACACCCTTAGTTTGCAAGTAACGCACAAATTCTATAATTGCTAGGTTCTTCCGAAGCTAAAATACTTTTGTGGTTCTTTAATCATATACTACTTTGACAATACTGATAGTAGATGCACTTTACTATACCCACCTGAAATGTATGGCATTACGGTAATTACAATTTATTACGATATCTGTATTATAAAACTTCACACTTTATAATGCATTCACACTACCATGGGTGGCCTAGTCCGTTAAGGTGCGGACTCGTTAGTGGGAGGTCTGGGGTTTGGTAGTCCCTGTCTACGTATGTCTACTTTATTTCACCTACTTCTTAATCTTCTTCTCCACCAAGAATTCTGGATTTGACCATTGCCAACAGTTTATAAATGACCAACCAGCATGTTCATAGCTACAGAGCATCACCTCCTGTCAATGGCGAGTAAAGTACGTTTCCATCAATAGTAGAAGTGCTATCAGAATATAAAAGTATATTTGGGAAAAGGGGGAAGACACCAGAACCTTGTGCCTTGGAGAGAATCTTGTAAAGAACTTGCTGATTGAAGTTGAAAAATCTAGACGTAATATTTTTACGTCAATAAATCTGACACTAGTAGGTACTATCCAAAGAAACAAGGTAAACTGCCTGCCGAATTTGTAACCACTAAAGGACATGAAGTACATTCTACACTATTTGATGTTCAACCAAATGTATTGATAGCCTCTTATGTTCCTAATAAGATCAATGCTGAAACCGTCCTTAGCACTCTTCATGACCAACCAACAATGTTGCCATTAGAAGAAAAGATGCATGAAGTTGTAATGACGTACAATGTCACAATAAGTACCTTTGGCACCTTGGACCAGAAGATGCGATACTACAGGAGGAAAAGTAATGCGCTGGCCATTGGTGGTTTTCTTCAACATCATCGATGTAAGTGTAACAATAATTTGGATGATACTGGTCAACAATGAATAAATGATACGGAATCTCATGGGAAAGCAACTTGCAGGAATAAAGAAATGAATGAAGTGAATAGTAGCGCCAGATTCAGGAAGGGCAGTTAAACCTGCAGCTAAGAAGAGAACATATGCATTTCGTGTAGAGAAGAAAGATAGAAAGAGCCAAATGACAATAAGCGCACCAAATCTGCATGCTCGGAACTTTTGCTGCTGTATTGAGAAAAAAATCACATATTCTGAAAATGAAAAAGAACTTTAAAAGAAAAGTAAAGTTATAAAAACGGTCATTTTTAAAATGTAAAGTTCGAAAAATAAAATTATTTTAAAGTAATCGTACCTCACAGGTGGATCAAATCATACAGAGTAAAAATAGTGTCAATATATGTAAACTTAAGCAACAGGGTCTGAGAGGCCTGTCAGGTGAGTAAAGTTATACACATTTTCTGGTAAACAGGTTACCCCCATTATAAAAATAACCACACTACTGCCCCTAACGGACAAAGGTGGGGTAATTTCAATTGAATGCCGGGGAATCTATATTACTGGTGTCTTCAAGAATGAGTTCCGAACAGTGCATATGGAGAGGATTGGGATGACTATATTTCCGAGTGTTCGGACTGTATACCCTACGAAAATACGCCAATAATCAGTTATGTTCACAATTACACCAGCATTAACATTTCCGGGGTAACCAGGGATTCGTTAGGACATCATATTGAAGTGCTTCCTCTTCCGTGGCCTATTAAACCTCTTGATTTGAATCCTATCGAAGATATTTCTTTTTTTATGGTAAACAAACATATTGTACAGTTGAAACAACGTTTGAAAGTCTGCAGGAGCACTTATTTACTCTTACTTTGTATTATTTATTTATTTGATCCACAAGCTATTGAAATATGTTACATGTACTTTTAGTTTCTTGTTAAAATTCCTTATATAGTTTTTAAAAACGCACAAAAAGTGCATTGAAAGTAACGGACAATTAATTATATTGATTGTAGCACACTTTTCTAAACACGAAAGCATTAATGTTCATGTTAACACTATTTTCCTTAGCCTTTCGTGTAGGATTATCAAAACTTCCAGATGACTCAAATTATCGTCCTCATCGTCCCTCCCCTTCAGTTCCGAATCACCTCGACCGGAAAATATGCACACGATTAACTTTCTTCAACAATTCAATTACGTATATCGCGCAGAAATAACTATTGATCTCTTGTTTAATGATTTATAATATAACTATGGCAAGCAAAATGCACAAACACTGTTAATATGACTATTAAAGTTCCGTCTGTTCTTACACCGGCTGTGATCGCGGATGTTCAGAAGAGCTTCTAAATCGAGCAAGTAAGTAAACTTATGTAACAAGTACAATGCGGGTGTCGGATCTTTGTGAGGCAGCATGTGGTGACCAAAGCTCGCTCTCTACGGGTTTCGGTTTATTTAGTAAATTGACTATACAGCGTGTCAAACAAGAGATTGTGCTTATCATTGCTGAAAATGATAAAACATTTGGTCACGTGTAGTTTACACAGAGAACAATTATATTATTTTTAAGTTGTTAAAATCCCATTGCCTGAGGGGTAAGAAATTACGCATTGGTACGTAACTGAATGCTTGTTATGATTTTGGAACTTTTTAATAATAACATCTGTTGTCATTTCTTCGAAACACAAAAATTTGTTATCAATTCAGTCAGATCAGCGCATATTGAGGTGATGGTGAAAAGTGGCAAGAATATGAAAAGAGAAATCCTTGATAGTGTCAAAGTATTTTTTTTATTGTTCTTCATGAAAAGATTTTCTCTGTTGTAAATGCTCTAGTTACATTTTTAATGCCCAAAATATGCTGAACAATGTGGTAGGTGATACTGCCGAAAAGTTCAAAAAGGGGAGAAAAAAATTGGCTCTTATAGAAAGAAAGAAGAACTTAGGATACAATCGCAGTGCTATCAGAACAAAAGCGGATTAACGATAAAAGAAAAAAGAAATGAAAATGTTGCAGGGATGACATCCAGAGTAATATCATTCCTCAAGTACGCAGAAGAGTAAGCAATCTATTTGCATACTGTGGTTTGTGTGTGTGTGTGCGTGCGCGCGCGTGTGTAAATTACAAGGAATCGTTCACGTTTTAGTTGTGATACTATAGTACAAGCAGAAAGATATTGTTTGTGGAAGAAAAGGTTATTATCATTTATTTTGTTATTATTATTATTATTATTATTATTATTATTATTATTATTATTATTATTATTATTATTATTATTATTATTATTATTATTATTATTATTATTATATTTTGGATCCTTTTAGTTTATTTTATCAGGTGTTTGAACAGTTGTATGTATTTTGCGTTTTATTAAGTGCTGTTATTGGTCAAACTACTTGACATTACTCCAAATTCACTGATATAAACTGTCTTTCCCTCAATAATGTGGTTTCTCCCAAGTATTTGAAAAATAATTATGTTGATGTATTAGTAGTAACGACACAAGCATCTTGAAGTAATGCTTAATTTTCTCTGCCATGGTATATATGAGATCAAATATTAACCAAATACTTATTCCCAAAAGTGCTGATAACAAATAAAATTGAAAAGGGACCCAAGAAAATATTGTGCAAGATAAAGAGAAATTGTATTAAATAATTCAAAGAGTCATCCACTGTGTTACCTTTACGAATTTCTCTAAATCACTTCTGGTAGTTTAATATTCGGAACATCTGCATGTATATCTAAATTGGGCTCTATTGGATGATTAACGTCACCAAAGTAATAAAATGAAATCCTATACATCTCAAACATGGTTATTCAGTTATAAAATTTTCATGGAAATCGTTAAATACCCTTTTCATGCATTCATAGACAGTGTGCGATAAGGTATATGTATATATATGAACATAAGAATATTTTCATTCACTAAACGTTCTAATTAATCGACAAAATGACTCTCTAGAGTAGTTGGGCTCATTGGGATATTTCTTAGGCCATTTTCTGTCTTCATTCACAGTGCAATGTCTGTGATTGTGGAAGGAGTAACTGCTTTTTACTTACACCTAATCTCAATCTATAGAGATAGATCCCCAGGAGAATGTCTTCGTGAGCAGTGCGGAACTTTACATTGTGGTTTTATATATAGAGAAGGCGGGATCTCTTCGCAGCTCACTTCTCACCAACAGCGAGAAAGCTACGCACAATCAAACAAAAGTGTGAAGCATTAAGCAGAATTGCGCTGGCGTCCAACAGTTATGAATGCAGAATAAAAGATCGGTGCAACCAGCACCGAGTTTTAAAATTGAAGGGGGGAATAGCATGGAACAATGAAGCAAGGGAGAAACCAAATGTCAGGGAATATGTTGGAACTGAAAGTCCCTGAAAGCAAGCGACAAAGAAAGATCAGAAAGTAGGAAGGAATAAATAAAATAAACAAAGATGGAAACAAGAAGAAGGGAAGAAAGAAAAAATGAACGAACGAAACAATGAAGAAAGTAAAAATGAAAGAAACGGGAAGAATACAAATCATTCAAGGGAGGTAGGATGCCTGTAACTTAAATTGTTTAGTGAAACAAAGAAGGAGATATTTGGTAATTTAAATATCACTGAGCTACAAATCAGGAACTTATAACTTACCTTAGAAACTGCGAAATGCATTAAAATTACTATAATTAATTACAATTCATGATTTTGTTGTGTCTATTCTCGTATTGACTAAATAAGTTTTCTAATATATCAAATATATTACAGAAACATTAGCATTTGATTCTGTCACGCGCTGAAGCTAAGGGCATTGTGAACAACGCGATAAAAAGTATTATTAATACCGTTCTATCTCATGTTCATGGAAATTACACAAAGATGACTTCCTGTTTGTCATTTAAGAATAAAAGGATGCACCATGAGATAATTCATTTCAAATATGTGCATCCTCCAAGAAAAGTTTGTTCCGTTATTTCGGGGGTAATTAAAAGTCTCGCATCTCTAAATAACTTTTGAAGCATTTGGCCCAGTGACATGAAACTCGGTGTGTGGGGATAGCCGTAAACTGAGAAGACCGACTTTTTCTACTTCCAGTAACTGCAACTCTCTTATTTTAAGTGAAAAATCCAATTATGTTTCTATATTTTCGAATAATGCTCATCAAGAGTTTTTCAAAAAGCACCAGATAGATTTTTGTCACTAACAACATAAACACTATCTTTTGTTCATGTTCATAGAGCCATGTTTATAGATACAGAAACATCTTATTTAAGGGATTAATTCCCATATCTATTGTGTTAAATAATGCTATCTGACGTTGAGTGAAGTGATAGAGTTAGAATTCTAATTTTAGTTATGGTTGGCTATGGAGACAGAAAACACCTCATCCAGAGGCGGCGAATTTATTTAATGACATTCATCCGGTTCACAGTCAAATTCCACCTACATCAGTGACAAGGGTCGTAAAGAAATTTACTCAAGTTCAAAGCGTATTGGGCTTACTAAGATCGAAAGTGCAAACGATAACTCCTCCGTGTGGGGAAAAAAAAAAAAAAAAAAAAGGAGGTCATTATTGAAATTTGTCGTTACAATTAAATATAAACCCAAGTTACGTGATGAAAATCTTTAATAGTGTCGAGCAACATCTTTATAAAATTAAATTTTTGCAAGAACTTCCAGAGGAGGATCCCGAAGAAAAATGTAGTTTTGTGAATTAATGATGGAGCGCATTAACAACAATCCAGTTTTTCTTGGGCAAATTGTATTCTCAGATGAAGTTATATTCTGCCTTAATGGATTTGTAACAGACACAACTGTCGATATTGATTAGACGTAATTTCACAATAAATGGAGGAGAACCACACGCATAATGAAAAACTTAATATTAGAGCTGTTATTGATGGCATTAGCTAGTACATCCTGTTGGTATGGTCGTATCATTGGGCATTTATTCTTTAGAGAAATGCTAAACGGTAATAGATATTTGGATTTGCTTCGAAATTACTTAATACTGACTATTACTAATTTGTTTCCAAATCCAGTTAACCATAGGATACCCAGAAATGACATATTTTCCAACAAGATTGAGCTCCAACTCACTATGGACAGAATGTTCGTCAGCACTTAGACCAGGATTTTCCACAAGGATAGATTGGTAGGAGAGATCACATAGAGTAGGCAATAAGATCCCCAGATTTGTCGCCTTTGAACTTTTTGTGAGGCCATTTAAAGTCAGTAGTATATAGAGAAAGATACAACAAGCTGGAACATCTGGAGTATCGAACAATGAAAGCGGTGCAAGACATTCCTAAAGCCCGATTAAGTCATTCCTTAAATGATAGCCGTCTCATTATCAAGCAACTGAGGCTAACAATTTGACACAGCGTGTTTTGTTTTTGTTAAGGAAAGAGAATTTTGTTATTCGCTACCTTTTTGTTTTCTTCATTTAACAGCAATATATTTGTATACAAATATTTATTGTTGGTACTTTTTGAAAAGCTCTTAATAGGTCTTATTCGAAAATTTAAAAATATATTGGATATTCTATTTAAAATAAGAGAGTTGGAGTTACTTACGGTTTAACCGGAAATAGAACAAAGTAGGTAATATCACATTTGGTTTCTCGGTGTACGGTTATTCCTACACGCCGAGTTTCATGTCACTGAACCAAATGCTGCAGAATTAACTTGGCGCAGAACTTTTAACAAACACTGTAGACAATATTTTTAAATGTCTGTTACAAACGTACAACGAAACTTAAGGATGTTATTCTAAATATTGGAAAATATTTGGTTAAACTGGATAATGCACCGGAATATGGGAAAAGATAATATCAACATCTCCCGGTTAAGTCTTATTTAAGTAGGGACAGTAAAATGGGGAGGTACGCTCGTCTTGGGGAACTGTTGCCCGAATGAATATCGCCGTGCTCAACGGAGTTCATCATATCATCCATGGTAGCACTTGACTTCAGTAAGGCATTCTAACACTTCAGTATTAAATACTCTTTTAATCATGAGACAGGTACGGGTTTTGTGTGAGCTCTACCATAGCGTTCGATCGATTTCTGCCAATTCTTTGCGTTAGCAGAAAAGAACTTTGTTAACCGAGGTTAGTCGTGATAATAGTGTAACACTTTTGTTGCTGTACTGAGAGAAGAAACTCTTTCAATTTGTAATCATCTTAAAGAGGTTAACGAGTTTTACAATAATTAGAAATTCGAAAACAAAATTTAGTATAAAAATAGAAATAATAATAAGTATCCATCTCGGTTATTTTCTGACCTTATTAGAAAAGAAAAAATATTGAAATCAAGTAAAAATGTGCAATGATGTCCAGCGTCGCCTTTCTAAATGAGTTAGTTTCCACGGTCTGCATATCTTAGTGCGTGTTCAATGAATATGCACTTTATAAGATATATTAATTACATATAATTAGAACGCCAGTGTTAAAGAAAGTAGCACACTCCCATAAACTGGATAGGCCCAATATGTTATCATCGAAATATTCAAATGCACTAGTTGAATTTACATATATTAATATGCTTTTGTTAACCTCAGTGGCAAAATGTGTCAATTAGTTTTTATTGAAGCTATTTTTCTGGTCATTTTAGTTTATTTGCTGAGCCACAGCCATAACTAGCCCTTCTGCTCCAAGCCGAAAGTAGATGTGTTTACTTGCTGCCTTCCCATCATGGAGAACAAAATGGGAAACAGTATATGCAAAATTTCACTCTTAATTCTCTGGATCATTTTCATTGTAGAGTGTCTGTAATAGAAATGTTCATTTCTGAAATACGAGTTGAATATTATACAGGGTGGCTCTAAATTATAGCGATCAACTTTGTGATTGGATAGATGTTGGTTTTTAACACTTTTAGTTAGGGAATCCAGGCTGCGACACTTCGTTTCAGTTCAAGTGCACGTGGGAACTAGCAATGGAATTGGTTTGGAAGGGGGATGGAGGATGCTAGTGATGTGTTGAATGTTACGTTGATGAACTGTAACCTGTCTCCCAAGTGAAATATTTTTAAATAGGTTTTCTCAGATTGTTACTCCACCACTAGAACGGCCGCGTGTTGTTTTGGTGTAACAGGTTGGGTGTGTCTTTGTGGCTCTATGCTGCGAATCAAGGTCGTTTCCCGACACTGTAAATACCCACGTCTGTACTAATGATACCATCCAATTTGTTTACTCCCTACGTTTAGTATCATTGGTCCCCTAATCTGTTAGCTTCTTGCGCTCAATATCAATCTTCCATATGTACATTACAAAGAAATGGAATATTAAGCACGGAATATTTTGACGGGCTTGTTTTTGACGTACGAAGCAGCATTTGGTTCTGATCTTGCGGCTCAGGAACGGGCAGGAAATTTGCTGTAAATATCTAGAAGTTAACTTAAGTGCTAACCTTGCAAACAAACAAAAATGATAGTATTACGAGGAAAGCATAGAGAGGATTACACCTTCTACTATAACCATAATTTCTTCTAGGTCTCGAAACAACACTCTCCTGATTAGCTGGAGACAGCTAGTTCTAGATCATGGCTAGGGCCGGTATCGATAAGTAGATAAACATTTTTGTAGCAGAATTATAACCAATCAAAATCAGTAATAAAATGCTACATTATGCCAATAGTTGTATAAAATTACCATATTAACATTTACGTCACTTAATTGTTTTCAGAGCTAAACTGTAGTTACCAACTAACTATTATGTTACGATAATGTTAAACAAATTATGTGTTACTGTAAACAGAATCAATAATTCATCTTCATTGCAGAATACATAATTTACACAATTAATAAAAATGAATAATTAAGGACCTAACTGAAGAATTAAATGCAAGTAGTAGTCCTAATATTGCAGTAATTGATTTTTAAAAAGTTTTTCATTTAGTATCGTGTGGTTTATTATGAAATATATTGATTTAACTAGAAAGAGATAGAACAGTTGTATTTTGGATTTACACATTTTTAGGAGAGCGGACCTCGAGAGTTGGTTAGGTGAGAAAATCTGAATTATCGGAGATCAGGAGTTGAACAAGGTAGTGTTCTTGGGTCACTATTACTTATTGTTCATATTAATGATATTTGTTTAAGTATAAAATAAATATTATTATTATTGCCGACGATTATATTCCTTATAGAAAAATTAACGAAGGATTTCAACATCCCACATAGCGATGTTAATACAATTTCCAATTGGGTGATTAAATATAGAATGAAAATAAATGGTTCTAACAGTAAGACAATAATATTTTGTAAAGCTCATATGACATTAATCTTAATTATAAATTTGATGAAGTAAAAATTTCCTAGGGAAACTACTGTTACTTATGAGGTTACTTGAGTTTTAAACTTGCATGGAACGAACAAATGGATATTTTACGAGGAAACCATGAAGGGGGTTAAATTTTTTATGTGAATAGTAAAAAATGCTAGTTCAAGTAGAGCAGAAAAATTCATAAAAGGTAAAAAAGAACATGGGAACGAAATGTTAATGAATTAGCTTGGGAATCACTAGCGGAGAGAAGCAAAAAGGCAATGATAACGTCATTATACCAAGCGTATACGGAACAAATGCATGGAGCGATATCACAATAAAGTTAGAAAAAGTGTGATATAAACAATCATAGATTTAAAATTAAATGTAGGCAACAAAGGACAGATGTAGGTAATTTCTCTTTCGTAAATAAAACCTTAATTAACTTCAATGAATTACCTGCAGTTGTTTTTGAGAGTTATGTTTCTCTGAAAACATTTAAAAGTAATGTAAAATCGTATGTGCAGAAATATTTTATTGATGTAAGTAGATAAAAATGTAATTATTTTACAAATTTAAGTTTATCCCGGACTACTTGAAATATTGTTTTAACTCCTTATTGTATTTAATGGACTAACTTCGCTTAACTTGTTTGTATTATTATTCAAACTGATTAGTGTCTAGGATTAAATGTGTTGAATTTTATTTGATAGAGCTAAAATGTTTATAAATTGTATTTATTTAAGTTAATACAGGTAAAATTATTTAAGATGTATTTAATTAGTTTGACGTATTTAATTAGATTGGTGGGTAATTAACTGATATATTTAGATTCAGGTGAAATGTATTTAATTAAGGTAATATTTGTAAAATTAAGATAACATATATTTAACTAGACTGGATATTTTTACCTAAGTGAATTATATTTAGTTATTTAATATGTGAAAAATTAAGTTGATATGTATTTAATTATTTTGACATATTTAACTAGGTTGATGTGTATCTATTAGATCGACATGTTTTTAGTTATTAAATTAACTGGCAAGTAAATACGTTTAAATTAGATTGACTGATTTAATTTCAGGTTGGTATGCGTATAGATAAGTGTGCTGGTTTCTTTTGAAATATTTTCCTGTAAATAATCAGTGAGTTTTAATAAATAACCTTCACTGTCACCAGGTGTGAGCCTAACCTCAGTTAATAAATATATACATGCAATATTAGATACTAACGAATCAATAATACTGCAACCCTACTCTAAAATAAATGCCAACACCAAAATCTATAATACTGCAACCCTACTCTAAAATAAATGCCAACACCAAAATTCTGAAGAAAAAAATATATATATTTACTGTTCATTCAGTTAATGAATTTACCTTATTCCTTCTTATGAGCATCAAGATATTTTCTCGGTATTCGTGATAATTCAGCCTTTTCAGCTTGGGGCAAATTCATCTTCCCTAATAACAATAATAATAAATGAAGCAACAAAATAATCACCATCGATACAAAAATGTCATATGATAATAAAAGAAGGCATTGACTTCAGAGCAATTTATTAGAAAACTGACATTAATTTATGTTATTAATTTTATTTCATGATTGTAGTTTACAAAAAATATAGAGTATGGAATTGGTTTACAATATTATACATTTATAACATTCGTAAAAATGAAGAAACATGCTTCGCTCGTTTGTTAAATATTTACTCGTGCATTATGTATAGCATTATTAACTAATATCATAATACACCACATTTGTATTGCAATACCCGCATGTAACTGGAATATTTTAAGTTTCGCTTGACTTCAGAATAAAAACGTATAAATTAATATTTTCGTCATTTTTAATAGCGTTTAACTTTTCATTACTGAGGCATCATGTGAGATGAAATAATAAATTGAAAAGTACGATTTTGGTTTGATGATGGCTTCCACTTTCCGTCGACGTCCGTTGTTTAACAGTAAGCATGAGCGTTAATCAGAGTACATTTGGATAAGTGTCTGAACTGCTGGGAACAAAGAAAGTCAGCAAGTTTTACTGCGGCAATGTACCTGTTTGAATTGCACATAACAAAATTTCTTGAAAAATTCGACACAAACATTGCAGATTGAGAAATAGTTGTAAACTTTCAAAATTAATGGCTGCAAATCAATATCCAATAAAGCTGTCCCATGCTGAAAGTAATTATTAAGAATATAAACTGCATGCCCTGGTAAAATTAACGATGACTTAACCAGTCTCCTAAAAAATTAATAAACATTACTTTTGTCCCTTCGGCTAGCATCTTCCTTCCAAAAGCTACACATTTCTTCTGAAGATCAACTTTGTGTAACACTTTACTCACATAATTTGCTATGTTTCACAGATGTTTTACTGGGTTTGCTTTCAAGCTCCAAAATATTTAAATGCAGACCACCATTTTCATGATAAATGGGATTGTAGTTATTATGATGTTTGGCAACATGGCAGGCAACAGCATCAGGGATAATTTGAGCTACTTGGAGCCTCCAGGCAGAAAAAAAATAATATGCTCCTTATTTCGACATGAATGTGTCACAAATAACTTTCATGAGCAATAACTGAATAATATTACAACAACAACAATAATAATTATGATGATGATAATAATAATAATAATAATAATAATAATAATAATAATAATAATAATAATAATAATAATAATAATAATAATAATAATAATAATAATAAAGCACATACAAACAATGCAAGTCAGAGGCGTGCATTCTTTGTTGCAAATTTGTCGAATACATCTTCATAGTCTAGTTGCTGAGTAATGTTACAGCTCACGGAGGGGACGGCAAGATTGATGACTCCATCTTGAGACATAGATGATCTTAAATAATTATTGAGTCATTTTAGAAGTGAAAAGGAGTGTTTGGCCGAAAAATTGCTTGCAGCGACTGACAAGAATATTTGTTATGCAATTTCTAAATTAGGAAGCAAATTTTTAATAAGCAACGCTCTATACCATGTGACCGGCAGAATTCTCGGTTATACATTTACCGCTTGCATTGCATGACAGGCTTTTAAAAGGGCAGCAGTAACTGCAGGTGACGGCAGGCTACGATGAGGTAAACACAGGGATGATCACACACCGGAAAGGTAGCAAATTAGCACCTACAACACACGTACTTACCTTGCTCAGGTAGCTCATTTTATGAGATTACAATATTAAGAGTAATAGCGTGCAGATTTTTGAGGTACTTTATGTTATGTACCTTAGTAACTTCGACTGCTCCTATTACGAGAATAAATTGGGTTCTGTGTTCTATTGTAATTGTTTGACACCATGGAACTTTTGCTAAAGTACTGCCTCATCTATGACCCAATGACGTTCAATTCCGAACTCTGTGATGGCGTTTGATATTTTGGAATTGGGAACGTGAATACACAGTTGGGCCGGTAATTAGTTCCCTATAATGTTGCTTGTATTATCCCGGTTACACATAATACATTTTAGCTTGTGAAAGGGAAACTATGTTGCCATAGAGTTTTCCTTCTTCTTGATTCAGCTCTTAAGGATACACCAGAAATTGTCATTCCAGAACTATTTAGATTAAATATGTTTAAAAAAAAATGTGTCCCTGACGTTTTATGCAGCGATGAACACGTGTCGCAGTATTAGCATGGCCACGTCTTTGCACTTCAGGTGTTATTGTGGTACAAGCTTTAAGAATTCATCGTATCAATTCTTGGATATTGTCTGGTTGTTTCATGTACTCTGGCTGTAATAGAACCCCCACAAGAAAACATCCAGATGACTTAGATCGATCGATGATGATGCCCAAGATAGGGAACCACAACGAACATACACCGCTCAGGATATCGAGCAAAGAGATGTTTCCTAACTGTTCTAAAATGGCTGGAACCAATGGTGAAGGATTAGTTGGAGTGAACATGTTTAGAACGTTTTAGAGTCAATTCAGTCTCCAGAAATTCCAAAATACACTGGCTATTAAGCCTTGGAATATAAAATCAGATCAAATGAATTAGTCACTCAGAATACTACACCACACGTTGCATTTGCATGCTTGTGCTCAAACCAAATGGGTGTTTGCTGGTGTCCAATGATGGAGATTGTGAATGCAGACAGTGGGGTCGCTTACAAAATAAAGTTATTCCTCCAAAGCATCTACTGATAACGTATGGATTTTTATGTAATACAGCAGCCACTTTTCTGCAAAATGTTACCCTGTCTCCATAGGGTTGCTAATTGCCTCTCCTTCAGGATCCTTTTTATTAACCCCAGAGCAAATGCCACTCATACTTGCCCTATGTGACATTACAAACGTCTGTTTATCTTGATATCGTCATCTTATCATTATTCTGCTGTTACTGCAATGTACCAGTTCTAGCACTAACTCTTGCAGTGTGGAACTATCTTCAAAGCACTGTAATACATTCTACACAGGTCTGCGATTATAGCAGATGCGTTTTATCAATACAGTGATCCGTTGGCTCTTAACTGCGGCTCTGTTCGGCAAAATACCTTTAAGGAAGGCGGAAGTGTGTTCGGAAAACGCTAGGCATACCATCTGCGAGCTGGATCTGTTTCTCCATAGATCAAAATAATATCTGTGTATATGTTACAGTCATAAGTTAATATGCAACACTTCGCGATTTGTATAGACAAGTGTTATGCCGAGAACATAAGTTGCTGTTCCGGTTCATTGAGATTAGCTTAGGCGAATTTCGATGTACCTAATACTGTTTAGCCAAGTATCAGTAACAACAAAGGTGTTCCTTTAAAAACATGTAAAATATTTATTTTGTTGTAATTATATAGTATTACATAGTTATACAAATCATGAAGAAGGCATGGCATGAGGAAGCTAATTTAAATAAAATGGATTATCACCTTTGCCGGTTATAATGGAACTATATCTAAATAAACATAAAAATGTTAGACACCTGAAATATTACGTTTCTACTTACTGTTATAACAAAAAGTGAAGAATTACAAATAAAACATTTACGTTTACACTTACATTTATATGAAATACATTTAATTAACAGTTACAACTAACACATTCTTGTCCTCCAAAAATGAGACTGAGTGGAGCTTGCTGTTCTTACAGAAAATTTTTCCTAGGCCAGTCCTTCAGAATCGAACTGCTCCTCACATAGATCGATTTGATTTCTCGAACCCAAGCCAGAAAGGACACCATTTTTATTTCGAATTAACGGTAACGGTCTTCAGTTGCTTCTACGACAACTTCAAGGACGTTTCTTGCATCCATTTTGTTCCTATCGACACCAGGCACTGGTATCTTTATTGTAGAGCCAACGTTCAAGGGAAGGAAAGCCAACTGCAGATTTTCCATCAATTTTGTTTGAACAAGGAGTACTGCGTGTTTCATCTACCATTTTGTCATTAAAAGCATGTCACACAGTATGTATCCAAAACATTGCTCTCACAGTTTCTGCTGAATCCTCTTCGGAATGCAATGTGTCAAAAAGTTCCTTCGGGAGAGACGATGTATCCTTGTATCCCTGTCAAACATGACTTCATATGGAGTCTGATAATTCCCGAAAGGAATGCATTATTTTTCCGGCACTGACATAATCCAAGTCTTCACTCCAAAGCATACTGCTTGATTTTTCCATCCATGTAGGGGAAGGTTGCCTAAATTGCACCAGTTTTATAACTTTTAGCCGTCTTGGTGCCACGCCGTAGTGCGGTCGTCCGCTCTTTAAGGTAACCAGGAAGTGGATCTAGCAAATAGTGCAGCAGTATACATTATGCACTGTATCTCAGAAATTTATAAAGCTATAAATATATAATTCTCTAAAACATACAAGTTTTTTTAAAAAAAAAATAAACCTGGACCAATCTTGTTGAAAATTTGCACACACATAATGTATGGAAATGTAAAGTGTGGTAACTAGAAGTATTTAAATGCCACTGTCAGTTGATAAAGGTCAATACCAATAAGAAATTAAAAATATTTGTATTTAAAAAAAATATTTATTTATTTTCAAGTAACTAGCATAGATATATTATTCTAGTTTCCAGGCTAGCATATTATCTGCAGTTTAAGTAAAAAAATTATTCCAATTGCATAAATAGGGTATAATAAAAATGCAGAATTATGTCGCAGTGTTTTCCGTTTTTTAACAAGATAGTATTTTGGTTTAAAAACATTTAAAAAACTTTTTATGTGCATCAGAGAATTAAAATTTACAGAGAATGTATAGTTAAGTTTTCTTAACATCTTTCATAGATTTCACATTGATAGCTTTGAAACTTTCTGAGATACAGTGTAAAATGTATACTGCTGCATTATTTGCTAGATTTAAACTTCCTGGTTAACTTAAAAGTCAGAACTTATCTGGTCGGCTTATTAAAATATTCAGTCTAAGCTTGCCAGCTCCGATCTCATCGCCGGCTTAAATTTTTTTTTTTTTATTATTGATTTATTTATGACGCTCTTTAACATCTCAGGTCATAAGCGTCCCATTCAACTCAGGGCGTGAAACGGCCGACAAATTTTGCTCAGAGGCCTCTCTTTCAGGCTTGAGGTTCTTTTCCGTGCCGTAAATGTACGACACGGGACCCACAGATTTACTTCCCTTCCGAAGGAAGCCATACTTAGGATTTTTACGCCCGAAAAAATCCATCGGTCCTGGCCGGGTTCGAACCCGCGATCTTGGGTTTAGGAGGCAAGTATGGTAACCACTACACCACCAGGACCGACCCCGGATTAAAATCCTATTATATACTTATTTGTGTGATATCTTATGGAGAGAGTCTGCAAGCCCTTGAAAAGTGATAGCTTTGGCCTTCATTAGATATTGTTATGAGTGATTTCCGGCTTTCACAAGAATGGTGTGTTGTGTTTGAAAGTAACAGTGTCAGTGTTTGTCCATTGGTGTATTCTGAAGGTTGAAAATGGCAAGTTGTTCCCCCCGTGACATTTTTAAGGCAGGCCTAGATGACGAAAAGATAATAGTAATTATGACGATTTGATTTCGATAGTGGCAGTATAATTTCTGTTATGATGACAGTAAAGGAATTGACCGGGCAAGCCCCTTGATTACCCGGGCCTACGAAAGAGGCGTTTGTTAACGGTGTTAATTCTCTCAACACTAATACTTATGTTTCCGATTATGAAAATAGTTATGATAATGATGATGAAAAACCTTGACTCTCAAGAACATTTCACAGAGGTATTTCCTAGTGATATGTGTCACGCCCTCTCCTACTGGCAGCCAAAGATGATCGGTTCAGCTTTCACCAACCTCGGCCAGAACCCCATCAGCTGGCAGTTAGACAGTTGCATGATTAACTACGCACCTAATATAGATGTACACAATACTTTACCAGCGTCCCCTCACTATATGAGATGAATTCATCACTAACACCTAGGTTCTGTTCTGGGCATTGCCAAGGCCAGACCCTGGGCCGCCTCTATCCGTCTGACGTTCTTATGAACGGGTGTTTTGTTTTAGCGTGTACCCACTAGTCTCGGGTTGCTTCGGCAGTACCTGACATCACTGCACCTCCTCTGAAGTGAATCTACGTAGCTTCCTCTCCCGTGTAGTACGTCTACTCTACGAGGGGGATAGAGGCCCATCTAAAGAAAAAATCCCAAGCGGCAGCGGAGAAATGCCACAGTTCCGAACGGTAGCGAAAGAAGCGGGACTGGAGCCTCAACCAAAATAAAAACGGCATACGCTTTTATCACTATAATTTTAATATACACTTTTTTTTATACTTCAACTAATCTAACCTAACGTAAAATTGGAACCTATGCGTTGTCCTATCTAAAAAGTAGCATCTCTGTAAAGTATCACTTGATCTATTAAGGACAGTGTAGACAATTAACGAATATTACAAGAGAAAAAAAATATGTTGGCCTATCATAGCTCGAACGTACGAACTTCTCATTACTAGTGCAACGCTTTATACAACTGAGCTAAGAGGCCGATGGAAGTTGGCTAATTATTCGCTCACATCTATTGAAGTCACACTACCTGAAATTGGGCTCGGTAGGCCGAGGGGAGCACTACGAATGTTATCGTAGCCAGGGGCTTTTCCAGTAGATAGATTTCGAATATCAGCGAATTTCAACAGTGCATGTTTCCTTAATTCGGTTGCGTGTTATAGGAAATGGCAGTCTTTGGCCATACTTAAGATTTTCGACTGTAAATTGCGCCAAGGGGAGGGTAGCGTTAAGAGTGAGAGTAAATTGAAGCGCGTCAGCGAGGTCCTTAACTTTACCTTGGCCTGTGCTGGTGATTCCATGGTTATGCAAGTGTGGGGGATTAGCGCCTTCCACCCATAAAGATTCGAATTTTTCTAGTGGACAGTACAAAGTTCTAGATATTGTTCATGCATGTTATGTAACGTTCTGGACAGTTCTAAATGGTTCCAACTATTAAACAACACTAAGCCCCCCTGCTCCTGCAAGTTCATTTTCGCTGTACTCCTCAAACTTAGTATCTATACATTATTTATTAATGCGGACAAATAAATGTTGCAAATACAACGCTTAATGTTAAGTGCATAGTTAAAAATACTAATATATAAACTAGTACTCCCATATTATCGACTTAACATATTGCAACGTTTCAAAAATTGGTAAAGATCCATATATCTTCCAAAATTAACCAAGCTGTACCAAAACAAATGTTTTCAAATCCATCAGAATCAGCCCCTCTCCCCAATTTTCCAACGTTTAAAACTTAAAGACTTCTGAGCAGGCTAAAAGTAGTGTAAGAAAGTACTACACCGAAAGGTTTACGAACCAACGCCCACTCATTCCACGATTATTCCGTTATGTTGCTCTCAGGCTGTAACAAAAATACATATCAAAACATATAGAGAATGAGAATATGTTATATGAATAACGAATACGCTTTATTCCGTTGTTACACCTCTTTTCCTACAACCTGCATACATTGTGTGATGAGTGAGCTTCTTGTTCTGTATTTTTATGTGAAATGACATCATAACTATAATTACTCCACACCAGAACAGTCAGATTACAAGGATACGCTCTATTTACCTCTGGTTTCAATATCAAATGGGGGTAGGAGTGTGGTATGTGATGTAACAACTTGTAGTTCTCGGGTTCAGCGCTAGTAATTTTATATTCTAACCGTGCCAGCACATACGTTAATAGTGCCTGCTGTAGTGTTCTCATAGTGGACTTGATTTCAAGTATAGCACAATAGAAAGGCATTCAAATGAGAAATAACAGATGCTCATTTGATGGATAAGAAAGCAATAGGTAATAGTGTATTGCTCAGCATTTGTACCGGGAGAGAATGCAGAACATCAATGCTCGTGCAGAAGGACGTTTCAAGCAATGTGTCTTCTTCTTCGGGACAAGGAAACGTTCAAGCCCGAACAGGGAACCTAGAAGATCAAGAGCAGCACAGCTGGATAAGACGATACTTCATGCGGTTGAAGACAGCTCTAGATTTAGAACAAGGCAAGTAGCTGTACTAACAAATGCTAACCACGTACCTGGCTGCAAACTGTTGCGCGAGAGCTTGTATGCGTATTACTTTCAGCGCCTGTGATTCCGATGCTAATGGGGCCGTTTTATCACTTGCTTTGAAACAGTTTCCATACGGAATTAAATTTTTATTTCATATGAAATGCATCAACCAATATAAGCAGAGTTGTACAAAAAGAACTATAAAGGATAATAAACAGTTTCTAGATTTTTATTCTCCACATGAGAGAAATATACCCCTAAGGTTTTGATATACAATTTGTTACAATTTTAGATGACCACAAACAAAAGTTAGCCATCATTGGCGGGTAAGGCCAATGATGGACGTTTATAAAACTGAAGTTTTCCAATAATTAATGATGTTCTTCATGTAAGCTTCAGAGCCATAGGAATAGGTATCCACAAGGCAATCTTTCACTGTATTCATAAAGCGAAACATTGACAATTGGATGGTGCACGTCCAAGAACTCCACACATGATATGTAATTAGCTGCTGTAAGAAGATAAAAAGAGCTAAAGAAAACATCCTTGCATACTGCAGCTAGCTCTCAAGTCTTTCTTCTCCAACATTGCATTATCGTTTCAGTGTAAATCAAAACTGGATCCGAGGGGAGCATAATAAAGTTTGCTGTCCAGGTTTTGTGCTACATTCTTGAGCCCTAGTTCTTTCTGTTCCGGCTGACAGGTACAAAATTTCTCCTCTCCCTGCAAAACAATTAGCCCCTATTTGGTCCATTTGAAGACATTGGAAATTCTTTTGGCACTGGTACCAATTGGATGGTGTGCTGCTATACCGCTAAGGATATACAAAAAATTACCTAAATCATACATACCAAAAGAAATAGGTCGGTCGTAATGTATCTATTTTCCGGCCTGTTCCATCTCCGTATATGACCCCAATTAGTTTTGTGGGGTCACTTGCAGATTGAAGTACATGCGACGAGACCACACGGTTGCATGACCTGCGCACTCTTCTAAATATAGGCAGTATGTCTGGGTGTCGGTAAAATACAAAGGCAAGTGCCTACATTATGACCTATCTACACTGCATGTCCGATAAAATTTGTAACTGTTGTATTTTAAAACTCGCCATTAAAATTAACGTCTGTGCTTTGTATGTTTCGCAGAGTTTGTCAACGCGTAATCTTGTGGCTGAGAGGTAAACACGCAAATCACCTTGCGGCGATGTCGTCGATCTCATTTTGTCATTAATTATTTCACCGGCTCTCTTCCGCTATCGCCGCAAGGCATGAATAGGTAAAAGAATACTGAAATAAAATCCTTAGGAGGAGGTCGTGGAAAGATCAATGTGCCCAACTAGACGGGAGAAGAAACAGGAATTTCTTAGGTAGTTCTCTTGAATTTGTTTAGCAAGATTTGAAGCCTAATATAAATTCAAAAATGTACTCTAAGAAAGATGACTTTGTAGAAGTGTTGATTAATATAATAATTACAATAAGTAAAGAGCATTGAAACATTCATCAATTATAATGTTGTCACATGGAAAGACCAAATAAATAAAATAATACAACACTTACACTAAAACGAGATAAGATAAAATTACACTAAAAGAAAATTCCCCCAGGTGAGAAAAATATCAATACCCAAAGGTTTGAATGAAAAACCTATTACAGCATTATAATAACATAACTTCCTCAGAAAGTGTACCAAATAAATTTTCCCAGAGTTTCCTCCCAAACGGCAAAAAGAAAGAATTTCTTAACTATATTCACCAAATCATTATACAAATTTAAGGAATACGCCAAAGGAATTCTCAATACATTCAACAATAATGCAAAACGATTTCTTTATTTAATTCATTAGAAAGCAAATCAAGAAATGTGAATAAATCTCAAACCATTTCAATAATTTTACACAAAACTTTGTAAAGAACATTAGCATATTCCCTATTAAAAGTAATTTACCCAGAGTAATTTCATGTTTTGCCCAATTTGATAAAGGAACTCCCAATTTACACAATTTAAAATATTACATGGATATCTACATACCTGAGTCACTGAGTCGAGAAACTTGCCTCGTAGACCCAAGATCGCGGGTTCTATCTTGGTCGGGATTGGTGTATATTTTTTGGACGCATTAAGTATGACTTCCATCGGAAGCAATAAAGCCGTGGGTTTCGCGTCGTAAATTTACGGCACGTAAAATAACCTCAATCCTGAAAAAAGAGGCCTCTGAGAAAAATTTGAATGAGACCCTAATGACTTGAGATGTTAAAAAGCGCCCAAAATAAAGTAAATATAAAATATGAAAAAATAATAGGCCGGAAAATTGGAATCGGTCGCTGTACTAACCAATTTAAGTGAATGGAGAAGTTAACATCCTCGTGGAATTATTAAACAATATGACACAAGGGAATAGCACCTCACTTGCCTTACTCTGAAACTCGCGGTCTCTGTACAAGCAAAATGGAATATCGGTGTAAGGGAGAATGACGTCACGAACTGAAACTGATCAATGCTCGCAACAACCAATAAACAACAATCACGGTTCCACGGACTGAATGTCATAAGGAAAGGGGGGAAGGGGCGAAATGACGATCACGTATCGTGACATGTAACGGCACACTGTTCAAAACGCACCAGTCTGTTCCTCTATTTACATTTTACTATTATCGTTAGAGAAAATGCTGATTTGCACAAGTATCAGCAACGCTTTCCGACTTTGGCGCATAAATCCAAAAGGTCCGAATTGATGTGTCTAGATATTTTATTTTCATGGTAGCATTGCACGACAAGTCTATCATCTGCTCTTGTTCAGTGCCATTTTGTATGCAAATTGACATCGATATACCAAAAGGAGAAATTACTCATTCTAACCCAACAAGGAGACAATTTAGGGAGGTATTTTCTACTGAAGTTCGTTAACCCATTGAGAAATTCTGTTATTTACTTCTTCAGGACTCTTTTTGATTATGAGTAAGTCGTTTTTTAATTTTAAACTTAAGAAAAACACAATCATTTTCTGGATGTAACTGAATACTGTCAAAGCGTACTTTTCTGCTGGATTCTTCAATTTAGTTTGTAGATGGATTTTTTTTTTTTTTTTTTTTTTTTTTTTTTTTTTTTTTTTTTGTGGTAGGTGTTGCATGCTTGCATTTAAAGTGCTCAATATCTTGAAAATGTCCGCAATATATGCTAGTTTAACATAACAAAACTAATTATCCTTAAAAATGTTGACCTTTCGTCTTAAAAAGAACTCATCTTGAAGCTCTGCCAGTCCCATTATCGCTTTACCCCTAGAAAGTCAACGTGTTTCAGAATACGGCAATAAATTGGTATGCTCTGCTCACACAAACCCGCAAAACCTTTTCGAGTTCTCTCCACTGGTCTTGTTTTTACATAACTTATAATTTCAATAGTCGTACTTATTACTCGTTCTACAATACCCTATCAACAGTTCTCATTATTAAAGCATCTCTTTTTCAAGAAACAATGAGTGCTCACTATAATCGGATTCACTTTCCTCACGAAATTACAATACTTTTACATTTTCCTGCCAATGTTACTGCTCTGTTAGTGTAAAGAGAGGTGCAATTTTCCCCGTAAATATTATGTTCAACAAAGAAATTATTATAATAAATGCCTTCATCTTTAGAGTTATTCTAATCTTTGGCAAAATAAAATTTGTCCAATAATATCTACACCACACTGGAATCTACTCTTAGAGCAAACACAATGTCCTTCACCGATTCTTCACATTTATTTCGGTGTCAGGAGATATTTATTTTATATTGCGGTTCGATGTTTCTTCTTCCGCAACATGACGAAGCGCTTTTCATTTTATTTATTTATTTATTTATTTCTTTTGCCCCCTGTGTGGATGGGAATATTAGCTTCTCGCCTATATTATGAGGTTTCTTTCAGTTGGACTAATTAACTCAGACACCTCATTCACGGCAATCAACAGTTTATCATAAATGGAAATGCGCTTTATTAACGCACCAGTGGATTTATTTTGTGACTTCAAAAGATATTCTGAATGTCCTCTTGGGTCTGAAACTACGTGAGTAGCTTACTAAATTTCTTTATGTTTATTTATCGCCATTGTCTTATTTGACTAAACACTGTTACTTATGAATCACTCCGAATTCTGTTTATGTTCATCAACTACGCCACGTAAAACCATGTTGCAAGTATTCAACACTGTCATTACAAAATAACACGTTTTTGTGAATTTTAAAGGGAATTAATTTGCATATTTATTACTTGAAATAGAATTACCACGATTGCTGTCAACTAACACAAAAATTTAATCAGCTTGTCTTTTTCGAATCAGAAATCTATCCATGATAATGCTGAAATAAAGCATGCTCGTAAAATAGTTCAACTAGTTCCCAATTATGCTTGATTTATTTTCCAAGCCGGAACAGTAAACTTTACATTGTTGCAGGTATTTACCAACACTCCAATTATCGATATGCAGTAAAATTATACTCCGTATTGCTAAAGGTGTTGATTGGTAGTCTAACTCAAAATAAAATTTGCATAAAAGAGCCGGAAGTCCGCAGCACTTAACTTTACCTGTCATTCATCTATTCAGGGTAAGGGATGAATGTAATTAACGGGGGTAATTTATATAGTCTTAATTGTTATTTATAGTAGTGATAAGTTATATATATATATATATATGTGTGTGTGTGTGTGTGTGTGTGTGTGTGTGTGAGTTCAAGCTCTAAATTTGTTAATTAACTGATGAAAATATAGTTTTAATATACAGGGTAGATTGCGTTAAAAATCTTTTTGAGAGAGAATTAGAGTGGTTTGCAGAAAATTGTTTATGTATTATTTATTATGAAATGCAGAAAATAACTTCTTTTTAAGAAAGGTGCGTAATATGAACATCGTGGGAAAATGTGCAACTGTTAGGTATTACATTGGAAAATTATATTTGTGTTTAGAAACACATAAAAGTATTGCGTCACATTGCAAATAATTATATTTTTGTTAAAACGTCTGACAACTGCGTTACATTAGAACATATGACAATAGCATACTTTTTCTTTCCCCAATGTTTAATATAACATGGGATAAAAGCTGATATTTAACTATATTCTGCATTTATTAAGGTTAAAATGTAAACCTTTGATAAGCAAACAAAATTTTATGACTGGTAAATTTCAACATATATGAAGTTTTGGTGAATGTCATAGGAAAATGCTTTCAGCTGGCCGTTTGTGCCTACGCTCTTTGAGGAAGGAAAGAGGTGAGAGAGACATCGGGTGGCCAGAATTCGCAGGTGGTAGCTGCGCGGACATTGACGGGGTCCCTTACATGTCTCCAGATAAAATACGTTGAAGCCGATGGAGCCCCTCCCAAAGGAAGCCCTCCAGAAAGACTGCTTCAATACTAAATTTCGGAACAGAAATCATTATAAAGAGTAATTTCTGTATTATGAACAATTTTGAGTACCATTTCTAAGTAAAATTAACTTTGAGATCAAAGATTTAAAACACAATGTGTGTTCTATATTAAAAATAGTAGTGCTATCAGCAAATAACCGCCACGGGTGGCCGAGGTCGTTAAGGCACGGACTTGTGAGCGGGAGGTCTGCGGTTCGAATCCCGGGACCGTCCTCCCTGACTGGGGTTTTTTTTTTCCAGGTTTTCCTCAGTCTTCATAACTGGAAAATGCCGGGGAGGTACCTAAAACTTAGGCCTGGAACGTTTCCTTCCTTAAAAAATCCTTTCCCAATTTATCATTTCATCTCATGTATCATCAGTGTCCACCGCCTGTGGTGCCTCAGTAGTGAAAACGGGCGTTAAACACTACTCATAAAAAAAAAAGCAAATAAAACAAATGTATACATACTTTAATCAATCATAACTGTAAATAACAGTTAGGTGGACATAAATTATCCCCGTTTATTACAATCATCCGCTGTCCATCCGGAAGAAAGTGAAAAAGTTTTCTACTCATGATTTTTTCCCAGTCAAGTTTGAGTTAGCTTATTACAGTCAGATTGGTTACATTCAGCACTCTTTACTCAGTTCAGTTAAGATGGACATAATAAATTTTACTTCCCAAAAGATGTATAGGATGTTCTACCATTGAGTATTGGGGAAAACTGATAGCATATTTCTGGTGAGAACAAATCAACAAACAGATAAAATCATATAAAATTCTAAAATGAACTATAATATATATATATCATCATCTTCGACTTACAAGGGGTAGGCTTAGGTCTGTTCCGCATCCTGGAGGACCTTATGAAGTATTTAAATTTGGTTACACTTAGCACCTATAGATTGCAGAGAGATATATGGTAGCCCCTCCAAGCTCAAAAAGCTTCTTTCGGAACAATTAACAATATTAACAGTTAAATGTTTTACACTTTATAGAGTGGTATGTGGAATCTAAGATGCTATTTCTAGATGATAGTCTACAGAACAGTTTAATATATTTTTTAATTTTTGCAATTTAGAACATGTGTACCTACAACCTGTTTGTTTGAAATTATTTAAAATGCAATAAAAAAAATAATAGAGTATGTGGTACATTACCTCTTGAAGTGCCTGCCATGACAGAAAAACATAGAAATTCAACAACTTTATATTTCACACTACTTAACACAGATCTTTGCACCAGCAGGTTCACTTACACATGTATTGTTATCTGTTTATCAAACAAAAACCAGATGCCCTATCATAAATAAAGAAAAACGAAGAAAGCTCATTGCAACAGAAATTAATTCATGTATGCCTTAGCTTCACAATCAACGCTGCATAAAGCTAAATTGAGTTTTGGGCTGTAAGCTATCCTCTTTTCCCGTTCTTTGCTTAATTTCACTTCTCTCGTTTCCAGACATGGTGCAATGCTTAAGGTAATGTATTTTGTACACATAAACAGTAATTACATGTTTGCAAAAATGTGTTGAAAACAAAGTGGGTACAGAGAAACAACCGTAATGTACGAATATAAAGTCACCAGCAGTAAACCGCCACGGGTGGCCGAGATCGTTAAGGCGCAGACTCGTGAGCCGGAGGCATGGGGTTCGATTTCCACTAGAATCGTGTTCCATGACTGAATTTTTTCCAGACTTTCCTCAATCCTTATAAAATGACAAATGCCTGGGAGGTACCCTAAAATTTAGACTTGGAACGCTCCCTTCCTTTAAAAAAATCCTTTCCCAGTTTATCATTTCATTTCATGCATCATCAGTGTCCACCGCATGTGATGCCTCAGTAGTTAAAACGGTCGTTAAACACCGCAAAAACAGCAGTAAAACCATTACACAAATGTGCATTATATTGCTAGTAAGGAAGCAGCTTTTGCTTTCAGGGAGTGTATATTTTGGGAAGGAAAGCAAGTCCATTGACACGTTCCTTGTAGGTATTTCAGATATTTCTAGCTTGAAGTTCCGCATATCCCCGCTGCTGTTGTTAATAAAGGGGGTTTGTACATATCTGTGCACTTGTGACATGACCTATGAACGCATATGCATAAGGTGAAATTCTTGTTCCAAAATAAGATGAGGGGAAAGAGTAAAGACTCGCCTCTTCCCTGCTGCACTGTACAAGAGCAAACAACTGATAACTAAGCTAAGCCAAATGGAGCAGCTGGTTGGTAGACTGGTTTTCGAGGAGGGATGGGGAAGGTTGATACGGCGCTTGGAGGAGCCCAGGGAATCCACAGTCACGTGATCAATTTGCATGATGGCTGCCAGCCTGACTGCCAGCCGAAATGCTTGTGTGCTCCTCAGACTTGAAGAGATGAACAAATTTATCGTCTCGCCCGCCTGCCTTAGCATGCATCTTCCCTCTCCACAAAGCAAATAGACCGAGATAGCGACTCAAGACAAACAGATCAGCAGAGACGCTGCGGAGTCGAGTATTGCATTTCAGGGTTGTCCAAAGCTTTACCACTGGAAAGGGTGAGCTGCATTTACCTTCTCATTGCTTCATGCTTTCTTACTTGCAGTACCTGAAATAGTTCAGTTCTGCGGTAGCTAACTTAAAATTAGCTGTTTGTTTGAACTCTTCCAAATGCTTAGATCAACTTAATTCGCCTTTTAATTTACGACAAATTACAGCGGGGGACAAGTTTTAATAACCTGATCTCATCCCCGAGTTCAGCGTATCTAGTGTTGCGGCTATCGTCTAAACAATAAAAACAACTTCGAGATACCCGGACTGTATTCTTAAAAGTATGATCTAATATATTACAAGCATATTAGCACAAGTCTGTGCAAAATATGGAGTTGTGACTTTTTGTTCCACGAAAGAATGTAACACTTGTAATGTATTAGTAAAGCGTTACAAGTGACGCCATATGAAAGCAAAACAGACTAAGATGGAGGAACAACTGTTTGGCACATGTCGCCATACTTTGAATTACGTTATGTCCACTTCTTAGTAATTAATTCGCATCTTTTAATGTACAGAGCGGATTAATTTCATTTATGCTAAATGGGTCTTCTATTTGTCTCGGATATAATGCTAATTTAAATACTTTATTATACATTTGTCAATATTCAAGCAAATAATTTGCTTTGAGACGGTGATCGCATACCTACACATAGTAGCATCAATTTCAACCGTCGAGAGATGGCAGAAGAATTGAGCTTCCCGATAGCGTTCGGTCATTTATTTTATTAGTTCCATTTGTTAATTTCTATTTATACAAGTTTCTTTACATAGTTTGACAATCACATTTTCTTTATAAGAACAGAAAAACGGGAAGAATGGTGTCAAAAGGGATTATTTTATAAGAGAATGAAGAGTGGAAAGAAATTGTTTTAGTGACATGTAGCAAAAACCTTAAAAAAGCATTTCAGCGAGACTGAAATATGCATTTGAAACAGGAAAGACCAATATCAGTACCGCCACGGGTGGCCGAGGTCATTAAGGCGCGGACTTGTGAGCGGGATATCTGGGGTTCGAATCCCGCCAGGACCGTCCTCCCTGACTGAGGTTTTTTCCAGGTTTTCCTCAGTCCTCATCAATGGCAAATGCCGGGGAGATACCCTAAACTTAGGCCTGGAACGATTCCTTCCTTAAAAATAAATCCTTTCCCAATATATCATTTCATCTCATGTATCATCAATGTCCACCGCCTGTGGTGCCTCTGTAGCAAAAACGGGCATTAAACATCATTCATTCATGGGTTCAAACCAATTCTCGAAACATTTATTCCGCTCTGAAGTTGATATCTGGGAAAAAAAAAAAAAAAAAAAACATGGTTTTTAAAGGCTTCAGCAGCTTCTTGAGGAGATGAAAATCGCTGTTCATGCATTATTTGACATTCGGGAGCAAAAAGAGGTCATTAGGCATACATCAGGTGAATACCAACAGTGAGACATTGAATTGAAATTTTTCTCCTTCAAATAATAAATTGTTTGACGTGCTGTGTGAGAGCTGGCGTTATCATAATTAAGAATGATGAGAAGTTTTCGGTTGTTTTTCCTGATTTTGTCGATTACTTCTGCCTAACAAATTGTTGTATACCACTCAGCATTAACTGTTCTTGGATCCTCTAAAGAAACGGTTGCGACATATTTTCTTGGAAATGTTTCGTGAACGAACAACTTTTGTGGAATTCGGTTCATCTTGGAAAACCCAAACAGTGGATTGTTGCTTAGTTTCTGGTTCATACAAATATACCCAAGTTTCATCATCTTTTACGATGTTGTACGATTTTGCAGTTTCTCGGAGGAATTTTTGAGCAATTCGTTACACCAATTTACATGAGCTTCTTTTTCTTCTTCTTCTTTTTTTTTTTTTTTTTAAGCTCCGTTCAAATTATGCGAAATCCATATTTTTCACAGCTAAATGTTCATGAAAAATCGAATGTACTGCAGTCTTCAAAGTTAAGAATGCCGATCTCACTGTAAGTATGCCGATCTTCTTCAATCATGATGCGCACACCCACAATGTTTCTTGGATTGACAACCGATTTTGGTCCACCTTCACGAAATGCATCATAACGGACGCACGACCACGGCGAAATTCTGCAAACCTATTGTAAACAGTCTTTCTGATAGTACTGCACTGCCACAAGTTGAACGAAGCGATTCCATGCATGCTGTTGAGTTAGGCTTTTACTAAATGCATAAAAAGTCATCCAATGAAAATCTTCACATGTAATTTCCATTTTTTTGCAAAATTGCTTTGTTTAAACGATCGTTGTAATCAAACTGCTAGGTCAATTTCTAAACTGCATCTGTTTTCACAACAACAAATGTCAGTTGTTTCGTAAATAGTAATGACATGTCTCAATATACCACCTAGTGGTCGTTTGTAAAAATTTAAAAGGTAACCCTCGTAACAAATCTTAAAAGAATAGTTGAAAATGAAGCCCTTCAGTCTCATCTTAAAGCTATAGCTGAAATTTCTGATGAACTTTGTAAATAAATACAGGGTTTGAAATTTGAAAGTGATGGAGTAACGCAAGTCTAGCCTCTTATTTCATCAGTTCTTCAAAAAGTTTATTTTGCATGTAAAAATGGCTTAGAAGCTTTATGAATGAACTTTGCCACGTTATAAAATTCTGAAAGGAAGTTTAGAATTTAAATTCAACATCAGTCATGTATTAGAACATTTCTTCCATTTACTTCTGGTAGACTGAAAGTTTACTCTAATGTTAATTTTCTACTGGAGAATGTATCAATATATGCAGCAATAGTATGTGGAGTACATTTTGTCTCCTTCTGGTAGAAACATTCAACCAAAATGCCTAATCTAAGAAAGTTAGCAATGCAAATCAATTTTAGTTCCTCCATCATCTGATACATTAAGAGAATCGTTTCTATGCTCAATTACATTTTGAATTCTAAAAGACAAGTTTGACAGAAAAAAATATTGAAACTCGTTCAAAATTTACAATTAATCAACAACCTCTTTAGGGTGATGCTAATTAAGAGATTGAGGGCCAAAATTTTCGGCTTTGTCTGATGCACTGTTTCATTATTCAAGTACACTCATGCACAATAAGTGATAATAAGTAATATTATTTCAGTTGAATGTATCAGTTTAATTTACGTTTACAAGTATAAAAGAAACAATTAACTGTAAGTTATAATGATCATAAAAGTATTAATTAACAGATAAGTTAGCAATTTTAACGTTTGCATTCAATCATTTGTCATCATCATAAACATGGTAAAGCATAATTTGCGAAAAGATAAAGCACAATAAACAAAAATAAAGCATAACGTAAGCTGCTCTTATGACGAGTAAAATGATAATGATAGTACATACGGGTATCAGAGTGTTCAGACTGTGAGAGGAAAATTTAGAAAACGAAAAGATAAAACAGGAAGGAGAAGTTGCACAGACAATTTTGAAATGCAGTGAAAAACAATGCATGTTTCTTGCATCATCAGACTGAAACAAGACAGCATATTGAAGAATGGAGTTTTTCGGTCGAATAAATGCAAATCACAGATGTAACGTTAGCACATATTGTGAGCACACTGTAGTTTGTGCGTTGAGTTAGCGCTTAAATCTGTTAGGAGAAAATAGCAGAAATCAAAGTGAGGCATTATCAGGGTTTGTATCGAGGTCTATTTTAAAGTTCTGGGTAAGAGCATAGTTAATGGTTTAAACCTGTGAATCAGAAGACACTTTTTTGTCATTTTCAGCGATATGGTTTCCAACAGAGGATACAATGACTCAAGGCCTTGATGAGGATCAGTAACGGGAATGATAGTTTAATTAATTTTAATGGGAGCGATGTTGCTCTTGTCTAAGATACTTAGCAGTTTGTGGTGTCCATTGCCTGCAATTTTAATGGATTAGCACCAAGGGTTACCCTAATTACACGTCCATGAATGAAGTGAGTCAAACTTTTGTTTTTAGTGTTCTATGCCATGTCACGAATGTCGTTAGTTCGAGAGTATATATATATATATATATATATATATATATATATATAAAGTTGTAAATGGTCAGCGTATAGAAGTTAACCGAAGGATATCATTGTGAAACATATTTATCGACTTAAGTTTGTAAAATATAGGCCATATGTAAGAAATCGGAAACCATTTAATGTCAAGCAAAACAAGGAATATCATTTCCGATCATCTCAGCACTACAATCAACATGTGTCTAGTCTAAACCCAGCCTGATAAGTGTCAAGCAGTCGAATTCGTTAAGGTTATCTGTCAGCTATTTGTGTATATGTTCCGATGCTTTGGAAAGTGTTGAAACGAAGCTGATTGGTCTGTATAGTTTAGGAGATTCGCCTTTTGATTTTTAGAGGAAGTTTTGCGAATGCTCGTTTCCATTGTCTGATATTAGATGACATAATTGAGCGTTGAAGATGCAACAGTTGCCAATATTATATGGAAATGTCTGTTTATTAGTGTTAAAACATGATGCAGTTCTTTGCACCTCTACCCCGCCAGAAAGCAAATTTGCATCCGACATAAATTATAACGATTGTATAACGTTTAAAATGTTGTTTATTGTATAAAGCTTGAGAGGCATATAACCTATAATATAAAGAACACAGTGTATAAAGCATAAGGACGATTGATGGCTAATAGAAATTATTTAGCAGTATCCAATAATTGTAATACGTGTAAAGTAATATTATGGTAACAAAAAGTTGTCTGTACAGAGGAATGCTGTCTGGTGGTGCCGCAACTTAGGGGAAGGTTTACGACTTTGACAACGAAAAGATCACACCTGGCCAAAAGAAGGCAGAAACAATGTCTATTGAATTACATGCTAGTTATAAACCCTTTTCGCACATTCAAAATTCCTCAGGAGCTGGTGAACATGTGAGTGAGTGGGCGCTTGTTTGAAAGTCAGACTATCGGAAGTGAAGATTTTAAAATATTAAATGTTAGCGCGTGGTGGTTATCTACAACTCACCAAAAGCAGTCAACAATCCCTAGGTTTGCTTCTAAAGCCCCCTGTGAGTTGATGAAACCACGCTGTCCGGATTCAAATACTATGTAACATCCTCCGCAAATCTATTCACCTTCCAATATTAATACAGTCATTTTTTAGTTCTCGCCTTCTAGCATGCAATCAAGACTCCCTTTCAGTTTTTAATATTTAGGCTCATTTTTAGTTTTCAGTTTCTAGTAGTGGGTTACTCATTGCTAGTACTGATCATGTATGGTATGCTTTACAATACCAGTCAGGACAGAACATTACCACGGCATTACTGAAAGGGACAGAGAATATTCGCGCAGCCTGTGACGAGCAAAAACGAACTTTACTTGTATTACAAACTTCAGGAAAACTTTTGACACTATTGACCATAAACTCCTACTGTACAAACTTAAAAAACATAATCTCTCCAAGAGTATTCAGATCCGAATCATACTTTTGTGAGCTTCAGCAATGTGTATTAGCTGGTGATTGTTTTTTTCTCCTGGTACCGCATTATGGCAGGAGTTTCCCTGGGTTCGGTGCTGGGATGACTGCTTTTTATGCTGTACATCAAAGGCGTTACTAAGGAGATAGAACACTCAATTACCACTTATACCCTGACGACTTGAGTATAACTCTACCTTCACATTGCCTCTCTTTCTGTCAATTACGCCGTGACGTAATAAGTGGAGACCTAGCCTCTATTTCGCTTTGGGCACAAACATTTGGACTAAAACTGAATCTATTCAATTCGCGGGGTATAGTCGTGAGAAATAAACACGCGCAATGTAAAATAAACTGAAACGATATGCAGTGCATCATGAAACAAGAATGTCATTTATTATATTAACAGTGCAAAAACGTAGGTGTTCATACAGACTTTGATCCATGTTGGCACAGCCAAGTAAATCACACATACAATAAAATATATTCTTTGATTCGCATAATAAAACACAATAAAACGAACTAAGAAGATGTCTATTGACTGATAGAACATAGCAGCAATATAATAACCAAAACTAAAAGATAAAACGGAAACAATGCCACTTTTGTTTGCTGGATGACAATTTTTACTTTGCTTGGTTTGATTGATTGATTTTATTTATGGACGCTCTTTAACATCTCAGGTCATCAGCGTCCCATTCAACTCAGGGCGTGAAACGGCCGACAAATTTTGCTCAGAGGCCTCTCTTTCAGGCTTGAGGTTCTTTATCGTGCCGTAAATGTACGACACGGGACCCACGGCTTTACTTCCCTTCCGAAGGAAGGATTTTTACGCCCGAAAAAATCCATCGGTCCTGGCCGGGTTCGAACCCGCGATCTTGGGTTTAGGAGGCAAGTATGGTAACCACTACACCACCAGGACCGACACTCTTTGCTTGGCTATTATACAAAAGATTGTTCAACATTTTAACCAAATGACTCGCCATAAACGTGTGATAGCATGAAATAAATCTCCTAGGGACGCTGGAGCTCAAGTCTAGAGTTTAGATTAGGTACCCGAGGTAGAAGTGCAACAGTGGTTATTCTAAATGCATAAATACTTTTCAGTATAATATTAGGCCTCTGACATATTTCGTCGCCACCTTAAAATGTTAATTTTGAGCACTTACTATAAAGAAATAGGCCGCATAAATATCGCCATTTATAACAATGACAGATATGCAAGTTTGAACGCTCTTGGTAACAAATTCCTCTTTCGACCATAACTGTCGAAACTCTGGACAATGTGTGTTATGTAATCCTCCTAAAATATGAGTATTTTAGGAGGATTACATAACTAAAATAGTGACTATAGTATAAAGGCACAAATCCATGAATTGCACAATACGTTCTTCCTGTGTTCGTTGCTGATGAAGCTACTATGCTCATGGCAAGATTTGGTTCGCTCTAATTCTACTAAAAGTCTAATATTTCAAACTGCCTGTATAACTCGCTTCCCAATTCAACAACTTGTGATGGTAGTCTTTTGAAGTTCGTAGGCTAGCTGCAGCGTATTCTACCAGAACGTTTTCTTTCTTGAAGTTTCACAAATATTTTATGCACAAGAGAGACTTTCCTTTGTCTTCCACTTCCGGACTTCTGACAGTAATTTTCTGTCTTAGAAAACCTGAAAATTCAACCTTTGGAATACTCCAAGGCACTGTGTCGTGTGAGCTTATCCTAGCCTAGTACTCACCTCTATTTTTCAATGTTTATTTTTACCTATAATACGCATTATATTACTTTTTATTCACTTATTTTCTTTCCCTTTTATTCATTTGCATTGCATAAATATTTGGAATATTTTACGGAATGTGAATAAATTTTACTCTGTACTCTCAGAGGATGATATAACTGTTCAAACTTGTCTGAACACTAGCCTAGATTTGAATGAATTTTTAACATAATATACTGAACACAAAATTAAGTTAAATATTAGGCAGCTTTCTCTTACACTTTTATACATACTTCGGATTAGCAACTAGAGATAACCGGTAGTTTAAAAGTCTTTCTTCAGCTGTTTAGTACATTTATTATTTCTTTTTAGTTAATTCTTGACTGAACGAAGGGTAATTTCTTAAATTTTATTTTAATTATTATTAATACAGATATATTTATTTTCTTATGATTGTCAGATTTCAAAAATGAAAGGACATTTTTGATGATGGTGGTGGTGCTGGGGGGCAAGTTAAAATATATACACAAACTGGTGGTGGAAAAAAGTGTTAACTTTGAAAAAAATAATCAGTTTTGCCAAATAAGTTGTTCGTTGCATATAAACTTAATTTTCACTTTTGATTTCCTTTTGTAAAGGAACAATGTTAATTTGGTGGTGCGGAATTACGTGATAACGGTGAAAACGTAAACCGTAATCGAGGTGACGTAGAGGTGCGTTGATTTCGTCTGCTTGGGAGATATTGAGGAAAAATATGTAATACAATGATAAAGAGCAGTAGAAAAGTCACAAGACGTAGCGTGATTGCTGGAATTGAGCTGCACCCAAGTGTAATAATCTCGAACTAAGCACTAGTAGAAATAGCAGATAAAGCACACATGGTGGATTAGGACTGCGTACTGACAAACACTGAAAATACATAGCGGCAAATAAAATAATAACCAGATAAGCATTAGAATAACTCCAGCTGTTGGAAATATTTCGTTTGAGAATGGAAGTCACCCATTTGTTCCTTTATGGGCTGTATGACATATGAGTTAGAAAATTTTGTTAAGAATGCTTTCGTATTTTGTTCCGAATTATGCTTTCATCGTTATAGATATCGAACTGCTGTTCTCAAAAGTGAATACTTTTGTTATTTTTGTTTCCAGTGAACAGCAATTAAAAAATTTATCGGCACAGGTCTCAAGCCAGCGTCCCACACTTAAGTAAAAATTAAAAAAAAAAAAGGAGTGCGAAGTTAAATTGAATAATCCGAATAGGAAATTGAACGTGGTAATTATGAATAAGAAATTTAGCTAAAATAGCTGGAAGGAAATGGAATGGATTGTTAACAGAGTGGAAAGGAAGTTGGCGAAAAAGAAGAAAAATACGACTAGCGAATTAAATTAACGAGAATGTAAAATAATGAATGTAGAGGTCCAGAGGTTAGGATTACTTGCAAAAGTTGGTGATTCTGCATTGGTAATTATAAGGAGGAAAAGGAGATTGAGTTTTTAAAATTATGCAAATACCAACGAAGAGTTGGTGCACAATGAAGGTGAAGGGAAGAAAAAGTAAATGTGGAATACTGCACACGACAAGGTTTAAAATTTATCTAATATTATTGTTTATTTATTAATGGATTAATAAAAAATAATATTAATAAATTTTAATATTAATATCTTTCTAATACTATTTAATAATATATGAAATATATTTATTGAATTTCTTATTTCCTGTTTTGCAATATAAGCAGGTCGCTTCTACGGATAGTCGGTTCTGGTGGTCTAGTGTAACCATACTTGCCTCGTAGACCCAAGATCGCTGATTTGATCTCGGCCGAGAAAGATGGATTTTTCCCGGGGTAAAACGGTACGGGTCCCGTGTCGTAGATTTACGGCTCGTAAAAGAACCTCAAGCGTGAATGAAAAGGCCTCTGAGGAAAATTTACCGGCCATTTCATGCCCTGGTTTGAATGAGAACCTAAGATGTTAAAGAGCGTCCGTAAATAAATACTACAACAACAAATACTACTACGGATAGTGCAAATACTTGTATGCCAGAATAACTGGAAATTTGGCTTACTGTTCAATAACGACGGGGAAAGTAAATCCTTTGATAAAAAAAAATAGTCACCGCCATATTCTACGTATGGATAGGAGAACTTCAGGAAAACTGGTAAACGCTGTATTCTCAAGTGCATGCAGCGAGTGCACACTGCAGTGGGCGCTTTGCTTGTACACGTAATGGCCACAATCATAAGCATCTGGAAAGAGAACGTTAGGTTAGAGTAGCGGTGGCCGAGCTGTTTAGAGGGCATTGCTCTTCTGCGTAAGCTCCTGGGTTCATATCCCACACATTTTATTACTATTATCGGTTTTATAAGTGCACGTAGAACATTACATTACCTTAATATCATATTATATTTTTACGTATCATTTGCATTTTATGACATTACCTATGGATGTATAATATTTTATTAATCACAAACTAACGTATTCTTCACAAATGACTAAATAATAAATGAACAAAAATTCATCTTCAAAGAGATAACACAGAAATAAACACAAATTGATATAATGTATGAATCCTCAGCATGTATAACTGCCCTCAATCTTTGGGGCGTAGATGATACCGATTTCTACAGTAGTGTGGACGAGAGGCTACAACATCGCAGGCTTATTGAATTTGTGCTTATAAGTCATTTTTGTCCTTTGTGTATGTGCTGGGAATGAGTGTGCACATGTTACATTTAGATAAAACAAATACTGAAGGAAAAAATTTTGTGTGTGTGTCAACGTTAAAGCTATCTATATATGAAAATAATGTTATGAAACTGATCTGTCGTAATATGTTACAAACATTTATTAAAAAAGTGCCTCGTACCGGAAGGCGAAACTGCTATTTTAACCAGGACTCACTGCATACTTTGCCACAGAGCTAACAAAACACATTACTAGACGCTGTTTTTATTATATGTCATAAAACACAACTCTACAGTGGCTACACAGCCTTGCTGGTTATCTTGTGAACAGCGCACTATAACGTGTAGGACTTAGAACAATTTTTGCTCAAGAGATGACGAATTTTATTTATTTATTTATTTTTGGTCAAAGAGTGTATAATCGTCCCAGTAACGTTTACTAGGAAGCTTCATGTTTTGATGTACTCATAAATTTCCCGTAATAAACGTAAGTAAATATATGGTGATAAAAAATAAAATAAGCAAAGAACAGCGATGTTAACTTTAAAAGCTGTACACTAAATAATATACTTTTTGTAAATACATAATTTATATTTGCGACAATGCACAGTAATGAAATCTTTATCCAACACGTGTCCTCCAGGATGAAATGCTTTGCAAGCTACGTAGTGTAAATGTTCTTTTTGTTTCTAATGTTTATTTTTTATAAAAAACGTAAATTTACTTTTATAACATAAAATATTTTTCAGGGTTAACATTTTATTTCTAATATGAAATTGTTATTTAGAAGTAAAGGTTATTATTTGAACATAACATCCTTTTGCACAACTTAACTTTTTCAAAGTAAATATTCCATTTTTTTTTTCAAAGTTAATATTATTTTCTAATATGTATTTTTTTTTATAAATGTAAATTTTATTATTGAAATATTACATCTCTTTGTACAACATAACTTCCTTCTTTTGCAAAGTTAAATAGTAAAAATACCTTTTTGTCTTCAACGATAATATTTTGTTCCTAATGTAAAGTTTTTAAGTAAAATGTTTGATTGCAACATTACATCTTTTTGCGCAACATAACTTTTTTTTTGTTGCAAAGTAAAATGCTTAGCTCATAGTTTCACACATAACCTTAATATTGCGCCACCGTTCACCGAACCAACCTCTCTCCATTAGCTCGGGACAACGGATATAGCACGCTGGACACCGCACGTTGTCCTTCAACGCGTTTTATTCTTACCATTCATATTTCTTCTCTTCGTCTTCTCCTCCACCAATAACAGTCCTCCTCATTTCCACCAATCACAGCACTTCCTAATCATTTTTTTTAACTTTTTTCATTCCATCAGTCAGTCGCCAACACCCTATTTATGTACATCGGGTAAGCCCCATCTTATTTAAAACATGAATGTACTTGAATATTAATAATACTAGACTACCTTTCGACCAGTCAGAAATAACCTTGACTTATATCTCGGAAATGTGCCTACTCGTGGTATAACCGAGTTTGCGGTAAACATGTTCCAGCCTGATTTCCCCAGAAGATAAGTTTTGCTTGTTTTGTGATGTCAGATGACCTTCAGTCACACCTGCGTGTACAAACGCTTTTCTACGCGTTCTTGGCGTTCGTCCATTATTTTTAACGTAATGTACTCCAGCTTCAACTCCGCTGTGACAACATATAAATCTTCTGCCGAGGCGTCCTTCGCTGATTACACGCCGATATCTTCGCTTATAAATTTTGTAAGTATCATTTACATTAATTTACATCGTTTATTATCGCATTCGCTCCTTCAACTCTGTCGTGACTTCATCTCACCTCCTGCAGAGGCAACCTCCGCCTATCACACTCCTGCATCTTCACCTCTCAGCTTTCTAAGCATCACCAAATTATTTTACTTCATTTATTACCACTCGCTCCTTCAACTCTCTCGCTATATCAAGGTGATTACACCCTGGCATACTCGCCTATCACCCTTCGTAAATAACTCATCACCACATCTAAGTACTGGGAAAAAACATGTATATATTGGAAAAAATAAAATGAAACAATTGGAAACTTTACTGCAGACAGTAAAAACATGCCAAAAAGTGCCACAAAAAATAAAGTCATGCTTGTATTTGTGTAAGCCCTTGTAATATTTATATGTTTGTGTGAGTGTGTGTGTGTGGTAAGTGATTACCAGAATTGAGCAAAACTATTAAATACGGAAAATAAACGAAAAGAAGCAAAATAAAAAAGTCCCCCGGCGTACATTTGGTGTTTTTCTGGGCCTTAATAAAAAGGTTTACAGCGCGATCCATTTATCTCTTTACAGAGTATCTAAAATTTTCCCGGCGATTATTTTATAAGGCCCCGAAAAACATCAATTGTCCGCCGGAGAGGTATTACTACTCCTGATCCTGTTTCGTCTACAAGCTATTAATTTTTAGAAATCCTCCAATCAAAATTTTTCTATTCTTCTATATTACTTTTCCTATAGGTTTTAATATAGCCTAAGAATTATCTTGTTGGAATTTGCGAATGCTTATGTTAAAAGTTTTAGAGGCTTGTTTTGAACCACTAATAGATAAACCTAGGTACCCCGGTTCGTTGTTCAACATATTTTCTTTTAAAATCCTAAAAGCCGCTAAAACATTTGGGAAACCGCATTTCTGGATTACCATTTTCCGGCATGGGAAGTACAGCTATATCATCTTCTCAGATTACCGAGTAAAATGTATTCGCCATTCTTAAATATTCATGTAAAATATAATTACGCAATCAAATGAATAAAAGGGAAAGAAAATAAATGAATAAAAAGCAATATAATGTGTATTATAAGTAACAATAAAAATGGAAAATATAAAAAGCTTAACATTATATACATAAATTAATAAAATTAATATATGACATAAATGTATGGAAATAAATAATGAATGTATACCAAAATAAATTAATAAAAAGTAATATAATGCGTATTATAAGTGCCATTAATGAGTAGGCAATAGAAGTTTGCAAATTAATAATAAATGAATGAATAAGCGGGAATGAATAAAAATAATATAATACACTGAATATATAAGTATACAACATAAAAATATAATTATGCAAATGAATAATGAGTGAATAAGTAAGCGGTAATGAATAAAGCGTAATATAACACGCAGAAAATATAGTAATAATATAAATGTAAGGTATAAGTATGCATATGAATAATACATTAATAGATCAGAAGGAATAAATAAATAGCAATATAACACGCATTATAAGTAATACACTTATAATGCATATATGGGTGTTGTGTACCAGAGGTTGAAAGTTTAGCGCGTATAGAAAGTGTTGTATAGCTCTGAATGCAACAATGGACGAACTATGAGCTTTTATTCATTGTGTGTGGAACAGTATTAGCAAAGTGGGTGCGGACGATTTTGAAAAAGTACTGTGCTATCGAAAGCTGGCGTAGCGGATTGGAACGGAAATGGGGATACGACATTTTCCTTCTGTTGAGAGTTGCAGTTGTGGAACCTGACATAATTGTATGGAACGGAAATGCTAATGTTACACTCTGGTTTGGATGAGAGCGGAAATTGCAATGCGTGTGGTAAAATATGTTCCAACTTATTAAAAAAATTGACTACTTCTTGGATGTTTGCGATTAACTTGTTCAACCCTGTAAAACAAAAATCTTGACTACTTCCCATATGTTTGCGGTTAACTTGCTCAAACCTGCCAAACAAAAAAACATTGACTACTTGCAACGTGTTTGTGGTTAACTTGTTCAAACCTGTCAAAAACGTTGACCACATGCCATATGTTTGCGGTTAACTTGTTCAAACCTGTCAAACAAAAAACTTTGACTACATGCAATATGTTTGTGGTTAACTTGTTCAAATCTGTCAAACAAAAACCTTGACTACCTGCTATATGTTTGCGGTTAACTTGTTCAAACCTGTCAAAAAGCTTTGACCACTTGCCATATGTTTGCGGTTAACTTGTTCAAACCTGTCAAAAAGCTTTGACCACTTGCCATATGTTTGCGGTTAACTTGTTCAAACCTGTCAAATAAAAAACCTTGATTACACGCAATGGGTTTGCGGTTAACTTGTTCAAACCTGTCAAAAAACTTTGACCACTTGCCATATGTTTGCGGTTAACTTGTTCAGACCTGTCAAATGAAAACCTTCATTACATGCAATGGGTTTGCGGTTAACTTGTTCAAACCTGTAAAACAAAAAACCTTGACTACTTGCGGTTAACTTGTTCAAACCTGCACGGTACAGCCGACTCCTTTCTTCAGTCGGTGATTATACATCGTCGTGTCAACACACAGTGAAGAGTACTACAAGATCCTTGGTTGAAAAACCCTTGTTTGTAATTGTATAATATCATATATACTGTATATTACTCTACTTAATTGTAAATATCTACTTGCACAATAAAACATGTACACACTTGACAAAAAGAATAAAAATCTCCGGGACTCACAATTCAAAATGATGACAAAAGCGCCAAACGTGTTTTCAATTAAAAAAAGCCAAAAACGGCCACCAAAAGAAAACTACACTAGCGCTAATTTTTGTTCACCTTTGTTGTAAACTTGTTTGTACTTACTATCTATAATGTATCAGGTATTTATAACATTATATATAATTACCACATGTATGTGGTTGCACAATAAAACATTATGTACTTGACAAAAGAAGTCCTGCGGCAGCAGACAATAAAAAAATGATGGCACAGTTCCAAGCAGCCCGCAGGCCGGGAAAAATGACTTTGAAGTGGTAACGTTATATAGTTGGCCGCCGAGAGGCCTTAACTACTTCCGTGCCATGCAGCATTAGAAAGTTTAGCTTTCACAAGCAGTTAAACATATACACAATATCTTAGACAAATATGCACAGACATAGTATAACGCAGAGTCTCTGAAATTAAGTTAAACACTGCCTGCGATATATTACATTTTCTGAAAACTTTAATATTAACGTAGTTTAATGTATCTTAATAATAAACTATTTGTTCCCTATTTAATCTGAAGACATTTAGAATATTCCAATTAATTTTTTACGCACTAAACTTGTACTTAGTTATTATGTTCTTATTCGGATATAGTAACTGCATAGCTAATGATGAAATGGGGTAAATGTCTTCTAAACGACTTTTGTTCATATTAAAAAACAAGGTTGTGTTATTCTCTATGTACTATGAAAAGCTAATCCTGTGCTTTGAAACTACTGATTTAATCTGTGGTTATTACTAATAATGAGCAATATATGCAAATACTAATTTGTATTAGAAGCGCATTTATTAATAAAACTAAATAATTAAATGTTTCATGCTTAATTAAGATTGCTTATGCATATTTTTGTGCATATATGTTTATAGCTTGAACGTTAGCGAGCATATTTCGTGCATATTCATACGTGTTTTTTTATTGCGAACGGTATATTTCAGTTTTTTGGGCTTAGGTAAAACATGTTGCATACATCAGAGTAATCTTTAATTACGGATATTAAGCTTGGCAACGCTGTGTTTTTGTAAAACATAAAATGGCGAACGTCCTCGCAAAAATTATGGTCTGAAGGAGCTGAGGAAAATTAGCGAAGTGTTTAAAGTATGCGATAATGATGAGGGCTTTAATCCTAGCTTCTTGTGAGATAAGCTTTGTCCCCTTACTTCATGTGGTCAGGAGAGAACATTTTCTATGCACTTGTTTATTTTTACGAACGGGAGAAATAAGTTAGATCATGAAAATATAGAAAATATTATTGTGTTATAAAGTTTTCTTTTGAATTACTATTAAATTGCAGTGTTAGTTGCTAAATCTAATAATGTGGACGTTTCTTATCATCGCAATGCATGATTTCTCTTACTGGACCTGATATTATAAGTTCGCAGGCTCTCAAGCTTTTGTTGCTCAGTTAATGCATATTTTTGAATTGCAATATTTGGACATTTAAGGTGCAAATTTTAGGATTTTAAGTGAATATAATTCTCAACATTATATTTTGATTTTGCTTGCAGTATACTTACTATCAAACAGTATCATTGATTCATGTTGCAGACAAAGTACTGATTATGTTCTCAAAAATGTTCCTGACAATTTTTTTTTCACAGATATTAAATGTTTTTATTTTAACAGGCTTTGCGATTAAAAGTAATTATGTAGAATAATTATGGAAAATATATTAGCATTGCCTAGACCAGCGAGGTTCAACAGGGTAAAATTTCGACCCTCAAAGGGAGTGGTCTGTTACGTCTCTTAAATAACTTAAAAAGAGGTTTGTAATTAAATCTGGTGCCTACGTACTAAGTTGAAGAAGAGGGCGAAAGGCTGGGCGTAGGTCAAATCTTCTGGCTGCATTGCTTCTTATGCAAAGAAAACGGAGGAAACTTGCATTCTATGAACAAAAAGCTATCCCAGTGTAAGATTGCTTCAGCACTACGACATGAATGGCCGAGACTGTTAAAGCGCGGACTCGTGAGCGGGAGGTCTGAGATTCGATTCTTGCCAGAAACGTCCTCTCTGGGTGAAATTTTTCTAGGTTTTACCCGATGCGCATAAATGACAAGTGCAGGGGAGGTGCTCTACATTTAGATCTGAAACTATTCCTTCCTTAAGAAAACCTTTTCCAATACATCGTTTTATCTCATGTACCACCAGTGTACACCTCCTATGATGCCTCATCAATAAAAGTGGGTGTTAAATGCCATTGGAAAAAAAACACGTAAATGTGCACAGAAGGGCTAAGCGTGATACTGTATAACCGCACTAGCAATTAGAGCTACTTTCAACTTTTTTGCTTGTGCATTCGGTTCTTAATAAACGTGTCAGTCGCGAGATAATGAATGACTGAATAGTGTTTAACGCCCGTTTTTGCTACAGAGGCACCACAGGCGATGGACATTGACGATACATGAGATGAATTGATATATTGGGAAAGGATTTATTTTTAAAGAAGGAATCGTTCCAGGCCTAAGTTTAGGGTACCTCCCCGGCATTTGCCATTTATGAGGACTGAGGAAAACCTGGAAAAACCTCAGTCAGGAAGGACGGTCCTGGCGGTATTCGAACCCAGACCTCCCGCTCACGAGTCCGAGACTTAACGACCTCGGCCACCCGTGGCGGTATCGCGAGATAGCAGAGTGTGTGTGAAATTAAACCTGTTGACTTGTTTTGCATTAATTATTAGTTGTTTTTTTTTTTTTTTTTTGAGTAGTGTTTAACGCCCGTTTTTACTACTGAGGCACCACAGGCGGTGGACACTGGTGATACATGAGATGAAATGATATATTGGGAAAGGATATTCTTTTGGAAGGAAGCGTTCCAGGTTTAAGTTTAGAGTACCTCCCCGGCATTTGCCAGTATGATTGAGGAAAACCTGGAAAAAAACCCGGTCAGGGAGGACGGTCCTGGTGGGATTCGAACCCCAGATCTCCCGCTCACGAGTCCGCACCTTAACGACCTCGGCCACCCGTAGCAGTAAATAATTATTAGTTCCAATATTTTGAGCGGGTATGTATAAAACTAATATCTTATATAACTAATATATACATATATTATAACATAGTGTTTTTATTTTGAATACTGAAGTAATGGTTTTCTGCACAATGTAAAAAAAATATATAATAATAATAATAATAATAATAATAATAATAATAATAATAATAATAATAATAATAATAATAATAATAATAATAATAATAACAATAATAATAATAATGTTAAAAATATAAGGGTGACGCATATATATTCTTGGGTAACAATCTGGCATTTGACTGAAAAATCATTGAACCACATTGAGATAGACCGTTTAAAGTGGGACACACTATTGGTTATCACCGTTCCATTTGCATTAAGACAATGTTCATAGTTCATAATGAAAGGCAGACGAACTACTCCTTTCTTAGAATAGTTTGTATTCAAATATTCTACCAAATTTAAGGACAAGAAGTGTACAGTAAACATTAAAATGTAACATTTTTTTCTGTTTATAGCTGTCATATATCTAAAGATAACATTAACGGAAAAGTTGAATATTAATTAGTTGTTTTATTTACCCCAAATGACAACGATTGCGACAGTTGTTAAGACGATATGCACGACGACAAAGGTGGTTGCTAAAGCAATTGTTGAATTCGAACGAAAAGGCACACGCGTATTTTTTTTAATCAGCAAAACCTTTCCAAAGGCAAAAGAGCACAAAGCACCCTGAAAACAACGGCATTGCATGGATCATTACGTTTGGGACGTTACTAAGTCATTAAATAAATCATGTACATACATATGTAGGGCGAAAGAGGAGGGGTGCTGTGCAACTTTAGGGTATAGGAAGCTTAAATCGAATCCAAATAATGACATGCGCACCGTTAATTGGTCTGGCTGGAAGACAATTGTATAGCTGCCGTAAAAACATTTACAATTAATGTATTCTGTGGAAATTGGTACTGCATGAATAATTAGGTGCCTGGCTTTGCCGCTAGCAAGATGGTACCCGGATGAAAAGATGGCAGGTTTAGAGGGGTGGGAAGTTGGAATTTGCAACTAGCCGACATGACTGACTGACTGATTGACAGACTGACTGACTGACTGACTGAACTGACTGACTGACTGACTGACAAGCTGGTTGGTTGGGTAGCTCACTGACTACTGGTTATAGAAAATATTTTCCTCATATTGGCTTGATGTGTGGAACTGATGGTTATATAAACAGTCTGTCTATAGACATATCCATTGAGAAGGCAGTTGCTGGTAGCTCTGAGTCATCAGTCGTGCAGTAGGTGGGTGAATATTTCATGACAACGCTCGTTCAGCGCTGCTGTCGGCACCGCACCGCAACCAAAGCGCCCGCCCGACTCGCTATTTGTTCGACCCAACCCAAATGATGGACACTGCCAAACCAAGGAACAAGCAGACTATGAACTGGCAGCAATCAGAACCTGTTGCCCAAGCTGGTCTTTTATTTTATCGCTTCTTATATGATCAATGTTCATAATACTGGCACTTCTTTTATCTAGTAATGGGACTCGTTCACAATCATCATTTTAACAAATTGGAAAAGTTTATAATTACGTATATAAAATATATATTATACATACAAACGTTTTGGTAAATATTTTAAATTAAAATACACAATTACCTTTCCACACCTTTCCTGTGAAAACTTCTTACAAAAGTTGCTTCAAGATTGAACTGTTTTTCTCCTTTAATATTAACTGTAGTAAAAATGTCGAAATTAATATTTCCAAGAACAAGAACGCTATCTCCCTACTTTTTTGTTTAGTTTCCAGCTTTTCACAACATTTATCCACTGCAGATCTGTGGAACTCGGAGTTGCTTTTCAACTGTTGCTTTCAGTTAGACATTGGATTGACATAATAATTGGGAAATGTTTAAAGCATTTCTTCATACTAATAAAGAAAATGCCTGGTTAGTAATGCCTGCTGTATATCTACTTTTTTATTAGTACATTTCTTTCACATCCCCGGAAATTAAACTTACGTTAGGAGTAAATTTTAAGCCCTAATTTTAATTCACAGATTTCATTAAGTGTAAATGTAAATGTATATTAAAGAGCGTCCACTACAGCCTCAGCCTTTTACATGTCCAATCTAATAAGAAGATATTTCTCCACTTATTCACATTGGAATGAATTTTTTCCATATATACCACAAGCTTAGACGTGTATTTCTACATAAAATCGAATGATATCGAATGCGCATTATAATATGAAAACCACAAATGGATGTTTTTAATGTCGCCACTTCTGTCCATTCGGACTTCGTGGGATTCTGCCCCAATCTGCCGAAAGCGTGATACATTTTCCTAAGAATGAAGATGACGATGTTTATGGGTAGTAATTGATAATAATTCGCTCAGAAGACTTTGTAGCCGTAAGAACTTAGGAAAACTCCTAAAAATTCTCAGTCTGGGAACTAGTTTTGGCAGCAGTTAAATGCTACCACTATGTTACTGCGGTGGTCAATAAATATAACTTGAGTAAAATACTTCTGTTTGTTTAAAGAGCATTCTTGTCATTATTTTATAGCGGAATTTAGAGTTACATGTTGGATATACTCAATAAATCTGGTGTAGCTTTCAATACACTAAAATATAAATAGACATCTCACAGAAATATCGTGGAATGCTCACCACCGCTATTCCTGGTCACACAAGAATTCACAATTGGACAGAAATAGAAGAGGTGGTCGTGTAGAGCCTGTCATAAAAATGTTCCAGGAACATTGGATATCCAGGTAGTGTTTAACCTGGATATCCACTGCCAAGTTGAACCTCATAGCGGTGTAAGTGACTTATCCATTGACGGTCACAAGGTGTATCATTTCTTACCTTTTTACGGTGAGTTTTTATTTCATTGAGCGACATTAAATGAAAGCGCATACCTGAGATAAATTTTGTTTTCCTGCTATGGGCGAGTGCGCCGCTGTTTAGCCGGTTAGCCTGGAAAAAAACCCGCGCCGTGGGGAAAAGTATCGCTAATCGCACTGAATTAAGGACGTGAAGACTATTGCCATTAGCCATATTGCTCTCGTTTGAAAGTACATAATAACTTCACTATATAGGTAGACACGATGTTCGCCAATAGTTTGTACTAGAACATCATCATGTCCACGATTTACAGTCCAGAGTAGTGCGATAGTGAAACCGTGTTTTAATGATATTTAAATGATATCGTGTCTGTCAATTTATTTGTATAAACATTAAGTAAAGCTGAATTTCTACCCTCCCGTTTATTTTGTTGTCTTTCTTATTGATGGTAACATAATAAGAGACAAACGTTTACGTTAATATTTGTTAAAATAAATCCCATATAAATTAATTTAATAGCGGAATTTTATTAAGTGCATTGGAAATAAATTCATATTATCCATACTGTAGTCAGTAAATTAGTAGTGTCGTTCAATACGTTAAATTGAAATGCAATTCTCTGATTTCTAAATATACTAGTGATTAAAATCACCTTTTATAAATATTAAATAATGCAATTAAATTACAAAATACAAATATTATGTTTAGAAGAAATACACTACACGCATAGAAGCTCAAAATTATTAATCACTTATCATAAACCTAATGAACCAATTGTGAACACAGTTCAAGTCAAAAGACTAACATCTAAATAATGTGGGCAAACAAAACAGTAATCAAAAATTAATACCCATATTGGATATAAATTACTAAGTAACTTACCAGCAATATCCCCTTTTATCTTTTATAAAGGAATATTTACTAAGTACCGTTTCCATTTAATTGAGAAATATTTACAATTATTAAAAGATATAGTTGTTTTAGTGATACTATAATTACGTTACATCTAGCATTACATTAGCCACTATCCAATATATTTTAATTAAGATCGTAAGTTATTACTGGTATTTCAATTAAATTTACAATTTAAATGTTACGCCTTTACTTTGTTAATATTAAACCAGCACGTGTTTTTATTATAGAATAATTTGGTACGCAAAATACTTTACAGGATAAGTAAAACGTTAAACTATTAGAACTCCGATAAACATAAACATGCATGAATATTTATATTCCAGAGAATAACATAAGATTTACTCATGTTGATAGATTTGGGGACGATGGATCGGATTATTATAATACTTGGTATACTGATGTGTCCTTATAATTAAATATTTTAACAATTCCCTTAATTATCAAGAGAATGTAATTAATTTCAAAGTTATTTTTAATTATTTTTTCCTTGATATGCAGTTTTGTCAGAGAGTCTGATATTTAGCTGATACACAAGATTAATTATGTACTTTATCTGGCAAGACAAACTTTTGGGAGGCAGGAAGTCTAAAATTCATAAATGTTGGTCTATATGTCACTATACAGAATTTACAAGTTTTAAAGGAGCCTTGGGTTTGTTTATCTTTCACTGAAATAAATGTCTAGTTTTACTCCAGTACCTGTAAGAACGTTACACAAGTTGCGATTGGAACTACAAGAAAGTTTAGCTCATGTGAATGGGTATGTTGTGTAGATCACAAATATGTAAAACATAAGTGCCATTATCAATTATAATCATGTGATATTTCAATCATAAGGGATTACATATAACGTCATTATCACAATAAATTCACAATTTAAATATAAACATGTTGTTTCTCCCAGACGCAGTGACTGAATCTCTTCTTCTAGTTGACTCGCTCGGCACATGTCGTGACAGCTTCTATACTCATCTGAAGGTATGGTATACAAGGTCAATATTATCCCCTCTCGATGCACTTTCCTTTCAGTATTTTCATTTGCTGTATTTTCAACAGTTCAAGGGGCGCTGAAGTGGATTAAATAGCACATTCTCCTGAACGTCCTTCAGTTCAAACCATCGACAAGAAATTCAATTTCATTACTGCCGCGCATTATACATATTCGGTCCTGATCCCCCCGCCTTCGCAGACTTCATAAGATATCCCCTGGGAAATAGACGAATATGAAAACTTCATAAAAGTAGGTTGAAAACATCGATTTTTTTACGTTGAAATCCAATGTGGCTCTAAAGAATGCCTGAAGCAAGCGTTCATGAGGTGCTCCTACTGTATCAGGCGTTTTGTGCTTGTGGACACGTTCAGGCGCATAATATTTCACTAAGAGCCACCAACAACTCATGATCGCGAAACACAAATACAACAACGTATTCGCTAATTTTTCCATTTCGTTTCATTGCAATTGTTTACTGAGGGTGTGGAAAAGAATTTTGAGGAAATGCTGCAGATGCCACATCACAATGTTTGAGCATTTATACCTTAAATCTCTTGGAGACATGTCGCGAGTTGTGAAAATGTTCGTTTATCCAGTGTGAGAGCATGGCCACTTGTTGATTCACATAATTCCAAACTTTCAGGGTTTACTTGTGCTTCTTGAATTTGGTACATGAAGCAGATTATTAAATATTCACACCAACTCTGCTGTAGTCTCACAAATCTGATACAACTAAACATTTCAGTAATGATCAGAAACCGAGCGATTGCATCTCTAGATAAATGTTATTTTATGTGCTATAATTAACTCAGCATTTAATTGTATTCCCTTCCTCGTTTTTGCAGTTCATTTAACATTTAAATGTATTTCAATAAGATCTTGGTCTATCACACAAAAATCCTTAATCACCTAATGTATATACATAACTAATTTGAGCATATGCCGAGTAATCTGTAGCAAAAGTAGCCATGTGTTTAGTTAGTACTAGTTGTGGGATACTAATAGCGTTTAAGACTTTCATGGCCGGCGTTAGTATTGCTAAATTTAGGCAACTTTCCGGGCTATTATATTGTGGTCTTAAAACGCACCACAGACTACGGTATAACAGTCCGGAAAGTTGTAGTGTTAGCAGCCTAAAAGCTGTTTTATTTACATCAAATTGCAAACAAGTTTCTCAGCACGTATGCTACAGCACCATGTAGCAATGCTATGCACTGCTGTTCAAGTGTACATACCTGTTTATCCTTAATGCCAAGTACATAAAATTCCGCAAAGGTAAAGTTTATATCCTTTTGCAAAAATCAGATGAAAAACAAGACTTTTAACATTGATTCCTATACATTATTTATACCAATATTGATAGATACATGGAAGTGCTTCTATCACATTTTGGACGTTTCCCCGTAGTTCTGGAATTAGTATAATTCTATATAACGTATTACTTATATAGGATTTCAAATTATGGAAAGGTTAGAGAAGCATGAATTGACTTAACACTTCCATACCACGACATAGATGCTCTCGGGAAGTTCATTTGATTTATTTTCGGACGCTCTTTTACATCTCAGGTCATCAACGTCCCATTCAACTCAGGGCCTGAAATTGCCGACAAATTTTACTCAGAGGCCTCTCATTCAGGCTTGAGATTCTTTTTGGTGCTGTAAATGTACGACACGGGACCCACGGCTTTACTTCCCTTCCGAAGGAAGCCATACTTAAGATTTTTACGCCCGAAAAAATCCATCGGTCCTGGCCGGGCTCGACCCCGCGTTCTTGGGTTTTGCAGGAAGAGGTTTCAGCTTTAGCTTTAGCTTTAGCTCAGCTTGGGATCAGGCTCATCACTGGATGGTAAGCAAAATATTCGAAGGGGTTCACGTTTTCCAAAAAGTGGACGAATCGGTTTCTACGGTAGCGTTTAAATCTCGTTCCAAATGCTTGTCCCCGCATACGGCATCCTGATAAACCGCAACCGTTCCCTGCTCGGTATTCTATGTGAAAACATTGGGGAGCGTAAACTCTCGGTTTTAGGTACAGTTAATAATATTCACCAGTTCGAGAATCATACACTGTACTCTTCTCTATTACCGGAATAAACGCAAACTCCTCCGTGGGTTCTCCGTTGCTTTCGTTGCGATATTAGGAGAGGCTATGAACGCATACCAAATATCTCATTTTAGTGACAGTCACTGTTATTTGCCTCGCAAAACTATTCTTTGGGGAGAAAATTTCGAAAACCGAAAAGTTATGCTGAGGTAAAATGATCCATAAACATGTTGCTGACCATCGTCATGGAAAAGAGGTTTTGTTTAATGCAGTCAATGAGAACTACTTCAGCAAATTTATTAGAGCAAACTTTCCACTTCAACAACTTTTCTTTACTGCCGCCGCGTCCTCTTGCGTCTAAAATACACCTGCTTTGAAAGTTTCCGATGCAGCTCATGCATATAATAATACCCTCTACTGGTTGGTTCTTCTGTTTCATGTTTTAACCGCTACACCATGGGTGCATCTTGAACGACCACGCTAGTGCTAATTATTTCGTCCGTTCATTTTTGCTCGTATCTCTGATGAAATGTCATTTTTTGTTTTGATATGTGATCTCCCACCTGAAAATGATTTGCGAGCTGCGCTGCGAGTTTGTTTGCGTAAAGATTGTCGTACACTGGAGAAAGGTTGAAATGACACATGAAAGGTGTCATGTTAATGGATCTGCGATATTTGACTACAGTCGGCAGCACTTTCAGGTATCTGTAGCTGTTCTTTGTGTAAAGTATCGCCATATTATGGCTTTTAGTGTCCTGATGAATCGCTTACTCATCGCAAACTTTAACTTTGATTTTGGTGATAAAGTACGCCACATCATGTTTCTTTATAAAAAAACTGAAATACTTTGTTGGTAAAATCTGTTCCTTTGTCCGTTTCAACTGGGAAATCCGTCTTAATTGCAAAATATTTTAGCAAATGCGGGTGCAAGTTTTACCTGTTTTTGAATTTAGAGGCACTGCTTAACTTAAGAAATACGTCAATGACCGTCAAAATGTAGGCGTATAGTTTGTTGAATTCCTTTAAACTATTTAATGCGCTAAGGCCGGCCTCCCAATGATCGTCAAGTGATAACATTTTTTGGGAAACCGCATTTTTGCCGGTTTGTGCAACGTATAAATATCCTGGCTACGAAGAAAGGTCTAATGACTCTCTCAGAAATGCCCATGATTTTGTAAAGTTTTCCACCGTTCCAAGACGAGCATAGCAGCTTACTTTAGAGTAGTATTTAATTTAAAATTTTCTTATAGTTTTCCAATTAATGTCTATTTTCTGTCTTGGCCTGAGTTCGTAGCAGGCGTTGATGTTGAGAGTTCTTTTAACCTTTACGGTATCATCGGAACCTCTCATTATTCGGTTTTCACTCCAATTTCTTTTTTTAACAATGTTGTCATCCCTGTCATTATCCTCGTCGCTACCAGTGACATCGATGCGTTATGAGTGAGGCTCTTTCAGTTGTGATACAAAGACAAAGTAGTGGGCTGATTATACCTCAAAATTTGACACTTTTCTACCTGAAACATTTTAAGTTAACCCATTGCCTCATCTGCATGGTTAAGTTCGAAATAGTTTTGTCTATAACGTGGTTTTTTCGAACTTTACGGCTGCCTTGCTTACCGTATTTCATCATTCGAACTTCATCACAAGTTTCTTCGCCAAAGTTCCTAAAATAGGTATTTAAAACGTAGGGAGAAATCCGCCTTTTAGAACCAAAATTATCTTCTTCTTTAATGAAAACTTCCTGTCTTCCACGACGGTTTATGTTTATTAAACGACTCAATCAATTTCTCGAAAGGTGCGCGTTGTATCGCAACAAGTTTAGCAGGCACTCGAAAAAAGCTCTTATCAGTTCGGGACTGGCGGTTTTGCTTTACTTAACTGGGGTGCATCATCGTGTTTATTCGTTGTTGTAGGAAGTTATTTTATGTCGCTGCACACGTGCTTTAGCCATGTCTGTAAATGATAAATAAGCGTTAACGCAAAGGAAACTGTATATATATATATTGGAATGACTTAGCAACTGTTTTACAAAAACAAATTTTCCACACATGGAATGTTCGACCATCTGCATGGTGCTTAGAAATCTAATTCTTTGCAATGTTAGGGTTAATGTTTTCAACTTCCCTTTCTAAGTTGCTGTCTAGATCTTCATTTCTAAGCATTTACTGGGATGTATGCGCTGAAATTTTGTAGTGTTGTCTACGCTTTTGCCCATGTCCTCGCTCATTTCCACGCACTTACCCGGAATTTGCAGCTTGAATTTTATATTATCGTTTTAAGCGCCCTGCTGGCTGAATTAAACTCGTGCCAGGCATTGCACAAGCGCTTCATGGCAGTAACTTGTTTCGCGGTACGGAGGAGTGTTTTTGCTCTTAAGAATGTTACATTTAGGCACACGCTTCGTACCGGCCAGTTTAGGATTTTTATTAACAATCACATTTTCGCCTGCATCATACAAGTGCTTAGCGGACGCCTTCTTCAGAGGAAGTATCATGTGCCATGGCAGGTGCAAGTGTTTTATCGGTTTCTTTACCAAAAGAAAGGAAGAAGCAGGATGAGGAAAACAGCGATGGTAACGTGGATAATGACCAAACATTATAAAAGAAGAAACTATTGGATGCAACCGGTAAGAAGAGAATAGGGAGAGAGAACATTATCTTTGCCCAAAAGGATGAAAATTAAAAATGCGTAAACTATAAAATTAGACTAGAAGAATGTAGAAAACGAAGAAGGGGCTTGGATGATGGAAATAAGAAGGATAAAAGGAGGAAGAGATGCGGAGAAGATGGTATATTAGCTGGAGGAGACGAGAGACATATGGATATTAAAGTAAGTATAAGGAGAGAGAAGTTAGAGAAAATGTATAGAAGAAGATTCAGAGAGCTGGGAGATGTAAATGGCGTGATGAGAGTGAAGAATGAAGATATAAGAAATTATAAAAGATTTTTTTGGTTTATTTACGGACGCTCTTTAACATCACAGGTCATCAGCGTCCCATTCTATTCAGGGCGTGAAACGGCAGACAAATTTTGCTCAGAGGCCTCTCTTTCAGGCTTGAGGTTCTTTTTCGTGCCGTAAATGTACGACACGGGACCCACGGCAACACTTCCCTTCCGAAGGAAGCCATACTTAGAATTTTTATGCCTGAAAAAATTCATCGGTTCTGCCCGGGATCGAATCCGCGATCTTAGATAATTTAAGAGCTGATAGATGTAAGCTATGTGACGATGGTGAAGAATGAAGAAAGAAGAATTTACGGAAGAAGAGCTAATAGTGGAAGGTACAAGTTGTGTGACGACGGTGGAGAATGAAGAAAGAAGGAATTATAGAAGAGGAGCTAAAAAGCTGGATGAAATAATTTATGTGATCGTGTGAATAATGAACGTAGAATAATTCATAGAAGAATATTTAAAGAGTTGGAAGGAGTAAGTTTTATGACGGTGGTGAATAAGGAAAAAGAAGAATTCACAAAAGTTTTTAGGGAGCTGGAAGATGGAAGTTTTGTGACGGTGGTGGAGAATGAAGAGAGAATAATTTATAGGAGTAAATCTCAAGACCTGGAAAACGCAGGTTATGGGACGGTGGCGTAGATGAAAGAAGATTGGGAAGTAACAACATTGACGAAATCTTGACAACAATGACTATAATAACCTTACACACAACAACAATAAATGCCAGTAACATTGAGCTACAATATGACATTAACAACATCAATGAGACGGCGAAGAAGAGAGAAGACGGGCATGTAGTAGACAAAATAAAGACAATCTAAACAACTCTGACAATAATTACCAAAATAATCCATAATAATGAGAACTATAAATACCTACAAATTATAAACAATAACATGACAGGACAACAACGCATCAATCAACAAATCTATCACATGAACGCATCAAAAATTAGTTCTTTTAACAACAGCAAAAGTACCTCTTTGGACTCTAATTTGAACAAGGACAGACCGATGACCGGACGGTAGAGTGGAGACGGCGAAGAGAGGATCGCTGTGAAAATGAAGGTAGGACTATAGAGGATTAGGTAATGGATGGAACAGCCACAGAGGGAAGAGTAAGAAGAGGAAGTATGGAAGCTACAAAGGAAGAAATGGGGGTTTATAAAATGGTGTTAAGTGCAAGAGTATAATTTATGATGGGTAAATAGCGTAGTTATTGATTAGTTTATTATGAAGTTTGAAGGAGGTGTAATAAAGTTATTACAGGAGTGAAAAACGAAATGATTAAAAAGCGTTAGGTATTTTGATATAACCATTATTTAGCTATTAAGCAGTTTGGAATGAACTGAAATATGGTGATTAAAAGTGACTTTGAGAATGGAAGGCAAAGCGAAAGAAAAGAAGGCTTAAATGGTTTTCAGTAATAACTTAAACACTCGGGGGTGAAGTGATGTGTAGTTTTGATTAGAGAATAGAAATTGAACTTAAGTAAACAAATAAAAGTAAAGTGTAGTAGAATACTTATAGAGTGTAAATATTTTACAAATTAATAAAGGGAATATATTGACCAAGCAACAGGAAATATAATTAACAAATAACAATTAATAATCAACAATTAATAATCAATCAAAATTGTTAATTAGTATAATTATTGGCTTAAGAGTGCTGGATACCAGCACTGTAACCATCGGTTTCCGACGGACGGTAGTTTTAAGTTTTAGTTGTGGTAGTTTTAGCTTCAGTTTCAGTTTTTAATTTAAGTCTTAGTAGTTAAGTTAAATTATAGCTGACTACTAGTTATAGATCTGTTTGCTGGCTTCCAGTTTATGTATTATTTGTATTTTACTTTCGGTTTGTTTGTTTTTGTTTAATTAGTTATAGTTATAATCTATACAAGAACAATGTAAGAGAGATGCAAAAATGTAATAGACTATAGAAACTGTAATATATGTGCTGATATAGGGATCTAGGAGCCAGGACGGAGTATAGTATTTCTGATTTTATATTATTATTATTATTATTATTATTATTATTATTATTATTATTATTATTATTATTATGTAACTTCATAGATGATCTTTCTTGATGCCACTATCACTAAGATTATTGCGTTGTATTATATTGCTTCTTGCTTCCCATTATAATCAGGTAGGTTTGTTGAGCTGTGAAATCCAGCATTGGACACATTTTCTAAACTTATGAAGTATGCTAGGCTCTGTTGCTCACTGTTGAATAACCCAGAGGAAACGTGTAACTTGAGGTGTGCTGTAAATGTGTACAACTGTGGTGCTATAAGTGAATAGTGACAAGAGAGGTAAAGATAACCGTACAACGAATATGCTACTGTGATACATCATGCTGGAAAATTCCTTTAGCATACAAAATGCTCGTAAAAAACAATAACGAATTGAATAGATAACCGATACACTTATATAACAAGAAGTAGTTAAGCTACATAAGCATCTGCATTGCACAATTTTTACATATGTCCTTTGATATTAATATATGTGTAAATATTAGCATGTTATTTATGCAGTGATAACTACATAACTTACTACAAAATTCTAATGTATAACCATAGCTATGACAGAAGATGTAAGTACATTTCCGTCCGACCGCCACGGGTGGCCGAGGTCGTTAAGGCGCGGATTCATGAGCGGGAGGTCTGGGGCTCGAATCCAGCCAGGACCGTCCTCCCTGACTGATGTTTCTTCCAGGTTTTCCTCAATCCTCATAAATGGCAAATGCCGGGGACGTGCCCTAAACTTAGGCCTGGAACGTTTCCTTCCTTAAAAATTCCTTTCCCAATATATCATTTCATCTCATGTATCATCAGTGTCCGCCGCCTGTGGCGCCCCTGTAGTAAAATGGGCGTTAAACACCATTAAAAAAATCCGTCGGTCCTGGTGCTCCAGTGGTAAACATACTTGCCTCATAGACCCCTTACAAAACATGATCCACAACTTTAGAAAGTTTACCTTATTTAATATTGTGGTCTCTGTAATGAACCGAGTGTCTCTTTGATTGAAATAACCGTTAGAACATCAGGTTGAAGGTTGTTTATTAGCCCATCTCAGTGAAGTTTGAAAACAGTAATTCTGCTCAATGGAAATTGCAGGTCTTCCATGCTCATTGCTCATTTCATTTCTATTCATTTTAGAGACATTTATGAAAACATAAATGCAGTGCTAGAAGCAATTCAATAGACACAATGTATATAAATGGAACATGTGTAAAGACTGAAGTCATAGTATGCTGATATATATGCAAAGGATGTTTACAAAATTCTGCTGCTTCCTGATCTCATGTGGTAGTCAAAATACGGCAGAACATTGTATCATATGTTATTGGCAGTCAAGGAGCGATTTTATAGTAGGAGAAAAACATATTCAGCACACCCCATATGTTCACTGAAAAATACGCTACTTCCACCTCTTCCTACAATGCTTACCTGCTAAAAGTTAAAAAATAATTGGGAATGCTAATTCAAAAGAAGTTTTACATCTCAGCAGCAATACTATAGCGGTACTTAGGGATTATTTTTTTTATTTATTTATTTATGGACGCTCTTTAACATCTCAGCTCATCAGCGTCCTAATCAACTCAGGGCGTGAAACGACCGACAAACTTTGCTCAGAGGCCTCTCTTTCAGGCTTGAGGTTCTTTTTCATGCGGTATATGTACGACACGGGACCCACGGCTTTACTTCCCTTCCAAAGAATTTCATATTTAGGATTTTTACGCCCGAAAAAATTCATCGGTCCTCCGGGTTCGAACCCCTGATCTTGGGTGTAGGAGGGAAGTATGGTAACCACTCCACCACCAGGACTGACAGGTACTTAGGGAGGCAACAGACAAGAGAACTATTGCAGGGTCAAATATTTGAAGATGCTTTGAGTGGGTCCAAATTGGGAGCTTTGAGAAGTTTCAAAACACTTTGTATGAACTTCCTAGATAAATAAATAAAGGTTTGACTACCCATAAGGAATGCAAGAATGCAGGCTGCATATGAAGGAATTGGTTGTGGCATGTTATTCAATTCCAAACTTTGAATTTGCTTTGAAAGTTTTTCTTAATTAATCTATAAGATTGGTGTCAATAAAAAGAATAGTAAAAGATTTCGTCAGGACTTATTTTTATGAAAAAGTGTTACCAGGGCTTCTGGAACCATAGCATCTAACAATAGTGCATGATGACAGACCACTGCTGGATGGCATCCTTTAAAAGCTAATAAAAGGGAATGAAATAAAACCAATTGCTTTGTGTTCTAGCTTCCAGTTCTGTGCACTAAACCTACTTTCCATTTGTAAATATTATTGTACGACCCTATTTCACATGTGTGTTAATTCATATTTTGTAACAAATAATCGCACATTTATATTACAAATTCTGATATGTGTGTTTGTTTTCATCATTTCTACACATTAGCTATAACTCAAAATCTAAATGTAATGGAATAAAACTGAAGACACTTCCATTATCAGCACGAAAATAAAATAGGAAAACTTAGATTTATATCAGGAAATTAAATTATGTTTCATATTGTTGAGTAGTGTGATGTAACATCAGAGAAGAAATGAAATATTAAATGTGCGCTTAGAATCTGTTGACATCGAGGCAAAAAATGTACAAAAATAAAATATACAGAATGTTTCAGAACTCGGCATCACAAATTTGCAGGATTACAGACAGATCATAGCCAAAACTTTTTATATAACGAACTTGTGTTCCACGTGCTCAAAATTATAAAATAATGTGAAATTTATGACGCTGGATGTTAGTCAGAAGTACGTGGAATTCAAACGATTCATGCCTCAAATGTATTGTGCTAAATGTTTATTTGTGCCCCCTTTGTAAAGAAACCTTGGAGACAGTCATTGGTTATTAATGTACAATGATACGGGCTGTTTTGCTAACGATTTGCTTCTGGCAAACGTGTGCACGCCACTCATAAGAGCGTAAAGCAAAGGTACCTGTTGCGAAGCAAAAAATAAATATGAGAAACAAAAAACTATTTACTAAATTTAACTTTACATAAAAGAAGCTATGTGGTGGAAAATAATGTTGCAATAAAAAATTCTTTCTTTGGTCTATGTTTAAAAATAAAAAATTATATTAGAAATAACATGGTTTACCGGATAGAGCGCATGATCGCTCTATTGGTACCACAATGTCATATTCTGTTGGAAACCCTTTACCTGGCAGGACTCCATTTTCGAAAACAGCGCAAAATCGCCAGACAATATAGGGAGAACATGGTTAGTGTCTCCTACGCATAAGTGTGAAAAACCAATTAACTATAGCAACTGCATCAGAGCGAGTTATATAACACAATCATATAAAATAAAATAACACACTTAGGGAGAGGTGAGGAAAGAAAAGGCAAAGCAAAGGGAAGGTTTGCATTTCTCACGCGTGTAAGAAATGTTTAAAAAGGCAAAAGCTATAAGGAAGAAACTAAAGAATATATATTCAGCGTATTATACTTCTGCCTCAGATAACTTCAGCATATTTTATTTTTTTTTTAACTATAAAATATGGTGAAATGTCTATATTCGTTGTTTCTAGACTTGAGGTATAACTATGCGGAATGGAGTACGAGTAATGGATGAGTAGTAGTATAAGTACCAGGCTTTTTAATTTTTTATTATTTTTGTATTTAATTTTATACAGTATTATAGTTTTTAAATATTGTTTTAAGTATTTTTAAATATTTTTTCAGAATGTCTTTTTTATTGCAAAATTACTTTTTTTTAAAGGATTGAACTTTATTGTATTGCACACTTGTAGAACCCAGTTACCATGAAAACAGTTAATAATGTGCAGTTTTTTCTGGGATATTAGGCATTCCTGTACATTCCTCGTTTCTTATATCTTATATTTTCTTCTCTTCTGTGCTCTTCTATTCATATTCTTGTCCTCCTTTTTCTTTACTTTTTCCTGCAATCGTAAGTATTGTTTCATTTTTACTTAATTTTATTTTATTGTGTCACATGACAATGCTTGCTCTCGTGCAGTTTCATTGCTTTTGCCGACGTGGGGGTGGGAGACACTAATGATGTTCTCCCGATATGCCATCTAGCGATTCTGAGCTGTCCCGAAGTCCTGACATATCAAGAATTTCTAATAGGATATGACATTTTAGTACCAATAAAGCAGCATCCTCTTTATCCGGTAATACATGTTATTGCTAATAAAAATTTTATTCATAAATATAAACCAAAGAGTGAAAATATTTTGAAGCAACATAACATCATTTTGCACACGTTTTAACCAATTAATATAGTATTTTTTTTTCAAAATATACATTTGATTTATAAAACTAAATCTAAATGTGAATATATACTTTTTGATTGCAACATAAATTCTTTTTGCACAATATAAATTCTTTTGCAAATTTAATTATTGTAAATAATTTTATGTTCCCCAAGTTAATATTTAATTTCTCGATGTGTTCTCTTGTTTTAAAAGTTTACAAAAAGTGGAAATATCTCTTGTGATTACGCCACAACATCTTTACCCAACGTAACTTATTTTATATTTTTTGCAAAAATAAATATTCTTTTCTTTCTAATATTTATTTTTTGTTTCTCAATATTCACTTTCGGTTTATAAAAGTAAATAGAAAGGAGATATGCATTTTGTCTACATAATACCTTTTCTTTTGCAAAGCTAAATATTGTAAATATTTTCTTCAAAATTAATATTATGTTTCTGTTGTACATTTTTTGTTTATAAGAGTAAACCAAATAGTGATTTATTTATTTTAATATAACATATTTCTGCACCAAATATTTTTTTTTGCAAAGTTAAATATTGCAAATATTTTTTTCGTTTTCAAAGTTAATCTTGTATGTTTTGAATTTTATTTTAGTCTATAAAATTTACTCAAAAAGTGCATATATGTTCTTTGATTGCAACATAGCATCTATTTGCACAATATACATTTTTTGCAATGTAAAATGTTGTAAATATTTTTCTTTTTAAATTAATATTGACTCTAATATGAATTTTCGTTTATAAGAGCAACTAAAAGCTGAAAAATGCTTTTGATTGAACATAACATCTTTTTTATAAGAAAACATCTATTTTTGCAAAGTTAAGTGCTGAAGGTTGTTTGTTTCGTTTTCAAGTAATTTTTTTCAGTACAATATGATTTTTATTATACAAATAAAACAAAGATTTAAAATATTATTTGGTTGTAACATAACATCTTTTTGCGCAACATAACTTCTTTTTTGCATAGTTAAGTAGTGTCAACGATTAGTTTCATTTTTTTTTTTTTTAGTAAAGTTCTAATATTTGGCAACTTGTACAAGTATGCATTTGCACTGTGGTAGATCTTTGAAAAGTCTGCCAGGAAGAATGAAATAAAATGGATACCAATACTTCCAAACGGCTAGCGGCAGCAAAAAAATTAATGCAGAGCGATAGCTCGCACTTCACGCTGTGTAGCGGCTTTACAGTAGCCACTTTCCTAAAAACAAAGTAAACACACGCATATTACTGTGCAAGAAACTAAAAGTTCTATGATATTTATTATCATTAAAAAGTAAAGAAATGTATGAAAAATGTGCAAATAAATAAGAGGCAAAGAAAATAAAAGAATAAATAAGTGGGAATGAATCAATCAAATTTCGGCAACCAGAAAACCTTCAAATTATGTAATATAAATAAAAATGTATTTTCAAAATATAACAAACCACTACCTACACTGCCATATTTGATCATAAATACCCCACCAAAATAAAAAAAAATAATGTTGCGTAACCATAATAACATATGTACTATACCATATATCAAAACAATGAAACATTACCAACACAAAATAAATGAATTACCTAATAGGAGTTAGAAGAACAATATTAACAATTTCCAAATATCTAACACGTAAATAACATTCACCTAGGAAAGCCATCATATTAGTTAAAAAACTACGCCACCATAAAACATTCATATTACTAGAAATAATAGAAAATATATATTTAAAAATGTAACACCTACAACCACTCCCTGCCCCATCCATGAAGACATTGTTTACCAACCACGTAAATAGTGAAGCAAAGGGCAGCAAACGATATAACACATGTAATACTACTCTTCACTTAATTGTTGACAAATAATACATGGTCATATATAATGTTTTACATTAATTCTTTAATTCATCTATGCACGTACTTTCAAATTATTAATGTTGTTTGTACTTGTATATTGTCATGTGTGTACTTGCAAATTTCACATTATATTTATATTTGATGAACATCTATGTAAAAATAACAGTTAAAAACCACGAACTATTCAGGACTGCGGACACAGTCCATCCACGCGTTTTATTCTGATCAAATATGTTACTTCTGTTCATCTTCTCCGCCAATCACAATCCTTCATATTTCCACCAATCACGTCACTTACTTATCAACTTTTTACTCCTTACATTCCATCAGTTAATTCAGTAGCTCGCTGACTCCCTACGTGTGAACATCAGTTAAGTCATTTTTTTTTGTTTTAATAATTAAAAACGTATGAAGTTGCACAATAAAACTTGTGTATACTTGATAATTAATAAGTCCAGATAACTACCCGAATGTTTATGGTAAAACACCAATTGCATTACATCCTACCAACAGCCATTATCTTCAACCGGAGTATTTGATTTTAGTACGAGAAACGCAGCGTGAGAGGAAAAACAAAACAAAATCTTCGGCAAGAGATATTTAAAATGTGTTCAGTTACCTAATTTTTTTCAATGAAATTATGTGGAACATTAGTAGGCTTATAAAAGACATGGTACCTCGGTTGTAACGGCAAAGATTCCTCAAAGCTGTTCAGACTGCTCCTCAGAAACTTGCCTTGCTTGTAGCATAACCGGTTTTTTGCTTTAACATATTACAATCTGTTAATCTTGATTTCACCTGCCCGACAGTATAGAGCCAGATGTCCTTTTAGTACTCTGCGAGTTTCACTTTGTTGATGACGTCATACGGCCTTGAGTCACACCTGCGTGTACAAACTTGCTTTGCAAAGTACTCTCCAATGTGCACCACTATCAGTAGTACTGAGAACCTAGCGGAGCAGGCAACATGATCCGCGGTTAACTTGTTCAAAATCGGTAAAATAAAAAAAACTGACACCGAATGTTTGCGGTAAATGTGTTTAAATCTGCCTACTTCCTGCGTGACTTACCCGTACAGCAAGAAGGCTTTGAGACTTCTGGTGTGGTAAGAGCTGCAGTCTCTGCAGAGCGACAGCGGAAAGAGCCGAACTCCCCAGTCCCGAACGAGACCGTGGAGTGGGAATAAGTAAGACCTAAAAAGAGACCTTAATAATGGGAATGCAAATTGTTATTTGTTTGCGTGTCATATGAATGAGAAAGTGTAAGTGTAGTGCAAAATATATATAAAATGAGTACATCGGTACAGTTTGTATGCCTGGGATGTGGCAAGGAGTATAACTGCAACAGAAATCTAAGACAGCATGTTTCTAAAGTACACCCGGAAGCGTTTAATGTTATCGCACCTGTTCTAAAAAGATAGCAATCGAGTGCATCAAAACAGTTCCCATGCCTGGAATGTGGGAAGGAGTATATCTACAATATAAAGCTGAGACAGCATGTTTTTAAATAACACTCGAAAAAGTTCAGTTATCGCGCCCATTCAAAAAGGCAGCAATCGTGCTCCGGTCACTGTGAAATCTGCAGCAAGAAGTTCAATTATAAAAGGAATTTAAAACGCCATCAGCGAGATTACCATGGTGAGGGCTCGGCTAGAAAGAAAACAATGACCTGCAGCTCGAGTATTCAGAAGCAACAACGAACTTCCATTATTTGAGCATTTAAAATTAGTACATGAAATAAAAGTAAAATCGAAAGAATCTCAGTTTTCATACTTTGATGATTTTAAAAACCGAAAGCAGGAAATTGAGGAGGAGTCGATGTTTATAGCAAAATAGGGCTCTCATATTGGTTTTAACAATACTGTAAGTCATTTATGGATATCATCGTTCAGGCAATTTTGTTTCTAAAGGTAAAGTATCAAACACGTAAAATTGCAAGGAAGAAATAAAATCAGTGGTGTATGTTCTGCAAAGATACGAGTCAGGCAAGCTGGAGATGGAAAATGCCTGGTCACATTTGTCTCAGCTCATGCTGTCATCAATATGACTTAAGTCACTTGGAACTATCAGAAAAAGAGACAGTATAGCTGAAGACATTGGAAACAAAATTACTTTTCAACCCATATTGGACAAAATTGGAGATTCTGTGTCAGATACTAAATTACAAAGAGTTCATCTATTAACCAGGCAGGATTTATATAATTTTGAACGATGCTATGATTTGTGCTTCTCATCCGTCAGACTTCAAAGTGATGGGACTAGTGCTGAGGCATGGGTACATGAAATGAACTCCAGTGACAGCCCCTATCTGTTGTTTTATAAACCACAAGATATGGTCAGTGACACCTACCCAGAATTAAAAGACACAAATATTGTTTTGGGTTTTTTTTTCTTTTTGTTTTATTTTCTTTCTTTCTTTCTTTCTTTTTTTTTTTTTTTGTTTATTTATGGACGTTCTTTAACATCTCAGATCATCAGCGTCCCATTCAAATTCAGGGCGTGAAACGAGCGACAAATTTTTCTCAGAGTTTTTTTTTTTTTTTTTCCATGCTTAAGGTTCTTTATCTTGTCGTAAATGTATGACACGGGACCCACAGCTTTACTTCCCTTCCGAAGGAAGCCAAACTTAGGATTTTTACGCCCGAAAAAATCCATCGGTCCTAGCCGGAATCGAACCCGCGATTTGGGTTTAGGAAGTAAGTATGGTAACCGCTACATCGCCAGGACCGACAGATTTTGTTTTAATTAGAATGAACAAGGCACAGGCGAACTATTAAAAAAGTTTGGAAACAACTGTGTATGTATTGATGGAACGCAGGACTTAATACCTGTGGTTCCAAACTCTTAACACTACTAATAATTGATGACATGAGGCAGGGTTTCCATGCGCGTTTCTTATATCCAACAGCAGTGCTTTTCAGATGCTGTCCATATTTTTCCAGTGCATAAAGTTCGTAGTTGGAAATATAACAAATTTGCCCCATCTTAGCAGCAATATTGTATTACTGTCGCCGCCGCCATTCGGGGCTGTTACCGCAGCAGCAGTGTCGGAGCAATCGAGGAGTTCGGCTCTCTCCGCTGTCGCTCGGGACTGCAGCTCTTACCACACCAGCAGTCTCGGAGCTATCTTGCGTTCCTGTGTGGCATAACCGACGCCTCTTCCTTCAGTCGCTCCTGGACGTCGTCGTGTCAACATGGAGCGTTAAGGTGCTATAAGACTCTAACTCCGTCGTGACTGCACCTAAACCTCCTGCCTTCGACGATTACACCCCGCATCTTAGCCTATACTTGTAAGTACAATTTACATTATTTTTACATCATTTATTACCACACTACCTCCTTCAACTCCGTCGTGGCTACATCTATACCTGCCGTGGCGACCTTCGCCTATTACACGCCAGTATTTTGCCTGTCATATTTATAATTACCATCTACATATTTTTTATATTATTTTTACCGCACTCATTCCTTCAATCCAGTTGCTACCACTAGGTGAACTTCGCCTATTACACCCCGGCATCTTCGCCTATTGTCCTTCGTAAATACCTCATTGTATATAATCACCAGTGTATGTGCTTGACAAAAAAGAAAAAATCCTCAACGAAAAGTTGACACTTTGCGCGGCTTATAAAAAAATAAGGGTTTACAGTGCGAGCAATTTAGCTCTTGATCGATTATCAAAATTATTTTCCGGCGATCCTTTAATTTGGTCCCGCAAAACATCAAACGAGCGCCACCGCTATAATACCACTAATGACTCTACCTGATTTTAAAAATTGTTTGTTTTGTCTTGAAGACATTTCATTTTCGCTGGACTTAAAAATAATTTTGATTAAATAGTAGAGAGCTATATCAGTGAATACAACTATTTTATAAATTTTAAATCTGAATAATCTTCTAAGTTAACTTTATATAATATATCAACGTATAAAATACCCGCCATGCACAGATAAAACATATAACATGTTGGATTGGATCAATAGGAACACAGGAGAAGTTTTTAGTATTTTAGCCAAGCTCAAGGGCAGGCCATTTGTGCTTACACCTCCAGTAATAGTTTTGGGAGGAAGGGATAAGAAGAAGGAACACTGGGTGGTGAAGCATGGATTTAGACAAGGTCCCTAAAATTATTTCCAAACAGAGAACCCCGAAGCTGGTGGAGCCCCCTTCAAGAAATTCAGTTCCTTAGAAGAACTGCTTGCACACTAGGCACTGACATATAAACTACACCACACCATCATCAAACCTCCCTTATGGCCTTACACTTTCAATCCTATAATAGATCCAATAGAATTTCAGCTTTAAGGATATACTTGTGTCCAAATATATAATTTCATAATTTTTCTTGTGTTATTTGTATTTTATACTTAGACATTTTGTTTAACTTTGATAATTTTATTTATATGATATATTGAACTATCATTCATATATAACTATATAATTAGAAGTTGCAGGAATTAAAGATCTTCCTAAAAAATGTAGCATTATAAACAAAAGTGGAAAAATATCAATACTCTATTTTGTATTTCTTAGAGTAGCACAGAAACAAAAAGTTTTATCATGAAACAATTTGACACGTAAGTTGGTCACTATCTCCCCTGCTGCAACCCTTGACCTCATGATCATGCTTGACATATTCTCAGTAGAACTTCCTGTTAACAGCATGATGTATACATCAGGTTGTGCTTCTTTTCATTTGTCATTACAATTAACTAGCCTCTTTGTTCATTCACTGATGACAACTTTCCTTTTACAAACAGAAATATATACTGAAATTTTTAAGATAAATTTATATAAAAGCAATTTGATTTCATTTATAAAATAACTGCAATTTTTTATATTTTTATGCGACTATAATTACAACCAGAATGTCTGAGGTCTGGTGCATTAATGCAATGCAGCACATGAAAGATAGCATCAAAATTATTATTGCTGGCTGAAGGAATGTGGAATGGAATAAAGTTTAATGATGAAAAGATAAGAACCAATTCCATCTAATAAATGGAATGAAAAAACTTGGTACTACACACATACACACTATATCTCTCTATGTGTTTGTATGTTTTATATACATTTAGTATAATTACATTTTCAATATATATTTTCATTCTAACTGAACACATTATTTACATAGCTTACTTTGTGAAGACTGATTAGTTCTTAATACTGAAAGGAAATTCAATAGTTTCGGAAATTTCCAAGGTAGTACCAGCTTTTGATACCAGCTTTAATACTACAGACTTTTAATTTTAAACTTTAACCATTAACATTAATAATATTCTTCTTTTTTATGTTTCGGATTTTATACGAGATCTTATCTCGTATTTTTTGACTGCACAAAACTATGATTGTGTACTCTGATTCAGTGCTGCATTTAATGTGCTTTTTGGATTCTTTATGGTTCGTATATTACAATGAAATGTGAAGTATACAGAGAGAGTGAGTGAGAGAGAGAAAGAGATAGAGAGAGATTAGAATTACAAGGAAAATAAGATTTGTATTGTTCCACTTAACTCTTTTTTGTGTCGCCATTAGATTTTGACGAAGGACAAAATGTACTACCTTTTTTCAATCTTGGCAATGGCCAGTTATCTCCAGGTTTCAATGGAGAGGAATTCAATACATCACTATCAACTGGTAATACGTTAATGCTCTGAGAAGATGAATTAGGAGAATTGGTACTTTTCCATAAATTGGAATCATCATCTGAATGAATATTCACCAGAGATGAACCACCTTTTAAGATTCCCTTCATTCTGTTATTATAAAACAATGTTCTTGGTGAACTATTTGGGGTTAGTTGCAGTCCACTATCATAAGATAATCTTTGTTTCATTGTGTTAGCTTCATTATGTTTACAACCTACACGTTTTTCATCTAACACTGTTTTCAGTTCCAGAAGAACCCTTTGTGAAAGCTCTTTCTGCCTTTGCTCATGCCACTTATCTTCACTTATCAAAGACTCACAGAGTTCTGAACCATTATTACTTGAACTAAAGTCCTCTTGTGTAGTGATAACAGATAAAATTTCATCCTTTCCCAGAGGCTGCACTTCTATGTAACTCTCAGTGATGCATGAAGGGCCCACAAGTTTTGATCTCTCTCCAGGAACCATAAGTGAAGATTCTGAAGGCAATGGTGGTGTGATAACTGACGACAATAGCTTTTGAACTTGTGCAATTCCTTCTTCAATGCAACTTTTACAAGAACCCATTTCTACTCGGATATTGTATAAGTACATTTGCAGATTATGGATAAAATCTTCTTCATAGGTTTGCTCATGTTCTATCTTCTGTATCAACAAACCCTCAATTTCTCTTGCTCTGTGAAACATGGCCTGGAAATGCAGCACTGCACTATGCACACTTACATATATATCATAAAAGAGATGTGTTTTTTTCTTTTGCACCCTGGTTTCTAAATCTGAGTTTTGTTCTATTGTATTGATGCACTGCAAAGAGTCAAACTCTTTCCTTAAATTTGTCATAGCCTCTGTGTAAACCCATTCTGTTTCTTCATAAATTCTCCTTAACCATAGGATTTTCTGTTGTTCCCTTTCTGTGTAGTAACATAGAGCCAAACTTGCCAGGAACTCAGACTGTAGCAGTAGGTAAGTGTGATGCATTTTCTGCAAAACAAGGAAAAAGTCATTAGACCATTTAGCATTAATTAACAATATATATATGTAAAACATCCAATTATACTGCTGCCCTGTCTATAGTTCCTAAGGGAGAAAAACAGAAGCATATTAAGAATGCTTAATAGTAAGCATTAATCTGGTTTCTATAGGTTAAAGTATTAGATAATGTATTGCTTTTACTTTAATCATTCTAACACTTTCATTAAATATGTAAAAATAAAAAAGGAAATTTATTTTAAATCTCATCAGGTTAATCTACTGTATTAACCAAATAAGGGACTAGATGTTAAATGTATTCATTATCTGCCATCAATGTGGTTTTATAATAAACATAATGCTCTCATAGCACTCATGTGCAGACTCAACAGTATGTCCAGTTTAAATGTTTTTCTACTTTGGCTAAAAAGAAAAGCAACCTTAACAAGGCTCTAAAAATAATAAATCGAGTAGAACACATATGATTTGCCTTGTCTCTTAAAGTGTTTGCGTGCATAGAAATTGTTGAATTATGACGTCACCAAATAGACACAAAGCTCCTTTGAAAGCATGCGCGAGAGAGAAACAAAGTGCAGTCATTTGTTCTGGGATAGTGAAAGTGAAAAGTCAGCAGAAATTCATTGGAGGATGAAGAAGCAGCTTGGAGATACGTGTGTGTAACCTCAATGAGTATGTGAGTAGCACAGAAAACTTAAAAAGTAGGGTGCCAAGTTTGATTGAAGCAGACTGCTCTGGCCGAGCTCACACTGTGAGCATGTCATTGAAGTTCAGCGCATTGTGTGATAAAATCGACGAGGTGGTTGCAGAACTGAACATTAGTCATAACTTCGCGCACTATTATTCACTACGAGCTACAGTACCGAAACGTCTCCGCAAGGTGGGTTCCAAAACAGCTCACCTCCGCTTTCAGGGAGCGTCATGTGGATTTTTGTGAAACCTTTTCAAGTCATTGTGAATCTGAAGAAGCTGACTTCTTACAACTTAGGTATACCTAGTAACTGGAGACAAATACTGGGGTTCATTACTTTCAACCTGAGACTAAGAGAGCAAAGACTAACTTTATTCTTCTTCGCCAAACCAAAGAAAATCTGTTCAACTCGGTCGGCCGGAAAATTAATGCTCATTCTTTTAAGGGGCTATAAAGGCCAATTGTGGAACAAGATATGCTAATAGGAATCACTATCAACAACAAAACTTACTTTCATCTACTTGGAAACAACTTGAAACCCACAATCAATCAATCAATCAATCATTTCCGGGATGCTTTTACGCCATGATAATGCGCGACTGAGTACAGCGAGTGCAACAACAGAAAACATATTCCTCTGATTTGGCACTATGTGATTATCATGGGTTTTGAGCTTCTCTAGAAAGCGCTTGGCGGGAAGACGTATGATATGGACAATGAAATAAAAGAGGCAGGCTGCGCATTACGCAGTTAGACAGAAGGATTAATTTTCTCGAAAAATCCAGACTTTAGTAAAAGGATGCGTGCATTGAACATGGCGGGGAATACGTTGAAAAGTGATAACAGTATTTCAATCCTGTTGTACAGGAACATACTTCGTTAATAAAAACAATATTAATATGTTAGTAGTAAAACAGCTGTGGTCAATAATAATAATAATAATAATAATAATAATAATAATAATAATAATTGGTAATTGATAATATTGTTATTTTGTTAATATCTAAAAACAAAATTTTATTGTTACATTCTGCACCCTATAACGCAACTGCGCAGCGTTCTATTTGAACATTCTAATTTCCGTAATATGCAAGCGTAATCTCACTCCACCCAGCAATATGTGCGTTACGCAGTGAGGTTTGGCTTGTCGGTTTTTAACCGTCATATAAAAGAAATGCGCGCGCTCAGGTTGCAACATAGAACGTAAATACGTAAAACACCTTGCTTGTGTGTCAGCCTGAAAAGTAAACATTGAGCGAACTGAAGAAGGCACAATTACTTTTTTGAACTTTAAAAAGAAAAATTATAAACAATTTGCAACGTAAAACATCCTCGGTGTTTTAAAAAAAATATTAAGAAATGATACTTGGGTAGAATTGACTGCAAAAAATACGATAGCTGAGGAATACCAGAAAACAAGTGCTTTCTTCATTTTAAAGACAACATTCTTATGAACAAGTTTATAATGTTCACCAACCATTTGGAAAAGAAAAAATAACATTTTCCTAACTTAAAATGCAACATTCCTGAAAAAAGTTTGTGGTAAACCACCAACTATTTGAAAAAGAAAAAGATTTCCTCACTAAAAAGCTCACATTCATTTAATATGTTTTTGTCCAGCCATTCGAAATTCCAAGCATACTAAGTTTTGCGAGCGTGCAATTGTGTTTGCCAACATTGCCTATTTTTCCTCTTCTATAATGCATATCTACACCCTTAGATATAAAGCTACACAACACGTCTATATGACGATTGTTCTCCCGTGCTTTTGGAGTAGTGTTTAACGTCCGTTTTCACTACTGAGGCACCACAGGCGGTGGACACTGATGATACATGAAATGAAATGATAAATTGGGAAAGGATTTTTTTTAAGGAAGGAAGGGTTCCAGGCCTAAGTTTAGGTACCTCCCCGGCATTTGCCAGTTATGAAGACTGAGGAAAACCTGGAAAAAACCCCAGTCAGGGCGGACGGTCCTGGCGGGATTCGAACCGCAGACCTCCCGCTCACGAGTCCGTGCCTTAACGACCTCGGCCACCCGTGGCGGTGTCTCCCGTGCTTAGCAAATATATTACTTTAGTCTGATCCGAATGTATTCCTCGGTAAAATAACCACGCACTTCTGTGCAATATTATCGGGCATAATCTGTTAATGTAACAATTTGATTTACATGGTGTAAGATGTGCGTACTTTTATCTCCATTACTCAATTATACACCTCAAGAGAAATCACATGTCTTCCAGGACGAAGTTATGAATCATGGCTTCGTGCAATTCCTAGATAGGGTTTCACAGTCACTAAAATTCAGAAGTGGGCCCTATTATACTAATTGGACAAACTCTTATGTGTATATCATTTATATAATTATGGTTGACGTAACCTCAATATCGTACCAACAGCTACGTACTACAAACCACCATCATTTATAATAATGTATAAGAAACATGCTATACAGCATTATAATAAAATATTCTCCGCCATATTTAAGAAAATCTGACAGTGTAATATTCACTACAGTATAAGTGGCGGCTTGCGGTCTCAAATAAAACATGAAATTTTAAAATTAATTCTGCAGTACCTCATACACTTCATGTTACAAACGTTTGAGGTAATTGCTTCAAATGCTTGTTTCATCTCCATATTTCAGCTCACAACCACAAACCACAATTCCTATTATAGGTAGACATTTTCCACTATCGATGGAGAAAATTCACATCTTTCGTAAGAAAATATTTTCTTTCACAGAATTAAACATGGTGTAAAACATTTACATATAATTTCCTGTAGAGAAGTTCCATTTTTCGATATTTAAATTGAGCGACCTTTACAGCCATTATACACGTCCTTTATTATTGTTTCAGGCAAAATTCTAAAGGAAACTTGAAGCGTTTTGTTTACGGCAGCCCTACTTGGGCGCCAAACTGAAGCGGTTCGTTCTTGTTGCTATTGACTGTCTCGGTCTGTTGCCTAAGATTCAAAGGGGTAAATATCCCTCGGTGGGCAACGAAATGATGTCATAACTTCAAGATAATATTTTTTTCCAAACCAGCCGACCAGCAGATTGTTCGAAACTGTGGCATCATTTGAATTGACCGCCTCGGGACGTTATTATTTTTTATTGCCAAGTACATACATGTTGTAATTATTTATACATATACATACATATTGTGTTTTATCATTATCTACTTTTATTATTACTGTTAATTTGTTACATTATATATACAAGTACAAACATTATCAAGTAATTTATTTTGACTTCATTTGCATTGGCCACCTCGGTATTTTTGTCAAGTTCATACATGTGGTAATTATATATATATATATTACAAATATGACATGCTGTTATACAAGTATATGCATTAATTTTTGGTCAAGTACATATATGTTATAATTATTACACACACACATTATAAACAAACAAGTACATCCATGTTTTTCTAGCAGTACATTTTATAATTATGTACTTAGAAGTAGTGTTGGAGTGCTATTTGTTAATAATAATGTGAAAAGTAGTATTACACATGTTTGGTAATTTTGCACGTATGGTTTCGTAATAAATAATTAAATTAGGTGGTTAGTAAATGGTGTTTTCGTGGATGAGGTATCTTGGATTGTAAGCATCCTGGAAGTTTAGGAAATTGCATGGTATTCGCTGGGTATCGCTGGGAACGTTCGAACGTTGCTGAACCGGATGGTTACGGATTTGTGGTTTTTTTTCCCGGTGATGAGGGTAAATTTGATGTAGGCATCGGCATGTGCATCCACTTGAAAAGATGTTGCCTGAAATAAAGTAAAAAGATAATGGAAGTGGGAAAAGTTTGTAAAGGATAGGAAAAGGTGTTGCACTTACCAACGTTATAGTAATCAGTGTTCATGATATACGTCTGTAGGTAGCTCCAGAAAGTTGATATGCTTTCTGTTGCCGTTAGGTAGGAATTCTGTGCCGTTGTTTATTATTTGGAATGGTGCGTCGTTCAGGTAACGAATGATGTTCTCAGGAATGTTGTTATATGTAGAAGGTAGGAAGACTTCCCTCCCGATCTCTAGCCTCAGCACGGTTTTGTTAACGTATTGTTTGTTGAGTGATCTTGCTCCCACAACAAGTAGAGAGTATTGTAGGTGCGGTCTCTTATAGCGATGAATGAAGATATCTTTGCGAGATTGATGAGATCTTGTAGCATCCTTCGCTGCATTTTGATACAACGATGTCCAAGGAGTGACAAATTGCGGGTAAGGAAGAGGAAATCGGTTATACCTTTCAGGAACTAGACAGGTTAAAACGCATTGCCATATGACGTCCCCAAGCAAGGTACGTTTCCGGAGAGTAGTCAAGGTTATTGTTTGGGAGAAAATATTCCCATTGTGGGTATGTGTATGCAGTCAAAGATAGTTTGTAATGGTCGTGTAGGGTTCTTATTCTCAATCATTCTTCGAGATAAATGGCGATACCTGGTCTTCTTCTTCTTCTTCTTTTTTTTAACAGTATTTAATTATGATAGGAGGTGTGCCATGAGTGAGTTTGAAGTGGAGTGTGTGATTAATGGAAATTTGTTTTAATTTTTCTTTTTGATGGTTAGATCTAGATGTTGGTCTATCCACGGTTCGGCTTACTCCATGAATTTTGGTCCAATCATTACTGTAGTCGTCATCCGCACTTCGAGAAAATGGTCGGGTGGTCTAAGAGCGTTCCGACGACGCAGAGATGCTTTGAGTGTCGTTCAAAAAGTATATGTACCCCATGCACCTGAAAAAAGAGAAGCCGATACGTTAGCGATCGATAAGCATGATTGAAGTAGGGAGAGCATAAAGAATGGTATTTGCATATTTGTCTCAGTGTGGAGAAACGACAAATGTATGCAGGTGACGGTAGTTCATGGTATATTTACTTGTCTTAGAGGTTGGCAGAATTTATGCGCTGAGATGCACTGCATATGTCACTTGTGTGACATGTGTCGTTGTGGTCGTAATTGGAAATTCTGAATTTGTGAAGGAAGATGGATTTCGGTAAGTTGTCATAGCGGTGTGACAGTTGTGTGACTGCGTAGTGGGCTATGTAGGGCTGTATTTATTTTGTACCCGACGCGTGTTGTAGGGCCATATTTTGCCATAAACGCAATTTAGAAAATTGTACAAAACAGGCAAGAGCGGCGGTAGTCCGTAGCTGTTGAAATATTCTCCCCGTCCGTCCCTGGCAATGAACATGCAAATTCAGTGTTTTTGCGGTTCTTGCTGGAGTCTACATTAGCGACGAGTGCAATAGGGCGATTAAAGAATGTAAGTGACCATTGATTGGAGGCGAATACTCCGATGAATAGGGGCTGTTTATTGAGAATATCGTTTATTTGTTTCGTATTGACAATAGAAGTATAAATCTGTGCTTTTCGACTTGCAAGGTTCCATATAGTTCGGACATAAGCAGGACGCAAACAGATTTGGTAAAGCTTCTCGAATTTTCATTTTTATAGACAATGCCATTGTGAAGACCGGAAGCGCAATCGTTGTGACGGTCATGTCAGCCTTAAATTTAAAGCGAATATTGTGTGTCCGTTGACATAAGTGAGTCTGTTGGTGATGGTGCCCTTGTTTTTAAAATGTGTGCACAGACCGACGTGGAACGTTTTAAAACAATGTAAGAAATGGCCTTCGCTGAAATTTGATTGTAGCGGCTAGGAGGGGAAAGGATGATTATTGACGAATAATTGCAGTGCGGCGAGATGGAAGTGCTTGAAATGATATGTTTTTGGAGGGAGGAGATATCGCCCTTGTACGCTTTATCGGACGTCATGGCAATGATAGTTTTTCGGGCTACTTTTCCCCAGAATATCCTTAAATGGAGCTACCGTGTTTCCCTTGGGTATGTTTAGGGTTTAAAAGTGTACGTCTTCGAAATGATATTAACGTTGTATTTTGCGAAAAAGTCTGGTACGCGAGTTTAATGGTAGGATTGGGTGTCACTTGTTTTAGGTGTAGTTTAGCTGAGACGATCTTAGTATATCCCTTAAATAGGGGACTTTTGGAAAAGAGACGAAATTGTCCGTTGGAATGCGTGAGTTTGTACGTGAGGTTAACGTTATTCAGCATCAGTAGGATTTGATTGAAAAGTTTGCTCGAAAGGCAGTCCATGAGATGCACTAATTGACTATTTTGGTATAGCTGTTTCGCCACTACATGCCGGCATTGGAAGCAAATTCGTAAAAGCCACCGGGTAGTCCATGTTCCATTGCCACGACTGTAACCTGCCGTTAATAACGACGGTAGAATAGTTTAGTAAAGTCTCGAGATACGTTTTGGAGGGGATCCGGTTTGAGGCATGGCAATGTTGGCGTTATTGAGAGATACAACTACCTGACTGAATAGAGAATTTGGATATTTGTTGAGAACGGTGAGTTTGTCCGCATCTGCAAGATTGCTGCTGTCCTCCTTGACGATTTTAACATGTGCTTCCAGAATCACGTAAAAAAGGCCTAAGGTTAACGTCGCCATTTATGGAGTAATGAAACGTAATGGGCGAGTTTGTGATTAAGGAATTTGGCGGATTGAGAGAGAGGGTCTTGTATTCCTCGATGTTGGTTTGAACCGGTAGGTTACTAAATATGTCTAATTCGGAGTACATGTCAGGGTAGACATTGTGAAAATATATCGTTTAACTTTCTCTTGGTCTTGCGTTTTGAACATTTGGTTTTAGGCTGTGTCCTTTTCTCTTTTCCAGCGGTTTTGATTCTGGTGCACTTTCTGCCCTACCCCGCATGAATTCACTTTTTTTTTTGTCCCCTATTCGCTTGAAATTTTCTCCCACCTCCTTTAGTGAATTTTGAAAAGCTTCCTTGGCTTAATTACTTTATATTTATTAATACTGTAAGTTCTGGCCTTACATACTTCAATTCCTCTAGGCAAATGCAGATGGTCCTTATTTTTTATTTTTATGGTTCCTTTATTTTTGCGACATGCATTGCAATACTTGAAGCACGAACCCTGAGCCTGTTTTGTCCACACGCTATTAAGGGAGGTCCTCTAATTAAAAAATCCCTCTTGCTCTGCATTATTTTTGTATGGGTTTTAATATAGCCTCTGGATTAACCTGTTCGAATCTGCAAACACTCTTGTTAAAAGGAGGGGTGTTTTGAATCACTAATAGATAATTATAAGTAGGCTCTTTGTTCAACAACTTTTCTTTTAAAAATTCTAAAAGCCATTGAAACGTTTGGGAAACCCACATTTCTGCATTTGTATTTTCAGGAATGGCACGAACGGTTATGTCAGTCTCTGAGAATTCAGAATTAAATTTATTCATCGTTTGTTTACGATGTTGAGTAATGTTAAATAAAAACTATGAACTTACCGACATTTTCTCAAACTCACTATCGTACAATACGTCATTGTCATCAGAAGGGAAGGAAAAGTTGTCTGTAAATTAATATGATAAGTCCTCGCCTTCATTCTTCTATTCTGCGCGACCTCAAGTCTAGAAATAAAGAATATGTATTTATTTCAACACATATATGTACATAAGGGAAGAAATAAAATTCGCTAAATATATGTAAATGAAGAAATAAATTACGCCAAATGTATGTAAATTAATAACCAAAATACGCTAAATTAGATAGGTAAAGTAAAAATACGCTAAGTATAGCAAAATATCAGAGCAAATGTATAAGTAAAGAATAAAGTGAGCTAAATCTTACCTCAAACAACAAACAAGGTAGGCATGTAGTCTCTTGTGCAGTCAGCTTTGCAGTTTTTATTAACGTAATAACAAAGTAAAAGCACTCGTATTATTGAACAGAAACTACAAGTCGTAGGATTATCACATATATTTCATAGTAAGACATTTTTCCTACTCGAGCACAAACTACGAATCTTCCCCTTGCAACGCTCTTTATACCGCTTACCTTTAATGCATACTTATATTTTCCATGTATATTACATTTTATTCACATAGAAGTAAAAAGTAATCTAATATGAATTATAAGTAATATTAATTGGGAAATATAAGTATGCAAATAAATAAAATGTAAATATATTAAATGAATAAATAAGCGGGAATGAATCAAAAGTGATAAAACACGCGGTATATATAAGTAATATAAATGCAAGGTATAGGTATGCAAAATGAGTAAATAAGTGAGGATAAATAAAATACCAATAAATAAAAAGCAAATAACTGTATGAAAATATATAAGCATTAAATAAATAAATAAGCGGGGAAAAGTAGTATCGATATAAGGCATATGTATGCAAAATGAATATTAAATTAATAAATAAGCAGCAATGAATAAAATGTAATATTATACTCTGATGTGAATAAAAATTATTATAAAATATAAATGTAAATTATAACTATGCAAAATGAATAATTAATGAATGAATATTAGTTTAAAAACACTTACAAAGAGGAGTGGGGGCACCTTCCAAATAATCCAGTCATATACGAAGTGTGAGAAAATATTTAGAAACAACTTATTAAACTGTATTAGATTAGATACAAATTAATTGAAAGAGTTAAAACCCGCAACTCATAGTACTACCACTCAAAAGTGTGCATAATGGGTGGAACATATAAGTAATCAACTAAATAAACGGTAAGGAAAGTAAATTAATAAATAAGTGGGAATAAATCTAAAGTGATATTACATGCGGAAATATAAATAATATAAATATTATGATATATATATATTATGCAAAAAGAATAAATAAGAGGGAATGATAAAAAATAAATGAATAAAAATTAAGGAAATATATTTCAAAATATAAGAATGCAAATAATAAACAAGCGGTAAAAAAGTAATATAAAAGTAAGGTATAAGCATGCAAAATGAATATTAAATGAATAAATAAGAGGGATGAATAAAAAGTTATATAAAACGTAGAAATGAATAAAAATATTATGAATAATATACATTTGACGTATAACTAAGAAAAATAAGTAATAAATAAATCAAATGAACTTAATAGCACTTACAAAGAAGAGTGGAGCGGCCTCTACAATGCAGCTAAGCACCGTCCAAATAATCCGTCAATTTATGCAATGTCTTAAAAAGTATATCAAAAAACGCATGATTATATATAAAATTATATACAAATTGATAATATGGAGTTAAAACCGGGACTCGAACTATTACCACTTATAATTGTATGTAATAGGTTAATGAATGCACTCAAGAACATGCGAACAGTAGCACTTTTATAAGTCAGAATCCTCTTACCAAGCACACACTAAGCAGAACTATACAGTTCTGAATACAGCGATGGACGAATCATTGGTTTTTATGTGTTGATTTTTATTTGTTTTATTCATGGGTACCCTTTAACATCTCAGGTCATCAGCGTTCCATTCATTTTTTTATAAAAGAAAACTACAGAGTGAAAATATTACTTGATCGCAACATAACATCTTTTTGCACAATATATCATCTTTTTGCAGAGTTAAATGTTGAAAACTGTTTTTTTATTTTAAATGTTCATTTTGTTTCTCAACGTGTAATTTTGGTTTATAAACGTAAATAAAGGAGTGATTTTTTAATGGTGTTTAACGCCCGTTTTTACTACTGAGGCACCATAGGCGGTGAACACTGGTGATATGAAATAAAATGATATATTGGGAAAAAAAAATTAAGGAAGGAAACGTTCCAGGCCTGAGTTTAGGCTACCTCCCCTGCATTTTCCAGTTATGAGGACTGAGGAAAACCTCAGTCAGGGAGGACGGTCCTGGAGGGATTCGAACCCCAGATCTCCCGCTCACGATTCCGTGCCTTAACGACCTCGGCCACCCATGGCGGTGGAGTGAATTGTTGATAGCAACGTAGCATTTTTTGCACAACATATCCTTTTGCAAAGTTAAATAGTGTAAACAGTTTATTGTTTTCAAAGTTAATGTTTTTTTTTTTCAAAACGTATTTTTGATTTATAAAAGTAAATCAATGAGTGCTTTTTTCACTGCAATATATCTTCTTTTTTTTTTTTTTTTTTTTTCCACAACACAATTTCGTTTTGCAAAGTTAAATTGTGTAAATAGCATTTTATTTTCAAAGTTAATACTTTATTTCTCACCATGTACTTTTGATTTATAAAAATAAATCAAAGACTGTTTGTTTCTGTTACCAACGATTATTTACATATTTTATTTGTGGGTGAAATTATTTTTAATTATTTTTGTAAAAATTATTATTTTTTGCGCAAAATAACTTTTTTCGCAAAGTTTAATATTGTAAAGTTCACGTTATGGCAATCAGTTATATTTTATTTACCAACATGCTATTGAGATGCTATTCAGCACTTCCGCAATTGCGTATTTTCACCTTCTAATTTTCTCACCGTGTAGGTATGCAATACACCTTATTTCCAGTGATCACTTTTCTCTATAAGTTCTATCTTGTTTTAAACTGCCCGACAGCATGACGCCGGATATCCTGTTAGTACTCTGCAAGTATCAACTTGCTTGGTGACATTATATAGCAACGTATTTCAACCTGTCTAATTCCTGGGCAATATAATTGACTTCCTTCTCCTTACCAGCTGACTTTCGTCGGTCAGCGGTTGAAGAGCGAAGAGGTCAGCGGAGCAAAGTGGAGAGAAACCGCGACAAGCCGAGGGATTCCGAGCGGCAGGCCGTAGCTGAATCTCCAAGGCTAGTAGCGAACCCACTTGCAGAGCCTGCCTACAGAGAAGCTTCAGCTTCAACCCCTTTACAGCTACACAGAACTTCAATTGCACACACAGTTTAGATGGGTAGAGGAGTGCGATCATAGCCAACAGTCTTTGACTAGTATACCAGGTGCCTTTCGGGGTTGATTCGCTGCTCCTTTTCAGCGCCCACATTCTGTACTCCCTCTCGCACTATCTCTATCTTTCCTCTGTTCTATCTGGTTTTTAACTTCCCTTGATAGGTTAGATTAATTAAGTTAATTAGCGAGTACTGTAGACTAGTATACAAATAAGGGTTAGATCAGTTTGAGGTAAATGCTGCTGCAAGAAAGTTAGCAAAACGGCGAAGAGTACGCCGCAGACCAAAACCACATAGGTTAGAAAAACTAAATGCTTACCTAAGCGAGGAGGCAGCGAGGAGTCGACGCCCTGCAAGCCCCTGGATGTGAACCTGAGCAGGCCAGCGACAACAGTCCTCTGGTCATTGACCAGGACCGGCCGGGGTTCGCCGCTGGTTGCTTTCCGATCTATGTCACCGCTGAGGGTCGAGCTGCCGGGATCGTGAGGGAGGAGGGCACAAGAGTAGAAGTACCTGCCAGGGAATCTCCATTGCATAGGGTGAAGCAGGAACTTTCCCAAATCCATTTTGCTGACTACTGTACTCAGAGTCTGGCGGCTTTGACCAGCGAGTACAGTATGATCTACAGGCCTCGAGGAATTTTCCAGTCCCAGTATCGGAATGGATACCATGGGTATAAATTATCAACCCTAGATGACTATAATAATTTCATTCGACACTGTCGAAATAAGAAATTGCCCTTCCACGTCACTGGCCACCCGGAGGAATGCACCATCAAGGTAGCCATTAAGTGCCTGTATGGGAACATGGTTGTGGAGGAAGTCAAGGCCGAAGTAGCACGCCTCAAATTTGAGGTAATTAAAGTCATCAAACTATATTGTAAAAGGCTTAAGGCATGTTTGCCTATTTTCCTAATACATCTGAACAATGAGATCCGCTCCACATCCATCAAGCCCCTTACAGACCTTGTCCAATGCCGAGTGAGGATTGAAGATTATGTTCCCCCAAGGTCCAGTGCAGTGCGGCAGGTGCCTCAGGTTCCGTCATCTTTCGCGTAACTGTGAGGCACCACAGGTATATTCCCGATGCGAAAGGAACCATCATGTGAGCAAGTGCTTAGTCGCAATACGTCAGTGTGCACTCTGTGGTCATTATGGCCACGGAGCAAGATGGAAGGGCTATCCAATTTATCAACAGCTCATTAATCCTGCGCCTCCCCCTGCAACTCGCACTAGGTCGCCCTTAAAGTGGGATGCGGTGATCTTTTCTCGAGGCATCTGCGCTGCAGTATCCCAGCAGCAGTAGCACATCATTGCAACATCACCACATCCAGCACCAGAGAAACACAACCACGTACACAACATACACAACCAGCACCACACCCATTTCAGAGCACGCGCGTGCGCAATAGCGACCCCCGCACCAATCGCACATCCACCCATCCAACTTCCCCATTACACCCCTACCTCCTTCATCCCGGAAGATGAGCTAAGAACTAGTTATGATACCGCCACACAGAGATTCCTGACCCGGGTGGGCGCCCGATATGGAGGCGGGCTTTCACGCTAAATTTTCTTTTCTGTAATATGCCACTTAATGGAACCCCGTACGACCAAACGGTTAAATATGTGAAACTAATCTATAAGTATGCACTCGCAATGGGATATGACTATAGGTAATCCGACAGCTAACAATCAACAACAAACCTATACAGTTACAGCTTTCAAATTAGCACAAACCACGACACATTCCAATGCAAAATAATGTTCTTGAACTGCAGGGGGGCCGAGATCAAACCTAGGTGATTACTTTTTTGAGTAGTGTTTAACGCCCGGCATCGTAGGCGGTGGACACTGAGGCACCACAGACAGTGAACACTGATGATACATGAAATGAAATGATATTGTGAAAGAATATTTTTAAGAAAGGAAGCGTTCCAGGCCTAAGTTTAGGGTACCTCCCAGGCATTTGCCAGTTATGAGGACTGAGGAAAACCTGGAAAAAACCTCAGTCAGGGAGGACGTACTGGCAAGATTCGAATCCCTGACCTCCCACTCACGAGTCCGCGCATTTATGTTAGTCATTCTTATACTCTTGAATGGAGTAGTATGCTTTTCTAGCAAATATTGTTTACATCAAATGAAACCATTATATCTCCAGCCGTAATTCTGCTATTTTTAAGTTTTTGACTAGATCATCTGAATTTTTAATGTTCAAACTTTGGAATCTCTTAAAAGAATTGAAGACTTGGATCTTTTTTTTTTTTCTAATTTAATTACCACAACTAGTTCAAGAAAAATTTCAAGGAACATGAGATAATGTTAGCCCCAAAGAACAGATACAACATCAAGAACTTATTAGGTTGCACAGTAAAAGACTCCATACCAACAGAACAGAAATCAGGAATTTACGAAATAAAACGTGCAGATTGTGAACAGAGCGACATTGGCAAAACAAAGGGAAATTTGGAAATTCGGAGGAAAGAACATTTTAGAAATATTCGGTTTAAGCAGGTGGATAAATAATCGGTAGCAGCTCCCTTTTGGATCAAAAATCATGAAATAAAATCGGGAATTAAACTACTGAAACATCTTCACAACCCATTGGAGTTATCCACTTGAGAAAAATTTTTCATATAAAAAAATAGAGAAAATCTAATGAATTTTCAGTTTCCTCCTATGGATGAACTCAGCAACTTCCTACTTCAACCAACAGAGGTCACCACAGGAATACCCGGTTGTCTAGCCATCATTTCAAGTAACGGCAGTTCAGTGAGCAACTGAAGATGGGAGAGATTCTCCCGAAACGCGCCTTGCTTTTATGTAAGTAAGTGGAGTTTAGTATAAAAAATGAATACCTCAGTTTAGGATATGTTGAATAACATTGTCTCCTAGTTAATGTTCAATGAGGGAGTTTTATCAGTGATTTTATGCTGGAATGAAATACTACAGTTTTAATTTTATTTATTATTAAGCTGGTTTTTTTAAACCTTGGCAGGAAAATTTGGTTAATTAGCTTAAATCTTAGTTTCAACTCATCATAATTTTTTCCTGAAATCTTTACTGTTTCCGCTTTGAATGTGATCAACAATGTCATTTATATAAACAAGAAACAACTCAGTATAGACCCTCATATTACCCCACATAATACAGTTTGAATTAAGTGATAAAATAACTTTGCTGCATATACAGTTTTCTGTTTCTAAGCATGTTTTAATCAAGGAATATGCTATACCTCTAGTGCCATACTTGTATAATTTTCCTAGTAGTATATAATGGTTTACTAAGCCAAAGCTTTTTTTTTAAAAAAAAATGGGTCATTGTCATAGATTATATGTTATACACCTTAGGTCTGGATAGATATATAGTGGACTTTGAGATTATGGATATGATAAGTGCAAGTAATCATCTACTATTAAAAATGAGGCTCAGAATGAGCATACTATGAATGAATGAATTTGAAAGGTATTTTTCTCACATCGATGTACACAAAACATTTTAACAAAATTAACACAAGTAAGAAAAAAAATAATTTTAAATGTAACTAATATGATCAGTGCATTTGACAATTCCAGAAGGCACTAAATCCAATGTATTCTAATTCGATTGGATCAGTAGAGGATAGTAAGGGGAAACAAATTTTTGGGTTTGGTGTACAATTTAAACTATACAGATAGAATAGCTGAATTTTTTCATACAAAATTAAATCAAGAAGTGAAATATTTTGGGAAATGAAATTTGTTAACATCATTAGAGGGTAGAAAAGCTTTGAGTATTTCTGGTACAGAAGAGGCCATCAAAATAACTGGGAACAAAATGAAACAAAATAGCAGGAAAGTTTCTGAGAGAAGGCTAATATGATATAGAATGCTCAAAACAAGAAAAAGGGTACAGGAAATAAACAGGGAGGAGATAGAAGGGGTGATTACCTTGCAGAAAAATGGGGATACAGGAGTCTATTAATGACAAAAAAGTAAGAGTAGGGAGAAAAGCTTAGCCAGAAGCTAAACCAGGCAGCAAAAAAGAGTGATAACAAGATGGTTTGGGCAAAATGCACTAAAGAAAGGGAGGGGATAATGGTGTAAGTTTTTTCAGGGTCTTTTAGGAGTAAAAATTTTGATTATACAAGACAATTTGATTAACAATAATCCATGGAAAACAGATCTAATCGATAGTAAAATTAATTTAAATGAAGTACTGAAACAATAAAAAATTTAACATCTAACAAGGCATGTGGAATAGATGGAATCCCAGGGGAATGTTGAAAAGCTTGGGTAAAAGGCCTAAACAGATTAAACATATGAGTAGTTAGTGAACTTAATCTTTGAAGAAGATAAAATACCAAAAAATTGGAAAGCGGGAATTATAACACCAATTTATAAAGGTAAAAGAGATATTAGGAACCCAGCAAATTATAGAGGAATAAATTTGCTTTCAATTATTGAAAAAGTTTTCACTGGTGTGTTAGCAAAGAGGCTACAAGAATGGGCAGAGAAAGAAAGGAACATTTCAGTATTTTAATCAGGATTTAGGAAAGTAAAACAACTGTTTTCAATATTTTTATAATTAGAACATTAGTCAATAAATATCTTAGTAACAAAAGAGGTAGAATCTATGTGTTACTTTTGGATTTAGAAAAAGCTTTCAATGCAATTTCTAGGAAAATGCTTTGAATCAAACTGAGGAGAAAAAAAAAGAGTAAGTCAGAATTTTTTAAAAAGGTGATTCAAAATATTTATAAGGAAAATGAATTGTATATTAAATATGAAAAGGAGAGGGTTATGAATAAAATATCAAACAATATAGATCTAAGATAAGGATGTAAATTAAGTACAGTTCTCTTCATTCTATTTATTAATGCCATTTTAGAAGAAATTAGTAAAAGTAATGTACATTTGCCAACTGTAAATAACAAAGATATACTGGGTTTGCTCTTTGCAAATGATCTGGTATTAGGATCTTTAACAAGTATAGGATTAAAATGATCACTTGAAGTTATAGGTACATTTTGCAGAGAATGGAGTCTGCAGATAAAAAAACTAAATCTAAGATTATGGTGATGAAAAAAGTTTTCAAAATTAAAAAAAAAATCAGGAGAAATGGTGGTGGGAAGGCACAGAAATTGAAGTTATTAAGCAAATTCATTACCGGGGTGTAGATTGTCTAGTAATGGGAAATGAAGTGATCAAAAAAGAAAAGCATTAACAGAAGGAAAATGGCCATGAATGTAATCAGATTTTGTACAAATAAAATATCAAATAACATGGTTAGAGAGAATATATGTTCAATAGTGGAGAGCAGAATGATGAATGGAATAGAAATTTGGAGGCCAGATGAGGATGGAAAGTGATAGACTTGATAAATAGACTATTTGTTGAATTGTCCTAGGCTTACCTAGATCTTCACCTAACAAGGTTGCTCTAATAGAACTAGGAAGATTAGGCTATAAAAGCAACGTCATAGAAAGAGTCCTGAAATATTGGTACTGAATAGGGAAACTAAGAGAGGAGAGAATCATTAACCAGTATTTGGTATCACAAGGAAAAATTAAGGGAAGAGAAGCTTGCATATCAAAAATCCAAAATATTCTGCAAGAAGTAGGCATGGGATCAATATGGTAAACAAAAATTGAAGATATTGAAAAATAGGAAATATGAGCTAATGTTAATGTCATAAAATGTCTGAAATTATTTAGGACCCTAAAATTGTTGCATTTCTTGAAGAATATAAAAATATTTGGACCCAATTAAATTTTGTTAAATTCATAAAAATTTGTAGGGAAAAGAAAGATATATTGAAACCTGTAATAAGGCAGTAAGAGAAGGACTGGTATGGTTTACAACAGGAGTAATATATTTAATTAAAATAAGAAATGGGTGTTTGGGAGGAAAGTATGGTTACCACTACATCACCAGGACCGATGCTATGTTTCTGACTTTGTTGACTTTTAAAGCTAATGTTGTTGTCATCATTATAATCTAATTTTCAGGTTTAGGTCCATGACCTGTTCCAGCTTCACTTATCCATCTTTCCCAGGGTGTATGCTATCTTTCTTGGTTCAAAAACAAACTATATAACATTTTAATAAAACAAAATTTCTCAAGTGTTTATGAATTCATTGATAAATATGAGTCCTTATTACTATAACATACTAATTTTACTATACTACATACCACCAATTGTTACTTTTAATTCCAAGTTGATCATATTTCTATTTATAGTCCTATAGGTTGAGTAGGAAAACACTGTGTATTTAAAAAATTTAATGTATTAGAAATTTAGGATATTAATATTGTTGTTGTTGTTATTATTATTATTATTGTTGTTGTTGTTGTTGTTGTCATCGTCGTCATTATCATCATCATCACTTTATTACTATTTCTATTATATGAGATATGAGACATTTTAATACAGGATAACACTTGTTGTAATATAGACTGACATGTCTCGTATCTGTAGGATCAAATGGATATAATAAATGAAATGAAAATGGAATGAAATGTCCTTTGGATAGTATCAAAGGCAGGTTAGTTAGTTTTGTCTTAGCCATTCTTAAAATGCATTCTCCAATCACTTCCTAATCAATGAGAGTTAGAAGTAACTTTTTAAGTTTTTCTCTAATATCTTCATTTCATAGGTGACTGAGTTGTGCATCATTTCACTGCTCTTAGATGGATAATTCCTGCAGCTGTTAATGGAGATGTAGTTTTTAGACATAACTCAGGTTTCATTACCATTAATTAGGTGGAAAGTCTAAATTTGCTTGCCTTAACTGTAAACCCTTAATTTTGTCAAACATAACATCAAGCTCCAAGTAAGTAAAATGGGTCACTTGCTCAATTGCTTTCTTTTTAATAAAAGTTTTAGCTCTGGAGAGGTATTTACCTTGAAATGGTAAATGGTCTTTGTTTTCTTAGTTAAAGTTGAAATACTTAGCAGTCTCTAAGAGCTTAAAAAGAGTTCCTTCAAAATCATTCTCAAGTTCCTGCATTATCATCTAGTCATCAGCAATTAAAAGTGTTTAGACTAAATTCACATTGCCTCTCAAATAGTTGCTGCATATTAAATATATTGTCCATACTGGACTGTCTTACTCTAAATCCTTGTTGTTCCTCTAAAAGAATGGCATTGATTACTCTCTTTAAACTTCAATTAATGACTTTTAACAAATAATTTGTAGCACTATGTAGAATGCTAAAGCCTACAGATTTCACAGGCATTTCTGTTATTATTTTTAAAAATCTGAAGTAACATGCTATTCTCCAGGGTGTTTAGAATTTGATATTTATCTAAATATTGTTATAAAATAGATGTACTCCATTTATAAGTGCAGTTCAACCATACTTGAAAAGGTCCACATGTATTTCATCTAAACCTAGAGTTTTCATATTTTTAAATTGTATTATAGCTTCTTATATCTCATACAACTCCAGGAAGTTAAAATGTTTTTTGTGTTCTATACATAGCTCTTTAACTATAGACCAACCATGTTATGAGTGAAAAGATTTTAAAACGATCTACTATAAATGTATTGCTATTTGCATTTGTTTTAATTGTTTCTCAAATAATATGGTTATGATGTTCCATCAATTTAAAAGCTCTCATTTGTTCACCTATACATTATGTTTGGTCGTACTGCAAAAGTTTTCCCAAGAATTTCATATAAATATAAAATATTTCATATTATTCCTCTTTGTTTTGTATATTTCCCTTGTCTCTTCATTTCAAATCTGCTGCCAAAGTTTGTATGCATTCTGTTTGTCCTACGTACCTGCTTCTAACAAATTTTATGAATATGATCTGCAGGAAATTCACAATTTATCATTCTAATAGCATGAAACATTAAACAGCAGTTTGTTAATTTTCCAAGTTAGATTTATCAAATCACCTAAAACTATTGATAAAAATGTCAATTAATATAGTTATTCTGTAAATTTTCAAAATTTATGATTTTTTTCTTATTTCACTTATCACCTTACAGCTTGCTTTAGGATTCTAAAAATTCACATAATTTCAAATGAAATGAATCCAATACACATTTTTTAAATTTTGTAGGCTAACAATCTTAGACATAATTTACCACTTAAAAAGCTAAGCTAACAACATGATTATATTTTAAAGTTTTAATATACCTTCTCTATTTTAAAAAAGAAATAATATCCATGAATATAACACCAGAAGAAGTAATAATTATAATAGGTCAAGAACAAACATTAAAATTATTTGTTTACGGAATGTCGGAATCAATCATTAAAATGATTGACCGTGATACAAATTTAAAAGGACTATTTCTATATATCAGATAACCAAATCATATTAAACAATTGCAAGGGGATAAACAATTCAAATATCAATTAAAGTGCTATCTAATAAAAAAAAATCTGTATTTATTTAATGGTTTATAGCTAAAGCTCTGTAACATGAGATGGTAAATGTGCAATTTTGTATAAATTGCAAATGTGGGTGCCTGTAACGTTCACAGGTAGTATAATGAGTTGAATATACAATTTTGATATATTTTTTTCTATTTATACTTAATTCATGTATTACAAAATGTTAATTGAGGTGTCATGAAACTAACTGCCCAAGTCATTTAATGCTATTTCTATTTTATTTGTATTACTATTTCATTTTATCTTGTCACCAGAATGCTTGTGTCATCTGCAAAAATAATAATATCTAATACCTCTGCATTAAGAGGTTTATTATTTATATAAAATAAGAAAAGACAGTACCAAACTTTGTTTCTGAATAACATAATGACTTACTTCATTCTATTTTACTGCATATTTACATTGGTAACATATTTCTTGCTTTCACTTTATTTTACTATAATTTATCATTCCTTTTTTAAATAACACCTAATTCAGTTGCGTATTATTGTTGTTGTTGTTGTTGTTGTTGTTGTTGTTGTTGTTATTATTATTATTATTATTATTATTATTATTATTATTAGTAGTAGTATTGTTGTTGTTGTTGTTGTTGTTGTTACTACTACACTGTAAGACATAACTTTTGTGATATATGCTGTTAATTATTACCTACGTCAAAACCTTGTTTAACTAAATTTTCTGCACCTTCTGAAAATTAACCATCAAATGGCTCCACTATTTGAGTGTTTTCTTTTATCTTTTATAGAGTTATATATATTTATTTTTCACATATTAATAGAATACATTACAGATTTTGTGTTAATTATCCACTATGTTTCCATAGTCTTATCTTAAATATGCTTTCCATCAGCAATTATAATTTTTATGTGCTTCTTTTGTGACTTTCTGCATATGATATAAATGTTTCTGCTATATTTTCTCATTTCAGTATTTACTAATCTTCTTTTTTTAAAATACTGAGCAACCTGGGCTTTTACGTTTATTTAAATTCTACTTATAGTCTAATAGGTATTTGCCTTTGTTTTTAATAGGCATATCTTCAATCTAATAAATTTCCATTTTATATTGCTCTCCAACCCTTACATCTTTGCAATAAATACAAAATGTTATTAAATTATACTTTTATCTCTTTTTCAACTCTTTATCTTTTATGTAATATTAGAATCATATTTGTCTAAGGTAGCGAGAGTAATTTATCTGTAAATCAGATATCTGATGTACATCTTGTGGATTATTTGTAAGTATTACACACAGTTATTTAAGAATTTATCAAAGCTTTTATTCACTGGTTGTATATATATATATATATATATATATATATATATATATATATATATATATATATATAAACATTTATAATATTTTAGTCAGTTAAGTAAATGTTATCTCAAAGTCCTCTTTCCTGATTAGATTAATTTATTAATAAAATTATTCCAATTAAGTTTTATCCTTCTTGCATTGTATGCTCTATGAAACCTTTCCAATTTCTCTTATTTCTGGGTTTGTTATTACATTATACTATTTTAATCCAGCAGAAGTAGTTCATTTTGTTTAGAAGACTGTTATCTGAGTTAATGTTACTTTTTTGGATCTAATATAAGATATCAGCAGTTTGCATTAACTATAGTTTGTTGTTAACCAAATATATTCATGAACTTCTCTAAGGGAAAAAACTAACTTTCCTGTTATTAAAATCTCCAAAGTGAAATGATGTGAATGAAGTGAATTGGAAAACGGTTCATTGTTGTTAAGTTTTCTTTCACTATGTTTTTCAATGATATATATTTTTGGTTTATTTCTGTCACATTCACATCTATAGTTATAATAAGATAATACCTTACATATTTTTTGGTTACAACTATGTGAAGCTTTTCATTAAATTAGGTTGATTCTTCTAATCATTTTTGCAGAACTAGAAAATGTTATTATTGATACATAATCGTCTTGATAGAATCTAATTTTCATAAAATATCCATAATTATATATTGTATTTGTCCAATTATCTTAATTGATATTAGTATCCATGCTATTGCTCTTTTTACTTGAAATGCGTTATGTTAAAATATTAAATATATTTCCAATATGGAGAATCATTTCATTACATAAATTCTTCCTAACTAGCACTGTATATTTATTATATTTCTGTTGCCCTGTTTAATCTTTACTAAATGTATCATCAGGTTAACTTTCATAAGACATTCAGTGATGGTATATTCCCTGGAAATGTTACTGGCATTCCTTAGGGTAAGATGAAAGTTGGGGGGTTGCGAGTTCAGAAACATCATTGTTACCTCTAAATGTACTTACTTGAAGAGAAAGGTTGCCTCTTCCATCCTAATTCAAAATTGTTGAAGGCTTTCTTAGATGGGTCTCTCAATTTTGTCCTCTAGAGAATGGGTGCCTCTTCCTCATATTTGAGTGCACATCACCCCTGTGCAAGGGACCCTAAATCACTCTCTAATGAGTCAGTGAGCTCTGGAACTCAGATGGGAAGCAACACTGCAACCTTTAGCATGATTGTATAAAATAAGACCCACACCAGCCATCGAATCTGTTTTATTGTGAGATTTGATATTTTAACAATGTTGACAATTAATTTACCATATTCACAGAATACATTTATGCTTAAGTATTATTGTTCTTCAATGTAGTCATCAGAATTGTGTAAAATATATTTCCAGTGTGGAAATGGTAGCATGTATTGTTAGCTCTTGCTTCCTTGATGAAATTAAATTAAATAACAAGGTAATATGTTGCCTGAAGAATTTCAGCAAATGTCATGAAGTTGTTCTTTTTTCATCTTTTGAATTAAGTATAAGTAACAGTAGCATAAGTCAAATGGTAGAGATTTCCTAGTCCCATTGATGAAAAAGAGCATCCACATCTTAGATTGCATCTGCAACTACGTCGTCATGCAAAATGATGGATGGATTCTACAATAAGTGTTGCTACATATTTCTCAAAGTTCGCCAAAGAGTGCATTGCAAAAATGAAAGTAATACTGCACATTCTGACAGTCTGCTCTGAGGATACAGATGACTCAGGATAGCACATCACATTATATTATGATTCTCATACACAGTAATCATCATAGCTTTAATACTGCTGGGGTTCTGAAATTTTTTTTTTATTTTCTTGATTAGTATATACCAATAGACTCTTACCATTTGGACCATGTCTTGTCCAGTATAATGATATTACATAAGGAAGCCTTTCCTTGGCATTTAAAGTGCTCTAAAAGCATATGAGCAGCATTGTATCACCACCATTTCTGCATTTCCACCAAAGTAGGCAAAACTTACCTTATTCCCAGGCATTTTATGAATTATTAATGAAGCACAGCAATATGTGTCAATCTTTTCTCTAGGATTGGCACACAAATTGTATATGGCACTGAGCTCTTTCTAGTAACGTGGAAATAGCAGTCACTTTTTCACTTATACTAGGATGACCTTGCTGAGCCATTTGTGTCACATTTTTATAGGTTTTTACCCATCTTGTTATTGCTCTGTGAGGTAATGGAGATTTCCTACAGGTCCCATGGTGTTCTTGGTGACATTGTCATGTTGTAGAATAACTTTATATTCATTATTTATAGCACTCTGCTGCTCCTGTCTCAAAACATGTAAGTACCCGCATAGTCAAACGATAAGCAAATTGTAATTTTCTGATTTAAATAACCCAACTATAGTAGCAACAACATGCACCACATTATATTGCCAGGTGAAAAAGGCTTTATTCATCCCATCACTGCACAGACACATGGAGTTGTAAGACAGAATATATTTTATCCTAAACTTAGGTATTCATTTTTTACAATAAACTCTATTTACTTACATAAAAGTAAGACATGTTTCCGGAGAATTTCTCCCATCTTCAGTTGCTCACTGAACTGCTGTTACTCCAAACTAGGTTTTGATTAATGGTATATTACATAAGCTGTATTATCTGGTTCTCTACAGCAGTGTTGTCATTATTAGAATTCCAACATTTGTATTATGAAGATAAATACAAGTAAAATTAATAAACTATGCTGAATATATAGGTGAGCAATACGACTTATAGAAAATGATGGTGAAGGATTTGTTATTGTGTTTACACTAAGGTTTAAGTATCGTTTCTTAGCTTGTCCTATGAGCAATTTCCCTTCAGATTAGTAATTTAATAAGCATTTTTATAACCTTATGTCATTAACTCTGCATATAATAAGATATTTTCTTCTGTTACAATGTTTCATATATATTTTGTATTTGAAGTAGTTTTCATATTTCTTTTCATCAGTTTTATCTAACAAATGATATCAGCTCATCTCTCCCTTTTCTTTTCTTCCATTTATTAAGGATTTCATTCTCCAGTAGTCACTTCATATGCTAATACAAAGGTAACCATTGCCATTGATATTTTATTTGGTTATCCCTTTGGATTTTAACTCTAAAAGTCCTTGTGGTTTTACAATGAAAGATTGATTAAATTTAATCATAAATGATAAACAATTCTATCTGCATTACTAAATAAGGCATTTTAAATCAAGAATAGTAATGAAAAATAATACTTTTACAATTTCCAGTAACAGTAACCTTGACTGGGGAACTCATAATGACTCCTTTATTTAAAAGAGTAAACAAGATGTGTTTTGCACTATATAGACTGAGATCATCTAAAATATAGATATTTTTAAAAAATGCTATTTTTCATACTTCTTTTCCCTATTGTCATATGGTATTATATTCAGTGTAAATCTAGGCAGAAGATTAGAATCCTTAGAATCCAAAATAGAGCAATAAGATTTATGCCAAATCTGACTATTAGTACCAGTTGCATACCATACTTCAAGATACTGAACATTTCAGTCTTCCATGCAGATTCATTTATGAAACTTTCTCACAGATCCACAAGCTATTAAACAATAACATGAAGTGAAGTTAATGGCACACACCTAACTAATAAACTTCTTCCATACATTAAAAAATTGAGACCAACAAATTTTTTCAAAAAGAAGTGAAGAAATTTCTAATGGATTCATGTGTGTACTGCATATATGATTAACTCAAATAGCAATTCTCATTTTTATATGTCTAAAAAAATGTTTATATATGAATTAATTTTTTTAACATAGTATTCATTTTAAATACAGCTATTGTGTTGCAATTTGATATTATTTGAAATTATACAATATATGTCATGTAATTGTGTTTGTAAATATATGCTATAATATAAATATTGATTTTGAAAATGATAATATTTGTCCTGTAATAATGTTAGTATGTATTTATAGCAGCAATTTTATCAACAGTAGAATCACAAAAGACTCCTTAAAAACTCTAATAATCATTATTACCTTATTAATTCAATCAAGAGGAATTTTCCCCGTAAAAAGCAACTAATGAGCGATAGAATTCCTTGGATAAGAACCATTTCAGAATACATATTTTGCAATGAAATAGCTGATCATCTGGCCAAAACTGTGGCACAGTGATAATAATATCTGCTTTGACAAATTTCGCACAAACACGATAAAACATGAACTTCAAGAAGAAAGGAATATTTGGTGTTTATATTTCACAGTTTAATTATGTATTAAAGGTTATTATTAGGTTATAGATAGTGAATAGAAGTAGCCTATATATACACATTTAAATAAAATGAACAAAAGAAAACCTACAAATGTAGGCAGTACTACTTGTAATGGAGTGTATTGTGAATGTATAATTTTAAAAAATATATTCATATGTTTGTTGTGGTTTTCAATATTAATGTATTATAAAGTGATTAAAATATAGATTACTGAATATACAACAATTATTACAGAAAGATATGACTGTGCACATAGCCTTATTGTTTTGCCCTTTTGCATATTAGCTTTATTAATTTATGTAAATTTAACAAATTTGATATTTATATATTAAAATTCTATGGTAAATATGCACATGTATAATGAAAATGTATGTATATCAAAGTTTTGCATCATCCCATGTGAATACCAGCAATCAAAGAATAAAAAAAAAATATTGTCAGATTTAAATAATGTAACTATAATAGCAATAACATGCTGTCTAATGATAGATTATTCTGGTTACCTTCTCATTTCCAGTTCTCTTATATAGATTCCAAGAAGATGCATGCAATTGCATTGCTAATATAAAGGTTTTACTAGGTCTGGTCATTTGATAATTACAAATAAATTTCTACCAGATTTAACTGTAATCACTCATCAGTTTCTTTCATAAGAATTTATCACTTTTGTCCTCCAGCTGAAGGTGGAGGTAAATGCCTTTGAAACATGTCCAAGTAAGTAGAACAAAATTAGTGAAATTTGAGTGATTTTGTAATAATAATTTGTCATATTATGTTACTTTGTTAATATTCTTAATCCAGACACAAAAACTTGGAAAAATCAAAGTCTGCTGAGATGTTGTGACTGAGAAAGTATATGTTCAGCCCACTGGCACCTAAAATAACTTTGACTTCCTGTCTTTCAAGATGAATTCACTACTTTTCTCAGTTGTTCTCATGTATCTGACAGGAATGCATTACAGTTCCACACCTTTTAAAAATATTCTTGAATAGTACCAGGAATCAATCTCAAGAGGCGTATATCAATAGGTAAACATTCTGATCACTAAACCACAGAGGATCCCATTTAATACTCTTAATGCAGATGTTTATAATGGTAGTGAGGCAGCTATTTAGTGATCTTATAAATAGTTGAATTTCTAACTCTTAAGGAACAAAGTATTAATGAAGATTTTGAAACCCACAACTTATTTATCAAAATGCTGTTTTCTTAACAGAAGTTGGATTAAAGGAGGTTGACATACAGGTCTATTACTAGTACAATTTAACTGCAATAAAGGATTAACTTGTAAGTCCACTCATTAAAGGTTTGTGTAGTGACTTTTTGGATGACATGTTTTATACATTTACTCCAGACATTAACAAAATAATAAATTTAACAAACAATAAAAAAATTGGAAATGCTGTTTTATAACAATATTATTCTTCATTATTGGTCATGAAATCAAAAAATATTTTTCTTAAATTTTTTTTTTATCTTCTATGCTCACATTAAATGCTTTATATATAAAATGTTATAGCAATGATTGCAGTGAACAGTGGCAAAATTTAAGTTATATTGTACTTTGAATTTTAAAATTCCACTAAACTCTCTCTTACTCATTAGTTCAACAACGTAAATTTACCTTAAGGTGTGAAACTGAGAGTCCCCCATCAGTTTCTGCAGTTATCTCTGTCAATCCTAGATCCACTGCAGACTGGAAAACAGCAAAGTGCTCTTTGCTGAAGAACTGTTTTCCAAGAAGAAATGTAGAAATGAGTGTTCTTGTAACGTTTGCTAAATAATTGGTGAGCTGTGCAGTGTTATTTGCTATCACTGACCATAGGCTTGGCATTGTGTGCCACTTTTTTCCCAGGTGATGAATAGTCGTATTTTCAAGTAATGACAGTGAACTTCCTGTTTGTACCCTGAAAAAGAATTTTTAAGTCAATTTAAAAGAAAATAATCTTAGAAAAACACAAATCATTTATACTAAAGTACAATGAGAAGTTTTATACTTGGATTTGTTAAACAAAATTCTAAAGTGATATTTAAATTAATTCATTAAGTAATAATTTATATAACTAGCTGTGCAATGTCTTATCAAGAGGCAAATAAAGGTTTTGCAGTATATCATATGGCACTGCTGCTCTCAGTTTGGACTTGGCCTAGTAGTTCATTTACCAGTACCATGTGGCAGTAACCTGCTATTTGTTCAGTCTGATATATTAAGAACTTTATTTTAAGGATTGGATAAAGGAGCTGTACTTCTATTTTAAGACTTTAAGGTTTATTAAATCAACTATATCATATACCCGTATAGCACGATGAAATGTTTGAGGGTGCTCGATTAGAACGGTCATTAGCGCCCAAATGTATTGAAACTTGATTGAGAAACAGGAAAAAAGTTCTAAAGTACTGGCCAAAATGAAAATGGACTAACACCTGAACAGAAAATACAAGTAGGTTGACCACAGTCAATAGTTATCAGTTAGTTAAAATACGAGAAAAAAGTGTGTAAAAGATTAAATGAGAAAATGATTACCAGCAAAAAGTCGGAATCTACAATAGGCTTCAAAATGCTAAAAGACAGAAAATCACCAAAAATAATACAACTTAAATGCCATATATCACTCCACATATTACAAACTTAGCACGATCTCAACAGCGACTTCATGTCTTCCAGACACCTGCAATAGCAGTGGGCAGACGCAGAGAAACCAGAAGAGACGTCAGCTGGCGACATTCAGTTAAAATGTTGCGCACCATAAGAAACCGCAAACGCGCTAGAGCTACTTCTCGTCGATCAACGCAAAAAGAGTTAAACCAAGTAGAAAGAAGATAATTGCTCTCCCGAAGTTTATTTCTTCAAAGCACAGACTATCCTCGAGCCAGCGCTTGATATGTAAAATGCTAAACTCCTCCAAGGAAATACGATGGAGTATTGAGGCAGGACCCAAAACAGACGCTTTTGCCGCGACACCTGTGGTCTGGTTATCCTTTATGCTTACAGGACCAGGACGCCGAGAAACGTATTGCTGAAGCCTGAGATGTCAAGGGCATGCAGTGCGTCCTGAATTTTCTGTACAAGTCAAGGGGTACTCACGAAATTCAAACATATTACACAATAACCGAGAGGCTGTTGATAAATATATATATATATATATATATATATATATATATATAAATCCTATATAAAGGGTATAAAGTTCCGCTATAAAAATAGATGTCGCAGGGCTGAGATAAAAAATAAAAATATAGCCTTTGAACACGAAAGCACATCTCACACCTGTGCTGTCTTTTCAACAATAAGTATAAGCGAAGACACGGTATCGGCGGATAACACAGGTCCCAGTTAGGAACTTTACATAGAACGCCAGTCCAAGTTGTATCAGGATCTACGCTTGCAGCCAGCGGAAAACAAGTTACACCTATGGTGGAAATAACAAGCATGTTGATATTTAAAGCTCTCAAAATATGTGGAAATCTATATGAAAGAGGCTTTGGAGCCAGCAAGGCAGCATTATAGGTGGGGATTCGAATTCTTTAAAAAAAAATAAAACAAAACAAAATAAAAGCTCAAAATGGGATGCAGTGGCTCGGCAACCATTCGAAACACTCACCGAGTCAAACGTCTCGCCTGAAAGAATAAGGAGGCTCAGCCGCATCCGACAGGATTTATAGGGAAAGCGCCAAGAGCAAGACGGATACCTCGATGATGAATTGGGTACAAGCGACGGAGCTGAAGGTCGCACTGAAAAATACACTAAACACCTATAGGATTTAAGAGCGATATAGGCCCTTCTGTATCGTTCGGTCAGTTTTTGAGGACGTGGTGCTTAATATTTGTAAAATACACAGATAATGCTGACACTTTGCTTTGAGTTGCACAATGACTAGAGTCGTGCTTTTGGACACCGAGAAACTCCAAGCTGTAACTATACAAGGAGTATTGCTTAGGGGCACCCTCCATCACTTGCAGGGAAATACATTATTAACGGCGGACTCGTTTTGGTAGAAAACTCACTATTATTGGCCAGTACGGCATCTATTGGGTAAACATTTTGGACAACGTTCCTAGAGCGCACCAAAGTCTCACTTGCAATGGAGAACTTGTCAGAAGAAAAGCTGATTGTAGTTGCTGTGCTTGTGCCGAGAAGGAAGAACAGGAAAGACAACGTAAAAAGAGGAAGCAGCGGTTCTAGATGCGTGACATCTTTCAGGAGACGAACAAATATGCTGAAGCCATCTTTTCACAGATCTCATAAAAGTGGAAACAAATTTTTTCTGTATTTTCGTATATCCCCAGAGAAAATTCTTGAATTGCTTCACCTCGTTAAGGCACGAACTCGTGAATGGGAGACCTGGGACTCAATTCGTGCCAGGGCCGCTCTCTCCCTGACTGTGTTTTTTTTTTCTCTCTCTCTCTTTTCGGTTTTCCTCTGTCCTCATAAAAGGCAAATGGCGGTGACGTACCCCAGTACTAGGTCTGAAACTCTTCCTTAATTATTTACTTTTTTCAATTTATTATATTACCTCATGTGGCATCAGTGTCCACCTCCTGTGGTGCCTAAGTATAAAAATGGGCAATAAACACCATTTAAAAAGAACTCCTTTTCCCACTACAGTTCAATAAATACACGCCGTTTAGAGAAGCCACCAGCCCTGAGAAGCTCCTAGTTCTGACTGTGAATTAAGTACATTACTATTATATGTTCTGCACTATCAAGTGAAAGACAATAAGTCAAAAATTGTATTTATGTTTGTAAAAAGAATTGAGTAAGTTTATTATACGTTATAATATAAAAGTGTTTACAAGGTACTGCTGTTCCTCATGCTGAATAGTTGTAGCTCAGAATTGTGCTGTTCTTGAAAATTGAGCTGAGGTGATGGTGGTGTTGCTGAATAGAAGAAGGAAAGGATAACTGACTGTCATGAATGGATGAATTGGAAGTCAGTGTATGTGATGAGTATGGAAATATAGAATGATGAACACTTCATGTTTGTTTACCAGATTTGCAATGTGTCAGACTCTGCAAAAGCTCCATCATTCCTTGCCTTTTCCCCCTTCTTCTCCCCCTCCCTATACTGCAGGCACAGGACGATGAAATCTCTGCTGCCGTATCATATTTGAGAGTACTGCGACTTGACACTTTATTTGGTTTTAGTGTCTCCCCACAAGCCTTATCAACGACATCTACCACACATCCACTAGCATTCCGCCTTTCACCTCTTTTTCGCTATTTATTATCAGTTGCATCAGTTGGATCAGTTTGGTATGAATCTTGAATTTCTTCTGAACCAACCGATACACTTGAGATGCATTTATTCTCTTACACATGGAACTAAAAAGTCACCACTCCTCCTTACTTTCAGGGACATGTTTGTTGTTTTTTGTTTTTGATAAACCTTTTTAAAGCTGTTTCATAGAACTAACCACTTCTCCATTCATAAACTGAAAAGTCGTATTATAATTTCACTAACCGATAAATTAAACTTTCAGTGTTAGGTTTCTTGATAATGTTAATTCGCTCTCAACACTGTCCTTCAGGTATCATTTTGGATGCTTTACAGTACGCACCATCATCTGTGAAACTGTATATCCCAGATATAGAACATCTAAGATCTTTGTTTTACCAGTCCCCAGCACAGAGCACTGGAAAGAAACAGAGAGATGTATTTGAAATTTGGAAATTTTCAATCTGTTTGTGCGACTAGATGGTAAACATGTAATAATAAAAAACCTGCCAAAAAGATTCTCTATTTGTTAACTACAATACCGGCACGGTTAAGTTTTGTTAACATCAGTAGATACACATTACGTATTTACTACCACTGATACGGTAGGGACAGTTATGGTGGGATATTCAAGAAATCTGCTCTTGGAAAAACATTGTCTTGTAATAAATGAGTTTTTTCATGCACTATCCTCCTTTCTTTTGTCGTGTTAAGTTGGATGAGATGCATCATAGACGAAAGTATATTCTCTCACAGATTCTATAAAAATGTCGTTTCTATGTATTTTCTGTTTGAAAATAACATTATTTAAAAGTAGAAAACAAGAAAAACTCTCGCACGTGGTCACGGTGACCTGGCAATTGGAGGCAAACGGCCAGAACGGTTTTATCTTTTGGGAAGGCAATCTTTTTTTTTTTTTTTTTTTTTTTTTTTTTTTTTTTTTTTTCCTGTTTAAATGCGGAGTCATCCCAAGTTGTGCTGAGCCGAGCATTCGTAATGCTTTACTATCCCTTATCTTCCTTAGAATTCATTGGGTCCGTGCCATACTGTGCCGCTACCTTACTGGCCGTTCATAACGGATATCCTGCTCCTCTGCAGTACAGGTGTAGTAAGCGCCTTCACTGTAACTTTAAACTGTTTTTTCTCACCATGCTTTCAGTTCAAAGCGAAGGCTATATGACAAATACTTAAAGCATATTTAAGGTGGCCAAGGCAGGGCTCTAATGATGACCAACACAGTTTCTTATGAAACACCAAATCAGGAAATGGACTTTGCAAAAATAGCGGTTCTACGCCAAAAGGGACAGCAAAGTGATGGAAATTTTTTGCTACATTAGCAATTCATGCAGACCTCTATCTACAGAGAATCGGAAATAATTGTTGACACTTAAAGCATAAAGGTGGTCGAGAAAGCATTAAAGACGGCGCTCCAAAAACAAAGTACGCTAAGAAAAAATGGAAGATGGGAGTCTTCCAACGACAACGAAATTCGAGGAAGTAGACACTCCGTGATAAAATTAATAAAGCTTGCAAATGGGAGAACTGAATTAAGCGATACAAAAAAAGAGAAGCCACTTGAAGGTTACAAACCCGGTATTTTATGAGCTTGAATGTAAACGGAAAGCCGAACACAAATATTCCAACCTGAAAGTGCAGAAGGATACCTCTTCTTTAAACATGCTGATTTTAACCTCGAACTAGTTAATTCATTTCTTAATATGCTCTTAGTATCACACATTGAGTACATGGGGACATTTATGATGTGTCTTTTGCATACTTTTTACCTTCAAACAGCAAATTTCTACACAAAAATAATGGTTATCCAGAGATATGTTTCTTGGCGTAAAATTGAGGGAAAATATTATTCTGTCTTTTATTACTATTGTCAATACATGCATTTTCAAGGTATGGATGTTCATTAAACTCCTTTATCTATTTGGGTTAAACAACAAGCAAATGGGTGAGAACTCCAACTTTTTTTTTTTTTTTTTTTAATACAAGTGAGCTGGACTGGACTACACTTAAATGAAAGCTTGTGTAATCATATTTTTACAATAAAGGCGATCTAAAACGATGATAATGATGATGAAAACATGTCTCTAAATTATGTTTTGTTTTACCTTTTATACATGGCCCACTATCCACGAGCAATACATAATGCAGCTGAAGGCTGTAGCTATGCATTCTTAAAGAGCGTGTAATAGAAGAAAGGATAGCGAAGCTAATACTAAAAATCATTTCAGACCCGTTTTAAAAACGTTAGTGAATTAATTCCAGGGACAATATATAACTATAGAAGAGGATAGTGAAATATGAAATAGTTTTCTATGATATGTATGTAAATGCAGTACTGTATAAAACGAAAAGCATTAAATATCGTTATAATATTTACGAATATTATACCTAATCATGCCATTCATTTGTTTGAATCTTGCGTTATGCAGCAAAGTGGCCGCAACTGTCGGCCGCCGAGCGGGCCGCACACTGCTGCGCTCTAGGCCGGTTAACCATACTGTGCTATCGACGAACGGCAGAATATATTTATATACAAATATTTATAAACCAAGGGCATGCGAAATAAATCACATTAACAAACAAACGGAAGGTCTAAATTAGTAGAAAACTTTTGCAATTAAGATATGAGTAAAATTCATTTTACTTTTCAAAGATTTTAAAACTGTTCATCGTTGCTGAGAGTTTTTTGATTGATTGATTGATTGATTGATTGATTGATTTAAGGACGCTCTTTAACAGCTCAGGTCATCAGCGTCCCATTCAACTCAGGGCGTGAAACGGCCGACAAATTTTGCTCAGAGGCCTTTCTTTCAGGCTTGAGGTTCTTTTTCGTGCCGCAAATGTAAGACACGGGACCCACGGCTTTACTTCCCTTCCGAAGGAAGCCATACTTAGGATTTTTACGCCCGAAAAAATCCATCGGTCCTGGCATGGTTCGAACCCGCGATCTTGGGTGTAGGAGACCAAGTATGGTAACCACTACACCACCAGGACCGACGTTGCTGAGAGTGATATATCGTAGCGCCTAAATAAATTTTAGTTCATCCGTTGCGACCACGTTTCCTAAATGTTGTTTTCTCTCTCTCTCTCTCTCTCTCTCTCTCTCTCTCTCTCTCTCTCTTTCTCATTTTGGAATTCATATCATGTTCTCGGATTTTATATGTGAATTGTATCCTACAGGCCGAAATTCCTTAAAAATCACTTTCTAACCAAGGACGTCCAACATTGCAAATGTAATTTTTTTTTTTTTTTTTTTTTTTTTTTTTTTCCCCTAAAGTTCGGTTCGCTGTGCTGCTGTTAATGACAAAATATATCTCGCGTGTACTGTTTTGCGGATCGCAAATTCTATCCTCACTTACCAGCCTTAAGCCGACAAATGTGGGGCGCGTTTAGCTGCCGACTGTATGCATTACTCTACTGCATGAAGTGATTCCAAAACAATGGATAGCAGGTGCACTGTTCTATATGTAGCTATTGATTCAAATTCAAGAAAAACTTACATAGTAAATCCTCTATCAAGTAACTCATTCTCCTGTATTAGCTGTAATAAATCTTGTAGTAAAGAAGAGAAATGCTTTTGTTTATCTATCAGTAGTTGTAATTTTTCTAAAGTGTTTGTTTTCCACCACGTAAGGTAAAATTTGTAGAGTAAGCAAGCAGTTGAAATTGTGTAGATTCCTGTTGAAACATATGGCGATGCTAATTTTTTATGCCATAAAAGCATGGCTCCACCCACAAGAATTCCATGAAGTGTGGCTGTTTTCATCCTGCAAAGAAATTATTCATCAATTACTTTTTAAGATTTTAAAATCTGTAATTAATTGCATGCTTTTTACTGACAACATTTGCAATGTATCAAATGAAATACTGTGCAGTTTTGTGAGTTATGAGCCGCCATAATGTAGCTGCGGGCAGGGAGAAACCAGTCGCCAAGACCTATAATGCATATGCAGATGGCAGCTTGCCGTTAGTTTTAAGATACTTTGATAGCCATTTGTTGTGCATTCGTGAGTTACTCGGTACCTTTGTGTGCAATTGTTCTTGTAAGTTACCCCACTATTTAAATACAGTCTTAAACTACGGAATTTTATGTACGAAACATATCTGAAAACGATTCTTGCCGATAAGTGGTAAGCTGATTCTCAAGAAAAAATCCGGAAATATGTCCCAGGTAGAGAAACTGTTCGCCAACTTGCTAAAAGCTACGAGAAACAGAATCTCTCAATGACAAGATACGCGTTCCGGACTAGTCACTCACGGAATAGAAATAAAATGAAATACAGGAATATCTAACGCTAATGCCGGAAATGTATTGCCACTGAAGCCCGTCATTTTCAACGTCTCTTATAACACATATTAGTGCTTATTATTATCCGTTTTAAAGTGTCATTTTGTGCTGTCGGTAAAAATATAAATTCTAAATTGAAAGTAGTGGTAAAGGTGCAAATGTGGGCTATAATTTTTATCTTTAAATATTATGGTGATTGAACTGAGATTAAGCTCAATAATTCTCACAAAGTAAACTGGAGAATGTTTACATTGTAATATCCATGCAAATCCCTTATAACTATTCACCATATACATTCATAGGATATTTCCTGAATTTGTACTGAAACAGAGTTTTTGAAGATGTGGTTCAAACATGGGCTACTGTAAAATAATTAGTTATGAACCCCCAAAGTAGCATATGTAGTAAAAAATGTACACACATTTCTTATTTATTCTAATACTACATAACATTTCAAATACAACCAATATTGCGAGCATATCCACGGAAATATAGAAAGAATATAGGGCCTACTATATCCTAGATATAAAAATAAATTGTGGAAAAACTCTTAGCTGATGAAAGTCTCGTTTACAGAAATCGGAATATCCACATCTGCCCCTGTACAGTCATTGTGCGCCCACACATAACGCACTGCAACCAAAATTCGTCTTTCCTATCGCCTGAAAATGTTCCTTCACAGAAAATTCAAGCAGCGTCATTATCTCCAGGATTTCTGGTTCCAATTGGAAAATATAGCTCACCATCATAATAAATTGGAACCATTTCGATGTCTGAAACATCAGTATCTCAGTCTTCTCGCCTTGAGGACCTGCAGTTTTTCTTTGCAGGCATTTTTCGTTACTTTGTCTGACTGCTCTCGCCCTCATACTGTACAGTGTTCTTTACTTTCTTGGCATTCGATTTACCCAGAGACTCTCCAAGCACCTTGTTGTATGGAGATTTGGTGATAAGAGAAGCTCCAGTAGATTTTGCCCCCTACTGCTTGTCTTCTTAATCGTGGGAGGAGACTCAATTGACTGACATATTCCGATGCACTTGGCTGAGACTGTAAACCTTTTTTGGTATTGAGGTGACAGATTTTATTCCCCCTGATCTACAGACTGCTTTTCTAATTCGTTTTGTGATGCATTTAAAGTCAGTGGCTGAGCTTGCGGAAGACAACATGACTTCAACGCTTCATTTTTAGCTGCAATAAAGGCAACATCGGAGAAAATGTATCTGTCAAATGGCATTATTCCACCTTCCCGAAAACCATTGACAGCTATGTCTGCTCTCTAAACTGCCAGGCAAGTTTTCCCAAACGATTCCATGATGCCATATTGACTGAGACACCATTCGAATGCTCAAGAGTTGATCTGATTTCGTTGCTGTAGCGGTGTTTCAAGGGACCCATATCGCTTTTGTGTACAGGTTGGAGCTTGTGGGTGCAATGGGAAGGCAATGAAATGGTCCTGGTGTGATTTTCCGTACTATTTTAATTACCTCCAAATTTCTCACTTAATCGTAATGACGTCTAATATGAGCAACACTGCTAATTCTACAGTAGGACACATCTTTTCGACGAAGTGATGCATCCATTGTACAAATAGGTTTGACTACGCAAACCGATAGATGAGCCCTGTCAATTGTATCCGCTGGTTTACCCTTCATCAGAAGCTCAAACATACTCTTTCTTGGAAATGTAAACATACGGGGAATGATATCAACTTTAGCTTCCATGCAGACTATAACAGTCATCGTTAAATCTAGTTCAAAGATGTCAGATTTGCAATGTCTCTTTTCTTTCCTGACGATAGTAGAGGATATCTTGTTCTAGATAACAGTAAAGCCTATTTTGTCGACATATATGCAATCGGCAGTGTATTGGTGCTCTTTGTATGTTTCTTCCATAAGGTCAAACAATTCTTTCTTTAATTTATTTATTTATTTATTGTATCTGTTCAATCCCATAGATCTGGCCTATGAGGTTCCTTTTGGCTTATGAATAGAAAGAACAGTCTTGTGTCTTTGCAATAATAGATCTGTTCATGTTCTACTTGATTGTTCCGTGTTGAAAGTATGGGGCAAACCATTTTTATTGCTATTGATATGTCAAATGCCTTACATCAACAATTGTCAAACTAAAATAAGTAGCCTCCATAAACAGTAAAATTTTGACCAGCACTTTATCCAGTATATTTCTTAAGATAGGCCTCCCAAGTTTTTTTTTTTAATGCTGCTAGCGGTGCACTGAGTAAGCTTTCTTTGCTGAGAATCGGTAAAGTGGTCCGAGGAACACTGAAATATTTATAAGTTTTTTATTTACGAGCTACTAGCTACTAGCCCACATTTAGACCGCATGCGGTAGCCCATATTAGCACCACATCATATTTAAATTTTAAATCGTTCACATGAACCCAAATATTACTTGTCACGAAGGAGCACATTTTTTAAAAGTATGAAACAAGAACCTAATAATTAATGTGATATGTATTTGTAACAACAATGAAATGATATACCTCTGAAAGTTTCTGGTACACAAAAAAAAAACTAAACAAACCAAATCTAACATTATCCACGAGGCAAGTGACGGTCCAACTGAGAACGTTCAGAGCCCTAGGGAGAATATCTCGAATTGTTCACAGTAGAGTTCAGTACCAAATAAAGCCAAAATACTTACACCCAAGCCCATTATTGTACCTTCTCCCTAACTTTGGCGCGGTGACTATATCTCCCGTTTTTCGTTTGCGCAGAAGCGGCAGGAGTGGGCCATAACACAAATAATCTCACTGTATATGTAATACATAAATAAAAATGCAATATTCCAATCCGGAGTTGTGAGTACTCCGAAATCAATCCAAAGTGTATTTTAAAATTTTATGTTACTGTATTAAATTTATTTCAACATAATCACATTTCACAATTTTTTCAACATCTAATTGCTAATTTTTAACATACATACATACATACATACATACATACATACATACATACATACATACATACATACATACATACATACATACATACATACATACATACATACATACATACATACATACATACATACATACATACATACATACATACATACATACATACATACATACATACATACATACATACATACATACATACATACATACATACATACATACATACATACATACATACATACATACATACATACATACATACATACATACATACATACATACATACATACATACATACATACATACATACATACATACATACATACATACATACATACATACATACATACATACATACATACATACATACATACATACATACATACATACATACATACATACATACATACATACATACATACATACATACATACATACATACATACATACATACATACATACATACATACATACATACATACATACATACATACATACATACATACATACATACATACATACATACATACATACATACATACATACATACATACATACATACATACATACATACATACATACATACATACATACATACATACATACATACATACATACATACATACATACATACATACATACATACATACATACATACATACATACATACATACATACATACATACATACATACATACATACATACATACATACATACATACATACATACATACATACATACATACATACATACATACATACATACATACATACATACATACATACATACATACATACATACATACATACATACATACATACATACATACATACATACATACATACATACATACATACATACATACATACATACATACATACATACATACATACATACATACATACATACATACATACATACATACATACATACATACATACATACATACATACATACATACATACATACATACATACATACATACATACATACATACATACATACATACATACATACATACATACATACATACATACATACATACATACATACATACATACATACATACATACATACATACATACATACATACATACATACATACATACATACATACATACATACATACATACATACATACATACATACATACATACATAGTACAAGAAAATATGAGCAACTATTTCAACTGACGATTTAGGTGTAGTAGTCAGGCCAAGGAGTTCTAACTTCTATTCTTTGTTTTTCCCTTTTTAAAAAGTAGAATTACATTATATAATGATTAATAAATTAACCGTGTGTTAATAATTTAGTTACACGTATAATATAAGTCACAATGAAGTTATTCTGAAGCTTCTACGCTTAAAAATAGGAAAAATCTAATTTGTATGTCATAAAAAGTTATGAGATTAACAACAGGATGCTACTGAATGATAAATTAAAATATTTTAAAGGCATATAGGGGCTCTTGTGTACATGTCGTTAGAAAAGTTAGAGCAACATCACGATAATAATTTCTTATAAGTTAGCAGCCTCCATTATAAGAGAGATAATGATTATCCATAGCCAACACTGTTATTCTTTATTAAAGAAAACCTTAACAATGTTCTAATCAATGTTATTAAAAGTAAAACACTATTCAATAAAATAAATGTAAACACACTGAAATAAAAATGTTGAAGATGAGTGAAAATTAAAGGGACGAGAGAATCACCGAAATAGAAACCAAGAGAAATTAAGGTAAAATAAGAAAACTACGAAAGGAGTAGCGAAACACAACTATCAAGAGTGCGAAACTCGCAAAAAGAGTAAGCAAGAAACATAAAGTAAATATGAAATATGATGAACTAATTTACACGGGGAAAGGCAAACATGACAGAGACATAGTGCTGGTGAGCTAAAGAAACTGGGTGACAAGACAAAAACAATGAAATACATATACAAGTCTGCAGGATCAGCCAATTATATTAAAGCCATTCTAACCAGAACGAAATGAGTAATGAACATAGGATTATAAAGAGTAAATGGATGGCCCTCTTTTGCAAACTGGCTTAAAATAATATGCTACCTAACATTCCCCAGAGCAATGCTATTCTAACGTACTTGGTCGCTAAAGTGATTATACTCTAGAAACCACTGCTGCACTTCGGTTTCTTTGTTTACATATGTTCAACAATGTTGAAACTTGACACTTTTTGCAACACCAGTTCTCTCCTCCAATACAATTGCCAGAAATTGAGTCGGCAGTATTTTCTTTTTAATTTTTGAAAATTTCCGAAACACATTGTAATGTCATTCTAGGTATCACTAGGTAGACCCACAAAAACCGCTGCATTTTAAAAATAAATATCAAATTCCTTACCATCCTCTGAATTATTTCACAATTGAACGTAATTTATTTTATTTACAGAATCGGCTGGTAAATTGTGTATGATCATAGAACATAAGTTATTTTTTTTCTACAAAAACGAGTCACATCAATTAAATTACTCATAGCTTATCTATTTGTCATATCAGTTAATTATGTCTTTCTTCGTTTATTTATTTGTTGCTGATTTTCCAAATTGTTCTAAAGTGATTAGATAACCAACTGTGTTTTATGTCTTAGATATCTCATTGCGTATCTGGAGGTTGTGAACATTAATTAAATTATATCCCCTATTTTCGTTTAAAGTTGTTCTCTCTACAAATCAGAATACATGGTCAACTGAATATGTTTAAGTCACACAAACGCATAACCAGGAAATGGCGTCGTAGTTTGTTTCCTCAAATAATAATTACACTACATAGTCGCCCAATGCCCAAATTATCACAAGTAATATCACGAGAGGGTCTGAAATGCAGGAAAGCCATACCCTCGAGTGATATTTATTAGAACTTTTTGACGAATAAAAATAAGAACTTAATTAATTCCCGTGAACTTGGCTTACAATATTGTAACAATTGTACATATGCATTATGAATACTAAAACTTTTCAAGCAATCTAGTAACATAGGAATGTCGATTGTCAGAAATGCCAATAGAGAAGCGCCAAATACGGATTTGGGAACATTTTTATTTGTTTATTTAAAGACGCTCTTTAATATCACAGGCCATCAGCGTCCCATTCTATCCATGTCGTGAAACGGCCGACAAATTTTGTTCTGAGGCCTCTTCTTTCAGGATTGAGGTTCTTTATCGTGCGGTAAATGTACGACACGGGACCCACGGCTTTACTTCCCTTCCGAAGGAAGTCATACTTAGGATTTTTACGCCCCCAAAAAACATCCATCGATCCTAGCCGGGTAATTTGGGACTATTTCATGGATAGAATAATGCGCCATTAAACAGTACTCATCATGAATAGAATAAGAATGAAATAAATATATATATTTGAAATTCGTGTACAGATTCTTAACTGTATAGAATGTTATACTTACTAATGAATACCTATCTATTCAGAAACCGTGAGAATGAAATTGAAATACTTTTTATCTACCTAAACGAAGTGCTTATAAAGATTTATGATTGCTTAGGGAGATAGTGTCACATAATTCACAAAATGAGATCAGATTGTTTAGCTGAATATGCAAAAACAATAGCTTGTGGGAATATACATTAAGTTAGCTAAATTTACAATCACTGAAAACATAGAAAAGTGGTCAGTGATGCGTGTTCAAGAATTATTTAGTATAGGTATAGAGTTGGCTACACTGACCACACGATAAATGCACGCCGCGTGATAAAACGGATTTGATAATTTTTTCGATAATTTCACTCCGAAATAAGGTTGTGATTCATCAAAATGCATTTTTTTTTTTTTTTTTCGTTTCATTGGTAACTTTTAAGATGATGTCACATGAGTGAAACAGTCTGTGTAATCTCTTTAATTAAACGGATTTACCATTAGTACGTCATCAATCACATAATTGCAGACATTGCTGGATGACAATGGATTTTCCGAAAATGAAACAGTCATCTGTTTATTTGATAGACCAATAAAATCTCAATAGCAAAACAATTCCTCTGGCGCATGTCTACATGCAAGTACTTACAAGGTTGGTGAGTCTGGTGCGATATATCAGCAGCGTGCAAAGAATGTTATCGTATCTCGCTTATGGTGGAAGTCTACCATAGTTTGGAGTGCCACTCCAAAAGTTGTTGACAACTTGTTCTAATAGGACCTCCACGGTATGTTGAAAATATTTATTAACATTTGTTTATTGTATTGAATGTAGCGCATGGTTTAGGTATGCAATTTAATATTATTTTTAATGTAAGCATTGCTTACAATGCTTAAATGCACACCACACTCCTGTTAATATTAATTATTTCCTAATGTACGATATCTATTATTCATTATTGTCGTAGACATCATCCGACGTTGGTCCTGGTGGTCTAGTAGTAACCATACTTGTCTCTTAAACCCAAGATAGAGGTTCAATCCCGGCCAGGTTTAATTCCCACCAGGACCGCCCTCCCTTACTAAGGTTTTTTCAGGTTTTCCTCAGTCCCCATAAATGGCAACCTAAACTTAGGCCTGGAACGCTTTCTTCCTTAAAAAAAAAAGAGCCCTTTCCCAATATATCATTTCATTTCATATATCATCAGTATCCACCGCCTGTTGTGCCTCTGTAGTAAAAACGAGTGTTAAACTCTATTAAAAAAATGGAATAAACCTCTGTTAAGGAGGATAGTCTTGGTGGGAATCAAACCCCCGACCTTCCTCTCACGAGTCCGTACCTTAACGACCTCGAGCATGGCGGCGGTAAATGGGAGAATTTGATTTCTTCTGCTTAGTGAAAAGCAACATAATGACAGATAAAACAAAGAATTACCTGAAAACTCTTATATATACCTCGCAAAAATTTATACCTACAATTCTTTCTATATAATCTAAGCTGTGAGGATATTTCCTGCATTTCAGAGCATAAAAACGCACCGCAGGTCAACTCAAGGACATTTTAGGAAAACCCAGCTAAATATTTATATGAATTATTTATTATATGACAAGTAGCAGTGTTGCCACAATTGAGAAAGTTTTGCTTGCTGACTTATGTGAAAGCTTTGCTTTATTTTCAAATGAGGAAAGTTCTGTTATGCTTAATATAAACAAGGGAAGTACAAAAGAATATTTTTCAATTGATCAAAGGAAACATCTATTGAAATACATAACTTTATTTCAAGTGAAGAAATGCTCAGTTCAGTCAACAAAAATGTAGTATATAATGTATTTCTTATTACTTACACATGGTACCTAAACTAAAATCCAAATAAAACTCCCTGTTGTATTATTTTAACTAACATAATCTTACTTAATTTGGAACAATTAAAAGGGCTTCATGTTTCTATCATGTCATTGATCTGAGCAACATTAGCAGAAAGAAAATAAATGATACAACAGATAAATAATAATAATAATAATAATAATAATAAACATTAATCTTAGCTCACTTCAATTCAAGTGTTATGTGTCCTAAATGCACATAACTACTCCAAAAAAGAAAAATGCCTAGTGAAGTTTTCCTAAATTGCATCTTTACTCTTTAAGCAACTGTATAAACTTAAACTTAACTTCCCTATCTCATGATTTACTTCGTCTATCTTCAATTAAGGTAACATAAATCTAACCCGCTCCTTTAAGAGGTATACCTACATGAAAATGTTATCTACGTTGTATACCTAAGTTAATGGTATTAATGATTTAGTACATGAAAAGCAAAATAAGATCAACATTTAAATTATATTTTTATATTTTTTAAACTAAGTTTCGATGAAATGTGAGGTATACAAACTATTCTGTAGGTATTTTAATGGAAAGAAAATAAACAACAGTATTCAAACATTTGTCTACTTTTTTTTTATAAAATTTCGTTAAAAACAATAAAAACATAGAAATACGAACCATTCAGAATTATAAGTACTGTTCTGCATCTGAAGAAGAAAACTATGCAACAGTTTTTGATCTTCTGCATTGAGGAGACCACTGCACAGCACAGCCTCCACATCTGTTTGAAAACCATTGGTAATCTGGGGATGGGGAAAGAAAGTGTGTATTTAATAACGTTGCATGTTTTCACATAATCACATGATACAAGTTTCTGATTTATACATAAAAGTTTATATACAAGTAAAATGAAACATTCGATTTACATTTACCATAAATTCTAAATCCCATGTACTCTGCGTTCACACTTCAAATGATCCTTACATAATCGGCACAAAATATAGGTATCCTTCCGCCATTCGCCCCAGGAGTACTGTCATATTTTCAGGCACACACGCGGCAAATAATGGAAAAGATAACATGCCAGCTCTAACTTGGGAATTGAAGTACAGCTATGTGCTAATTTGAAGCTATGTTTAATTAACATGTCGGCAACAATTAAATTCATGTAAAAAGAGTTGTTATTTGCATAGCATACGCATGTTTTTTAAGAAATTCACCCTTCAATTTATATTATTAACAAGTTTTTTCCTTTTTCGCGTACGTTGCTTCTGCGTTGTACTTCGGTGCACTGAGACTCCAGCCAGTCACGTGATCTTATTTTGGTTCGGATCACTCTAACAATAAACTCAGAGTATAGTTGTTTACAAAACGAACATCCTTTATGAGGGCCAAGATCTTTTCTATGTAAACGGTTTCATGCATCAGTTGTAGCTAATTTCAGTGATTAAGATGTAGAAGAAAGTAAAATATTTAACACTCTTATACCTGTAACTTTACATGCAAGAACAAGTTCTATCACAGTCCAAATTGCACAAAGATCCGAAAGTTCATTTGTTTAATATAAGACTATGATAGGCTATGGAAACATGTGCTGACGAGAGATATCACAAGCCCTAGATCAATCGACGTCTTTCGGTACATAAAGAGGCAATATGTGGTTATGGCTGTGCACAGAGTTTAGATATAATTGTGAGTAACATAGGATTGCTAGAGATTTAACCCTGTCTGAAACTTTGACCCTGAGTACAATAAGAAGGAGTGCACAATAATGCATAATCAAATTCGGTTTATAGTAAGGCTACATTTGCAAAGTATTAGTGAAACGTAGCTTAGTTCCCCAAAAGTCCATAATATTAATAATATGTGAAGTACAAGAAAGTCTGGAGGGTTTTCGTAATGCTAATTAAAAAAAAATCACAGCAGAAAATTAGCAAGTGTTGTACAAGCACTTTGTCGTTACGCGAGATAGAGCAAAGTTTCTGCCGCTATACGGACTTGGCAAGATATTCAGCAATATTTAGCGCATGAAAAGCATGTCCCTTGTCATCAGTTTGCCTTGCAACTGAAGTTATTCAATCACGCTTGAACTAGGGCAAGACAGAGCAAAAGAGCAAGTACTCAATGTAGTCACCTACATCACGGAATAGAGTACTATGATAATGCTCAATCATCTGATTGAACTCAGGATAATGAAAACTTCTATCATTGTCTAGGATGAGAGAAAAATGTAGAAGCTCTTAGCAAATATCCCTTAAAATAAAATACAACTAGATCGAAGCGTTTATTTCTGTAACTTAAGGCACTTTTAAGCTGCAACATAGTTTACTGTGCCCCAACTAGGCACCATACTTCATACTTGGAAGTGTAACAACTGTGCAATTGTTCACCTAAGGTTACCCTGTCTTCTACTGCCAAATTAACTTAAAAGTTAGATGCATGGATGTATGAACGTATGAATGGATGGATAGATGGATGGATGAATGAATGGATGGACTGATGCAAGGATGGATGAATTGATGGATGGATGGATGAATGTATGGATGAATGGATGGATGAATGGATGAATGGATGGACTGATGCAAGGATGGATGAATTGATGGGTGGATGGATGAATGTATGGATGAATTGATGGGTGGATGGATGAATGTATGGATGAATGGATGGGTGGATGGATGAATGTATGGATGGATGGATGAATGAATGGATGGACTGATGCAAGGATGGATGAATTGATGGGTGGATGGATGAATGTATGGATGAATTGATGGGTGGATGGATGAATGTATGGATGAATGGATGGGTGGATGGATGGATGAATGAATGGATGGATGAATGTATGGATGAATGAATGGATGGGTGGATGGATGAATGGATGGATGAATGGATGGATGAATGAATGAATGGATGGATGGATGGATGGATGGATGGATGGATGGATGGATGGATGGATGGATGGATGGATGGACTGATGCATAGATGGATGAATGGATGGGTGGGTAGATGGATGGATGAATGAATGAATATATGAATGAATCGCTGGATAGATATTTTGGGGGGAAAAGGGATACTTTCAGTACTTGAACGGTTCATTGTTCATTAGTTTTATTTATAGACGCTCTTTAACATCTCAGGTCATCAGCGTGCCATTCAATTCAGGGAGTGAAACGGCCGGTAAGTTTTGGGCATAGGCCTCTTTTTTCCGACTTGAGGTTCTTTTACATGCCGTGTATCTACGATATGGGACCCACGGCTTTGCTTCCCTTTCGAAGGAAGCCATACTTCCGATTTTTAAGCCCGAAAAATCCATCGACCCCAGCCGGGATTGAAACCGCGATCTTGGACTTGAGCCTTGCTGACGGTTGGTCCTTCGTGCCTACGCCCCCGATGGGCATATAACACATAGCGGGAATGTTTCATGAGAGTATAAAAGGAGGCAGTTCCCCTCGTTTATCGGCACTATCACTTTTTCGACATCACCTGTTCAAGACACTTCCAGCACTTCGACAAGACTTCGAACACTTCGGCGCACCTCAGCTTTGATGTTATCCATCTACTGTTATGTATAGTGTGTTTTAGTGTACGGGCGCAAGACACGTAATCGATATTAAGATTTAAATTGTTGTTGGTTCGTTCGATTAGAAAAATCAACACTTTTAGTGCCGTGTGAGTAGCGGAAAGTTTATGTGTCGTAATTAAAGGGCAGGGGACCCAGACGCAATGGAAATGTTTGCCGTTTTGTTGAGCCCCAATTTTCATCACAATAATTATAAGTCGTAACATTTTACACTGGCCGTAACGTTCTTTATATTATCAAGGGTTCTGAAAATAGCCGGTTTCGGTGTAGTGACCTTGACCTACATCCGATCCTCGTAACATTACTTTGCGACGGAGATGATAATTAGAATCTGACTTTGATCATAGGACTTTGATCATACCTGTTCTAAGATCCTGTTGTCTTGTAGGCAACATGCCGAGGCAATCAGTAATAATAACAAAATACTTGAAATTGGCGCCCAAAGTGTGGAGCCTCATACACAAACGGTTTCATCCTCCGTCCTTTGTTAAAGTCATTAACACTTCTCATGTCATCCCAGGCCTCAAATCATTCTTAAGAATTTTCGCTGGACGCTGTCATATTTCCGTCGTTTTTAGAAAATGCTATCGGTGTGCAGTTTGTTCTTCAAGTTAATAACATGTGCAAGACGGTGCTAGTTAAATATTTACTTTTACGATACATGTGTTGTATATTAAGGTGCTAAATAACTAATATATTATATATAGTTATATTATATTAGTTATTTAACAACTAATGTTTATAAAATTAGTTAATGAATTAGATAGTCAATTTACTTAGATCTTTGGTGAAAGTACAGAGACCTTGGGAAGAACACCAACTTGTTCCCGTTCCATAATGAACAATGCAATGCGCAAATTTCTTAATATTATTAGCTATTTATTATTTATCGAACATCTAAAATATTCCGTTGCCCTTATTTCTAAATGAAAACGCGAATTAATCCGAGTAAGACTTATGGTGGTGTGTCAGTAGAAAAGTCCCTCTTTAAACTGAGTATCTTTACAACAAAGGCGTCTCCACGACTGTAGCGCAGATGCTACATTCTGTCTCAAGTTACTTTGATTCTGGAGCAGACAAAGAGAGTCTCTAAACGATCGTAAATCGATCATTATGCCTGTGCACATATACTGTGTATGCTCGAGAAATAGTGTTGTTCCTTTAATTTATTTTAATGCTTAGATTTAAATAGATACCAGATTGTTACTTTTATTATAGACATTATAAACAATAAAGTCCCCGTTAAACATACCGCTTAAAGAAATATGATTGACTAATGCTGTTGTAACAGATCAGCAAAACAAATTTGTAAATATGTTTGAATCACGAAACATACGAGGAAGCTATGGCTAGAATACGTTTTCTTCTCCCTCCGTTTTGTTCTCATCAGAATTAAAGTAACCAGAGACAAAGTTTAATGTGCTTGTTTGTCTCGTGGATTTTAATTTCCCGGTCAGGACAGGTTACCAGAGTAAGGATTTACCCGGGAATTTCGATACCATCTAAAGCGGCACATAGGACTTCGGACTTGTTTACACAGTTGTTTTATTAAGTACACACATCAACTTAAAAGATTCTGGCAGTTAGAGGGATGCTAAACGCTTACAAACAAGAAAAAGAGAACGAAAAAATACAGTCCCTTGGGCGCACAGAAACTTATTGCACGGAACGCTAATGATACACGTTTTAATTAAGCTGGGTGAACAGTACTGAAATTTATATATAGCAACAATAAATTTATTACTGATGGTACAAACACATGGCAGTGCCCACTAACGTGCAACATTATGTTATTGCAAGGCATCAAATTCATAGAAAAGTATGCACCTATTACACATAGCATTTGGTCAGATCTATTCTTTATAACACCGAATATTTACTTCATCAATTGAATTGTAGTGGTCTTAGAACGTGTAAACCACACGAGAATAATCATGCAAGAAAGTCAAGAAATTTTCTGGAACAGCTGTTGTGAAGAAGGCATTTCAATTGCTGACAACCATTTAGCAAAATGTTCTGAATCGACGGAAATTTGGAAAATGTTTAATAATTCTTTTTGGAGTAATTAGCTATAATTTTGTTTCTCAATAGAATTCTCAGTATTCATTGGTGTCATCTCTCATCGAAACGTTCAAGATGCAACATTCTTAATATTTCATTTTTTTTTAATTTGAATCGACACAATACCTACTATTATTACGGAAGAGAAACAAAATTATTGCTTCCATTTTTAAACAAATCTCGTCCTAGCTAAATCGTCTTAGTCACACTCTATATCTTTTCCATAAAGACACAAGATAGCCCTATCTGTCTCTGTTCAAAAAAAAAACAAAAGAAAGAAAGAACAGAAAAGAAGAAAAGAAAAAAAGAAAAAGAAAAAAGAAAAGAAATTGTTTGCTTAATTTTGTGTTTGATACTAATATTTCAGAGAAAAATCATAATTTTGCTTTTGATATTTGAGTAGCAATAGCCCATACGGTAATATTCTGATAAACTTTATTCATTTAAGCTTATTAAAAATATGACAAAATTAAAGTTCTCTGCAAATGCATAATTTTATGCCAATTACATAAAAAAATATGATTCTATAATTCTACATGTCATGCACTTTACTCATATTTGCATCTGATATATCTCAAATATTTACAAACATTAGCTTGAGAAGCAAACTATTTGAATAATATATAAATATTTGTACATACCTTGAAAACTTTCGAAATTTCTGACATGATTAATCACTTATGTTTCTGATGTGTTAAGCATCCTGCAAATTTTCATTTCACTCTGAAAAAAATTAAACATAAGAATAGATATTACACAATCTGTTGAGAAAATTTGGAGATGATCATAGCCGGTATTACAGTTTACTTTGGTACGTTTATTTATTATTTTTTTTTCAACATCTATGTTTCAGATTTACTACACAGTGACTAGCCTTAAAACTTTTAATGACGTAAGTACTGTCTGTGTGTCGCGCTCGTGAGCTCAGTGTGTGCCTGTAGAGGGAATTTACAGCTACTGTACTTTGAAACCAATACTAAGGACTTCCCAAAACTAACTTATTACCGCTTGAAAATTAAAAATTGTTATATCATGTCCTAATGTGAGCAAAATTCCAAACATAAACTGATTTGCTGATTTTTAAATTTAACCATTTAAATGAAATCATCATAAGTGATAAGCCATCTCATGACAAGTTATTGTTTTAAAATCTTTGTTCTACTAGAGAATTTAAGTAATTTTTGGGCTTACAATTTTTTCTGCGTTTTGAATAAAGCGAACTTCCGCTGAATATCAAACTGCACTCTGAGCATCTTGTTCATTACTTTCAACTTTTGTACATCTCACAGAATGTCTAATCACAAAATTGCACTCTACATATACCTGTTCATTACTTTTGGGATTTTGGAGTGCCTGAAATGTGATCGTGGTAACTTGATACGCATTCTTTATTCGATTGTTATGCTATTAAACTCTTTTAACAGAAAAATCTCTATCGCATGAGAGAACAAATACCCCAAATTGTAAAGTGTTGCTTTTTTTCCTAAATTGTTAAATGTCAGTAATGTGTAACAATAGTCAAATCAACTAATATTTTTGTAATCCGGCAAATATTTGTGAACCAATTGATATCAGGTAGTACCTGATGATTCAGACAATTGAGATTAAAAGAGACATTTCATGTGATAAAAATGTAACTAATCTTCGTTTCTTTGAAATTATGAATATAAAACGTCTTATCACATGTAGAATAATTTTTGAGAATGAGAGGTACATGAAATATTTAACATGAAATCTACACCAATGGAGAGAATATGATTTTACGCTTTTTTACTTTTTATTTTAATTTATTTATATTTACTTTCGGGTTTAAATACTTAATTGGGTGAATGCAGTTTTTTCTGCAGACATTTCCTAATCAGAGTTACAAACGTTTGTTTGAATTTCCCACATAATTCAGACATATACATCTGCGGTCCACCAAATGACTACCTGTAGTTCTCTTGAAATTTTTCTCACTGTATTGTTTACTAATTTTACCATTGAGTGTGGAGTTCTTGAGCAAACTTCATCAAACAATATAAAAGCATATTTTACCATATATTAGGCTCCGAATCCAAATAGTGATATCACCTTGTTCCATAATGAGTTTCTTTGATGCCCAAAAGTTCAGTGTGGTTTCGAACACCATGATCAATGTCTCCTGGAATGGGATATACTTTTCCCCTTGTCCTCAATTCTTTTAGGCTCTTTCTAAGAATAGCAAGCTAGTCATTGTATAAGTTTAATACTGAATCCATACAGTGACAAAACGCTGTCTTGTATTTCACCATAATTGAAGGAGGGAGATATTTTATGTGCATTTATTCTTCTACGTGGTCTGCTTCGCTTGACATTACATAGGTAGTCATCAGTGAGACACTACAGGTTGCAACATTGGACTATGTAATGCATAGTTGAATAAAAATGTCATCCTATTTTTTGCAATGTTATTAAGCCACTAGTTTTTGCGTTTGAAATAAAAAAAATTACTTCCACCGTCGAGCTTTGTTCCTAATTTTCAAGCACGATGTTAACAAATTTCTGGGTATTCAAATTTGTAGACACTTTCATCGGAAATGATATAATTATATCACACCATAACTTTAATCAGTAGCCTACACACTTAGCTCTTTGTATCATATTAGTTTTCAAGTGACCTTCAAAACAGATTATTATGTATAATATTACTTCTCTTTGATTATGAAGTATGCTTTAATATACCGGGGAAACTCAATTGAAAGTAAACTGTTTTTATATTACAAAACAAAGCAATACAAATAATATTTGGTACAAATAACAGAAAGTCATCTAGAGATCTATTTTGAAAACAAAATATATGAATCACTTCCATGTGAATATATATTTTCGCTTACATTAAAATCGAGATGAGTTCAATAAATAACGCAAATATATTACTTAAACTTTAGACAAAAATGATATTTTCACAGGCCCATTGTAAATTTATCTTGTTGTCAAAGGGGGGTTATTACGAATGCATCAGAATGTATAACGCTCTCCCAAATGCTCTCAAATGATCATCTATCGATAACCCGAAAGATTGACATCTGCTTTTAAGGAATATCTGTGCAACAAGGCACATATTCTCAGTTGACGAATTCACAGATAAATGACGTGTAATGTTCAAACCATGAGACAACACATCTAATATTGCTAAATATCACTGTATAGCAGCCTATGACAATGTATGAAATGCACTTCTCCATATGTGTACTGCATGGGTATTTATACACTTTAAAATATTGTAAATGTGCATACATAATATAGTTATGATAACACAATTTCATACATCTTGACTTGTTCCATGTTCTGAAGTACAAGAACCTCATGAAGTGTTGATAAATCTTAATCTTAATTCATCATCAAACACTTAGGTATATAAAGGTAATCTTTTTTCATTTTTTTTTATTTAGTTTATTTACGGACGCTCTTTAACACCTCAGGTCATCAACGTCCCATTCAAATTAGGGCAAACAAAAGTTTCAGGCTTGAGGTTCTTTTCCGTAAATGTACGACGCGGGACCCACGGCTTTACTTCTGTTCATAAGGAAGCCATACTTAGAATTTTTACACTCGAAAAAATCCATCGGTCCTGGCCGGGATCAAACCCGCGATTTTGGGTTTAGGAGGCAAGTATGGTAACCACTACACCACCAGGACCGACAGGTAATCCAAAAGTACATATATTAGCTACTTAAATCGGGGAAATAGCCTATACCGTAAGCAATAATGGAGCTCTGAAAACTGAAACTTTGAATGCTTACATATTTAAAGATCACCTTGGGAGTATAATACAATTAGCATTTATAATTACCCAGATTTGTGTGTAGTCAACATTATTCCTTCGGAATGTGCAATTTCCAGTCCTTGTAACCTAGAGGTCATCCTTTAATTGCTTTTCCATTTCGATATCCGACCTTTGGATTTATTTCCCCTTCTATTCATGGCTTATTTTGCATTATCAATAACATAGTATTAAATGAAGAGAGCTCATAATGAAAATGTCTTAGCTTATTTTTTAAAGAATGGAAAAGGAACGCTCATAACCTCTCCGAAATCAACTCTCTGTTAGAAGAACCATCTACTTTCTTAGATCTGAATACAGTTAGGTCTCCTTGGTACTTTTTATTTTCTAAAAATTAGAAAACGAAGAAATGTTATAATAACATATATAATATACGGGTAAACGATGGATTATTTGCTAACTTTTTTTACATTTAAAACTTAAAAAGGACTTAAAATATATTTTAAAAGAGACAACAACTCCTTGACTCTTTTAGGCCGAACAGCTACAGAAACGACCTAGCCCTCAGCAACTTAGCAGTGGATCAATGAAATCGTTTGTTCAACCGGTCATAATGGAAAAAACATACATGTTTCAATAGAATAAACACGTTTTATGTTATGTAATATATGTCCTTTTCGAAACACAAATGTTCCTCTTTCTAAATTAACAAAAACAATACTTCCAAAACAATTTACTATAAGTCTTTATATATAGCTTCATCTTCGTATTGCATTTCAAATGTAAGTAGGAGTAGAGGGAAAGTCACGTGACCTCGCAGTTACAGTGACTTTAAATAATTATAATAATAATAATAATAATAATAATAATAATAATAATAATAATAATAATAATGCAAGTTTAGCGAAACAAGCCAAAAAATATTTTGGGTCAGTGTAGCATATCCAAAAGCTGCCTGTCTCGACCACACCTCCTCACAGAGTAGTTAAGATATATGTAATGGCTGAGGGTTGCGTCTAAAACGAGTATCCAACAACTTACCCATTTTCCTTTCTATGTCGCCGTCTCCGAGGTCGTTCGTTAACATTACGTTCACCTCTGCTTACATATGCTCCATGGGTTACAAATTTGGACTATTAGGAACGACGTCACAATATTGGGAAGCCACCACTGCACTGTGAGACATGTGTACCGCAGAATGATCATGCTGAATTGCGGACATTGGGCAGCATCACATGTTTCGGTCATGGTATATTGAGCATAATTCACATGACCATTCATTCTTCATTAGGCATCTCGTTACAGACACTAGGTCGCTACGTAGTTTTCGGGCGACGTACTGTGGATCGAATTTTGATGAATTAACAGGTCGATATATTTACATTCGACCTGAGCTGCAGTTTGCAAACAGCATCTCGTCAGAAATTATATCTTGCCACGGATACTCATCATACATATGGCAAAATGTTACACTATCAACTCGTTGGTTTTCTGCCAACGTCAACCTTTGGTTGCCGTTAATGGCACAACTCCAGCACGACGAAGTCTTTTGCCGGTCGTTCTATAGTTTTCTCGGCCACAAGCATTCTGGAGCATCTCGATGTTGCTGCAACAAGAAGCCATCTGTGATGCTGATGCCTTCCGTCATCCGCTACCACGTTTGCATGTAATTTATTCATTCTCTGGATGGTGCACCCACCACCTTAAAACCGCTCTGCTTGCAACCTGAGCTCTCCGCTGCTTGTACTGCGCTAATTCTTCTTCAGTCAATGCTATTACTTTAACTTTGGTATCCATATTTGTCAAACTATGATATTATGACACGGGTGACCGAGAACGTTAAGGCACGAACTCGTGAGCGGGAGATAAGGGCTTTTGATTCCCACCAGTACCGTCCTTCCTGACGGGTTTCTTCCAGGTTTACCTTAGTTCACATAAATGGCAAATGTCGGGAAGGTATTCTAAACTTAGACCTATAATATTTCCTTTCTTTAATTACAAAATATTTCCCAATAAATAATTTCATCTCATTTATTACCAGTATACACATGTTCTGATGCAATAAACATGGGCCTTAACCACTATAAAAATATCTTTCATATTTACAATGGGAACAGGGGACAGTGGTTCCGGCATATTCTTCTTCCCCCTCTGATCTTTGACTTCTTGAAGGGCTATATAATGTTCGCATAATAAAGCACTTAACTCTTTGCTCCAAGTCCAATTAAATCGCCTTCTGGCCGCTCTCGCGTACCCAGTAAACAGAGATGAACAATTAAATCTGCTGGAAATGTATATTTACCTTGTTGTAGAAAAACAATATATACGGCATATGCGTTCCTTCTAAACATATCAAAAGACGTGTTTATGAAAAACTACATATTTTCCCTTCTAAAGCGCACAATGTCAAATAGTCCATTAACTGTAAACTTTCAAATACTTCTACAACAAACCAAAAAGTTACCATCATATAAAGATACGTCGAATAAGGTCTCAAAAGGGTTTGAAACTGAACTACCATAAAATATATGGAATTTTTAATTAAAAGTTAAACTTTAAACATTTATCATTGTTTGTCTTTGTGCCCCACAATTTACTATCTGATAATTATGTAAAACCAACGGCAACAAATAAATTTCATACATTATTTGAGGCGATTTGTATATCAATGGCATATACGCTAAACTCCTGTTTCCAGTAGAATACTTTTAAAGTTGAATGTGTTACTACAGCTTATAGCTTATATCTGAGCGACGTTTGCGCCATTATAGTCGTGCTCCCATTTAGAATACGTTTATTACCTTGCTATTACTACTGTACTACTGCTGCTACCTGCCTTTAATGTCTGTTCTCATTACGTCGACACTTGTTATTAAGCTATTTAGATAAACATTTTGTATGTCATAAGCCCAGATTTTCCAGATTTCACTAAATATAGTTTCTATTTTTTCGAAACAACCATATCTACACGAGGCCCTATTATTCGTGTCTGGACAACCTTTTTTCTTTCTTTCTTTCTTTCTTTCTTCCTTCCTTCCTTCCTTCCTTCCTTCCTTCCAACTTGTATACTTTTCTCCCAGATTTTACTCCCTCCTCACATTAGCTTTCCACTGCAATTTCTGTACAAGGCACTTGGTAGAATTATTGTAAAATTCAAAAGTTACTCCAATACTTATATCACTCACTATTTGGTACTATATAACGAACTCATCCGTAATTCCTGTGCGATCTTCTCAGTAAGACGGCTAGATAGAACTGAAGGAAACACTTAAAAACTATAACTTGAAGATGGGAATATATTATTATTATTATTATTATTATTATTATTATTATTATTATTATTATTATAGTATGTCATATATCGCAATACCGCCATAGGTGACTGAGGTCGTTAATTCAGGGACTCGCGAGTCGGAGGTCTGTGATTCGATTTCCTCTAGGACCGTCCTCCGTGACTACTAGCTTTTCCTCAATCCTCATAAATGGCAAATGTAGGGAGGTACCCTAAATTTAGGTCTGGACATTTTCTTCCTTAAAATAATTCTTTCCCAATTTTTCATTTCATCTCATGTACCACCAGTGTCCCCTGTGATGCCTTAGCAGTACCCAAAAGGAGGTATTAAACACTACCAGATAAAATGTATCACAATGCAGTACTATCAGATGAAAGAAAACAGATGTTGAACTGTATAAACCTCAAGTGTTTGTCTGTCCGCTGAATAAGAAACAACTTAAAATAATAAATCCTGTTAGTGTATGAAAGTGAACACCTATGAAAGGTTAAACACACAAACATTTCTCACAGTTATCAGTAGAAAAATTAAAGAGGGAGAATGAATTACTTGGTTAAATTTGTAAATTTATGAACTTATGTAATAATTACTGCTTCCTTATTTTAATTGTCATGCAAGTAAAGTAAAAGCAAATTTTGAAAATGCTTTGCACTATTGTACACCTGCAAATTTAGCAGATTTAAAAACCCATTCTGATTCATACACCAATACTATTCTTATAATGCTTTCTAGTTCAAGTAGAAGATTATAAGAACTAACCCATCAGACATGTGAATAGAAGACATAAAAGCTGTTGATATCTTGTATTGATAAAAGAAGGGTCAAGGAATGTACTGAACGAAAATTCATAAAATGATATAGTTGGCATATATGTCATTGCTATTCTAAATGCCTTATTTGAGAAGAACAGAAGCATAATTAATGAATTCTCTTATGATCAACACATAAATCCACATGCCTATTTACAAAATAAAATATAGATCTTCTGTTCATGTCTTTCAGAGTTAGTATTATATAAATGCTGATATGCATAAAACAGCGACTTATTATATTTATGTGTGAAGAAAATATATTTAAATTAAAATGACAATGGGATACAGACCAAGAATATATATTAATATCTCCTATTTCTAATGTAGTTTCAAATCATGTTGTTTACTACTAAATGCTACAATAATCTCAAATTTTTTCCACTTTAAAAATTTTTGAAAAATTAATGAAGCTCAAAAGATATATAAGTTTCATTCTCTTCTGCTAAGAGTAAGTGACTGATAAACAATGAGGGAAGACTGATGGCTAAAGAACATAAGAACAAAGTATTTAACATATAATTATAATTGGCAAGTATTAACTAATAGTTCTGCAGTGCTGTTTTCACAACTGTTTTGGATTCACAGATACATGCACGAATATTCTGAAATCATTAAATATTTTCAGAATGGTAGATATGCCTTTATTGGTTTCAACAAAATTCCATTTAACATTTATAGCTAACTCTGTATACAAAAGAATACAATTTATGTTCATTAATTGGAGATACATTGTACCTATCTCTATCTAAGAATTACATGACAGTGAGTAATTAGTCTAAAGTTTATCAAGTAAATTTATCATCAGTGAAAGTATGAATTTAATACAAACAATTAGTGCTTCAATCTGGTGTAATGATTCATTTCTGAATGATGAAAGATGAAATAATAATCAAAACATCTAATTGGTTAGTACAATAAAATATTACATAATTTCCCATTGCCACCAGATCCCATACAACTAGTAGGCTAAGCAATTTTCCCAAGAATACTTTTATGTAGCATTTAATGTCCTACCAACTGTCAAGGTGCTTTGAGATGATGAATGAAATGAAATGATGATGGAAATTAATTTAGAGTTCTTAGCTTTTAATTTTATCTGGTATTCATCTATTTAGGATAAGGAAAATATTTCAAAAAATCTTACCTATGCAACATGTCCCTAATAAAGAATGAACCTGGGTTGATCAGTTGACAGCAGAAATATTGCCATCTCAGTCACGGCAGTGGATCTCAAGAACACTGACCACATGATCCTGCAAATACAGTAGATATGCAATGCAAAATCAATACTTAGAGAAAATGCAAAGGAAAATGCTGTCCCTTCGTACTAAACATTCTTCACATTTTCATGAAATAATATTGCTCACCTAATGAAGCTAATCATATTAAAATTATGTTATTTCATTTTGAATACTATATTTTAGATTCTTCAGTATGAAACATTATCATTTTAAACATCGCCAAAAATAAAATTTACAGATAACTAAGGAAGGAAAATGGGGCTCATAATTCAATAGTGATAAATATTTTCATTAAACTCTTTTTTGAATAATACATTAACATTTGTATTTAGTCAAAAGTTCAAAAACAATATTCAGAATGTGCGTTTTCAGTAGCAACTAGTGAAATGCTATAGATTTGTGCTCATGTATGGTAGTCTATTAGAAATATAAATAATAAAAACTAAAAATTCATCATGGTATCCAGATGCACAAAAGATACAAACTTACATCAACTGTACTGAACTTATTCTTTTCAATATATATGTATATATAGAAGGCGGATCAAATATAAAGAAGCCTTTCTTTCTACATACCTGTAGAGTGCCGAAGGAGTTCAAGGATTTTACAGCATGTGTGGTGGTGTCTCTGGAGGGGAGAAGTGGCCTTGGGAACTCGTTTTATTCCGTTGGTCAGTTGCTGTCCTGATGTGCGAGAGGGAGGTGCACCCCGATTTTGCGTAACACGTGATAATAAAGTTTCTCGTCAACAAGAATGGTAATGCAGCTGAATTTACCGTCGGCTACTCCCACAGGTTTGGAAAAGGACTCTTTTATGGGCCCGGGTGAAACATTTGTGCCGCGAGTTTAAGGACTGAAAATATGGCCCATCCACGCCGCCCCCGCATCAGTATCACGCCGCAGAACATCCAAACATTTCGTGACCTCGTTGAAGAGGATCGCTACATTACAGTGCTTGCAATTGCTCTAGAACTTCTCATAAATTCTGGAAGTGTCCAATCAATCATTTGGTGAGAATACGAGAAGTGTCATCTTGTTGGGTTTTGCGGTTGCTCATTGCAGACCAGAAAGCTGTGCGAATTCAAACTTCTCATACACTTCTCGCGCATTATGAAAAGGAAGGTGAAGCTTTTTGGGGCAAAATCATCATGTATGATGAGACATGGGTGCACCCAATCAAAGAGGGCCAATATAGAATGGAGGAGGAGTGGGGAGCCACCGCCTGTGAAAGCCAAAACATAGCTGTCTGCAGGAAAGGTTTTGGCCACAGTGTTCCGAGACTCAAAAGGTGTTCTGGTGATTGATTTCCTCCAAGAACGACGGATTATTAATGCCACCCTCTATGTGACCTCTGTCAAATTCGAGCCGCCTTCCGAACAAAAGGCCAGTGGCCCAATCAGAAATGTGCTTCTGCAAGACAACACAGTAGCAACACAACAAAAATTGGTTGATATGCATTGACTGCCCTACCACATCTAACCTACAGTCCAGATCTCTCATCTTGCGACTTCTTTATGTTCGGTCTGCTCAAAGAAGCTCTTGGTGGGCAGCGCTTCACAACCAATGAGGGGATAAAGACTTCGTGAGCAACTGACTTCATCCTCGTGCTTTGTTTGATAGTGGTATTAAAAAGTATCTATCCGTTGAAACAATTACATAGATAAGATGGGCCATTGTGTAGAAATGTAAGAAAAATGTTATTTGCAATTTAATTTTATTAATAAGCTGTTTGTAGCTAAAGGCTTATTTGTATTTGATCCACCTAAGTATGTATACGATGCAAAGTTACATCAAACGTACTGAACTTATTTTTTTCAATACACACACACATACGGGTTATTCTAAATTGTCGGGGGTTCGTGAATTTTTTTTAGAAAACGTGGAAACCATACCATTTTTATCGTTGCAGCAACGGTTAGACTAATGGTCAAATTTTTGTTTTGCATCAACTGTAGAGACATCAGTTACCGCCAGATGGCGATAACAGCAGTGTTTAACAAATTGGCGGTTAGAGATAAGGAGAAAGCTTTTTGTACTCTTGAATATCATCAACACCGATCCGTTACCACAGTCCAGCGCCATTTTCGGACAAAATACGTGAAGGAGCCTCCTTCGACAACTCTGTTCGCAGATGGTACGCATAGTTTGTGGATATAGGTTGTATTTACAAAGGGAAAAGCAGTGGGCGTCTAGCTGTGTCAGAAGCGGATGCGAATCCGATTAAGGCCGTTTATCTCCGTAGTCCTAAGAAATCAACTACCAGATGTAGCAGAGAACTGTAAGTTCCTCAAACTACAGTATGGCGTGTGTTACAAAGGTGACTAAAGGTAAAGCCATATCGCCTACAATTGCGTTAAGCTCTAACAGCTAATGACAAAGTCCTACGTATCAATTTTTGCATGGCACTGCAGGAACGTTTTGAAGAAGATGATGGTTTTCTTGACAGATTAGTTTTCCTTGACGAAGCTACTTTTCATGTGAATGGAAAGGTGAACAAGCAAAACGTTCGCATTTGGGGTACAACGAACCCCCATTGTTATGTGGAACATATACGAGACTCCCCTAAGGTGAATTTGTTCTGTGCCGTTTCAAACAGGAAGGTCTACGACCCGTTCTTCTTCAATGTTCAGACAGTGACAGGGCTTACTTACCTGGACATACTCACAGAATGACTGTTACCCTAGTTCAATGACGATAGGCACGATTACCTGCTGCAACAGGATGGTGCATCACCTCATTTCCACAGGGAGGCCAGAGCATTTTTAAACCAATAACTTCCACAACGATGGATGGGACGCGGAACGGAAGGTGACCTGATGCTCTAACCCTGTCCCTGTCTACCACTTTCACCAAATCTTACACCATGCGATTTCTTTCTGTGGGGATATGTTAAAGATAGGTATTTGTTCCTCCTCTACCGGTGGATATTCAGGAACTGAAGCAGCGCATCCGAGCCGCCTTAGAAACCATCACCGTTGCCATGTTGACTCGTGTGGGGGAAGAGATGGACTATCGAGTAGATGTGTGTAGAATTACAAAAGGCGCACATATCGAGCATTTGTAATGTATGTAAAAAAAAACTTTATGAGTTACAGTACACAATAAAACAAGATTCATATTCCTACGTCAATTCCGCTGTGAATTATGATTTTTGTAACCCCAACAATCATTTAGAATAACCCTGTATAATACAGGCGGAATGCAAAATCCATGATCACTGAAACTTCCTACAAAATCCCAGTTCTAACAAAGTTTTCCAGAAATTCTAATTTTTACTGATGTAATTCAATTACATCTTCAAAACAACTTTTATAACTAACTAAGGTTCTGCAGAAAATTTGAGTTTTTTACTAATGTAATTAAGTCTAGAATTGATTGATATTTTAGTAAATTTCTCTTCTAACATTTTTAAGTTATTAAAAACTATCACTGTTGCAATTATTGTAAGTTATTCAGTTGCTGTAAGTAGTGTGCTCACTTGTTAAAGCATTAATATAACATATAATATATTTAAATAATTTAAACCTGTGGCTGTTACAGTCATTATCGATTATTCAGTTGGTGTAAGTAGTGTGCTCACTCATTTAAGCATTAATAGAACTGAAGTGAATTTATTACATTCTTTCACAATGAGTGGTGGAATTCAATGTGAGGACTCAAGTGGAAGAAGCTGGAAAATGTGATTCCTTGAGAAGTTACTAAATTAAGAAGAAAAAAAAAGTATATCATAACAAGAAATTAACAAAATAAGTATTTAGTAGAAGTTGAAGATGATAGAGTTGTCATTAAAGAGTTTATTTATTTACGGATGATCTTTATCATCTCAGATCATCAGCATCCCATTCAATTCAGCATATGAAACAGCAGATAATTTTGCTTATAGACCTGTTCTTTAAGGCTTGAGATTCTCTTACATGCTATAAATCTATGAAACAGGATCCACAGCTTTGCCTTTCTTTCAAAGGAAGCAATACTTTGGAATTTTAAGCCCAAAAATGCTAAATGACATTTGGAACATATAGTTGAATGTGTTGCTACAGTAGTTTATCTCTGTGAGATATATGTATCATTATAGTTGCAATCTTTTTTTTTTTGTCATTTGTCAACTTCAAATTCTGCTAGAAACAGGAGTTTGGCATATATGGCATTGTTATTCAAGTCACCTCAAATAATACATCAAATTTATATTGCTGCTGGTTTTTCATAACTATCAGATATTAAATTGTAGGGCACAAAGATAATTGACTCTGATTGCGATTCAACACATCATCTTAGGTGGTCTACCAGGTTAAGTATGGTTACCACTAGCCATACAGAAGATGTCTTTACAATACCAAGGAATGAAAAAAATTATATCATATAAATTGGTGAAGTGAAAAAGCTAATTTTGTAGGGTGATTCTGTAAGATATTATTTACCAGTTTAGGAAACATTTTCAATGCTATTGAAAGGTGCTATGTGGATACAGAACTTAGAGGCTGAGACAGGCTAAAAATGGAAACATCAAGGAATTACACCAATTTATCATATAAATTATATGCCAACAAAACAAGAAGGAGAAGAAATGCATTGTTTCTAATCCTATTCTGCACTCTGAAATGAACAGCTGCTGCCAGGTAGACCTAAAGGACACACAGTCTCAAGTTGGTCAAGGGTTTAAGTTCATTATAATTTGCCAGAAATATCTAAATAGGTTTTTTGTTACTGCAAGTATTCCATAGGAAAAGAGTTGAAGATGTTGCCTTTCAACTAACTGACATTGGGGGCACTCTGTATCTTACTCTCTGATGATGAAAGAGGGTTCATAAATTCTCTAATAGAAAAGTTATCCATATACTGGCAAGAGTTAAAAAGTCTTCATGAGAAACCATATCAGAGCCAGAGTCAGGTTCAGTTGAGAGAGTTAACCAGGGCATAAAAAATGTGTTGGCTTTATGAATGAAAAACAACTGTTTAATTGGCCTTCATTTTGTGTAATTCATAAAAAACAGAGCCTTTCATTCAGCAATCTGACAGTCACCAAATAAAGTCATGTTTGGAACTGAACCCAGGGTTGGAGTGACAACATCATCTCTATCAACTAATGCTATTAAAAATGTCATTGAAGAGGATGAACTTCAATTAATAATAAAACAGATGAATGCAGAGAAGGGGTAAATGGACTAAGAACAACAGCAACAGGAGATAATGCTAGTTAAGCATACCATCAGACATCCCTTTAGCCAGAAAGGAAACCTAAGAAAATTTGAAGAACCAGACAAAAAGAATGAAACTGATTTCTGATGCAATGCATCCTCCAGTTGATGTAGGCGGTAACATCATTATATACATTCTAGATGTCAACAGAAGTAAAGACAACTTATGAAACTTTGTACGAGTCATGCTTGAGAGAGAAATGAGGGTGCCCTGTACAAAAGTGGGACTAAAGATGGAGTTTTGAATATAAAACAAAAACAAATAAAAGAAATCACCACACTGAAAGGTTATAAAGGAGAGCAGATATATAAGAAATTTACATTCCATCCATGGGCACATCAAAAATTTCAAAATATTTTTAAAGATGCAAACATTAATTTGGCTCCAGTGAACAATTTGAAAAACCTCCTAAAAACCAAAACCAAAAACAAAACCCTGCCAGGTAAACAATCAGGCATTTACGAAATCAGTTGCAAAGACTGCAATAATAAATATATAGATAAAACAAAAAAGAACTTTACCATATGGTTTAAGGAACACATGATAAATGTAAAATAAAATGTGCAGAAAAATCAGCAGTAGCATACCATTCTGGCAAAAAACCATGAGTTCCAAAATAAGCCAAAATTCTTAAAACCTCTTCAAAACCCATAGAATTATAGGTATGGGAAAATATATTCTTGAATGAAAACAAAGAAAATTTAGTTAATTTTGATAATCCAAACAACAGTAATCTCATCAAAAAGTTTATAAAATCCAAAGAGCAACATACCATGCTGGAAAGCAGACAGTGGAGCTATGCTGACAATGAAGGAAATTTGCCTTTCAAAAACATGTCCAAGTAACAGGAACAAAACTAGTGAAATTTGAGTGATTTGCTCATAAATAATTTGTTATAAAATGTATGTGCATTCAAAAAAGTGAAATATCTACATTAATGGAGATTCAAAAATGTATACCCTCAGCAAGAACTTGCCCATTATATTAAAAAAAACTTTTGTTTCATACACTTATTCATTTGATGCATCAGAAAAAGTTTATTTTGTATTAGCAAGATAAATGGAGTACTCTGTATATTAACAATTTATCCCAAATTACTCACTAAAAAAAATTTCAAATGTTGATGATACTTTGTTAATATTCTAGTACAAATCTATTACTGCTGATGGGAAAACTGATATGCACATTCTCAATGAATATATTGGAATATTTATAAGATAATAACCTAAAAAGTAATATATACAAAACCAAAGCAATGCATTTTCATTACCGCAGCATTAAAGGAAAAAATGTTAATAATACCTCACTGACAACAATAATGGGTGAAAAACAAAATTAACTTTATAAATTTCTTTGGGCTATATAGAGACCACAGACTTACATACTACTATCATGTGGACCAAGCATGTAAAAAGATCAGTTCTGGAATGTACTCATTAAGGAATTTTTCTGACTTCTATGGCATACAATGGCATAGTTGATTTACAGTATGGAATTGAAATTCGGGGCAGCTGGTATAGAAAATTTAAAAAAGATTCTTGTTTTATAAAAAGATTATTTAAGAATCATTTATAAGCTTGAGAGAAGAACATTGTGCAAATACATATATTTAAAGATGAATATTTGCTAGCATTTGTCTCCTTGTATGTATATAAAAGTATTCTATTCGTAAAAAATATTAATATACTTTCCACTGTAACAAGCATATTTACTACTATAGCACTTGGTGGTGGATTTGCATAGAGTAAGCATAAATAAAAAAAATGCTGAACAGGACCTATTTGTAAAACCAGTTATATACTATAACAAATTAATAAACTCCCTAAAACTGTAGCAAGATAATAAGTTCTAAGCAGAATTAAAAAGATAATTGATTAATGATTATATAGAATAGATGGATTATAACATAAAACAAAATAAAGTTTATGTTCATTTTAGTAGTCATATTTATTTTCTATTATTCATGTTATTTTCTTTGGTCCACATTTAACTTGTCTTGTAAATAACTTTTCATAAGAGCTAAAGATCTGTGACAATGACTGGAACTCATGTATTGAGTTCATAGTATGCAAGAAAATCATCATCATTATTAAATCCTAATTAACAAATTATCACTTTGGCATAAGGGAATAGCAACACATTAGTTTGTTTCTCATTTAAGCAACAGAGTGCACATCATTGAAATCAATTCTGTGAAATCAAACTTAATTGTCATGAAACATGGTGTACCTCAAGGGTCAACTCTGGGTTCTGTGCTTTTCCTTTTTTATATAAACGATCTTCCTTTGAAGTAGTCGCTTTATTCGCTGATGACACAAATGTCATACTTAATGACACCAATAAAAATGACTTGTAATTAAAAATCACACTGACTTCAAGCAGACTGGAACAATGGTTATTGAATAATCAAGGGAAAGTAAATATCAACAAAACTGTATTTATATATTTCAGTAAGCAAAAGCTTAGCCATTATTGCCAGATCATTTTAAACCACACTACAATTCGAAGAACAGAGCACTCAAAATTTCTAGGTATGCGGATTAGCACCATTTTGTCATGCGATCAATGCATAAAACATTTAGCTCATAATTTTCCTGTCTAAAGCATTGCCATTTGAAGCTCTTTAAAGTCAATGTACTATGGACAAGCATACATACTTATATATTATGGCATAATTGCATAAGGAGCATCATCAAATCTAAGCGGATCTTAATATTACATAAAAGAATAGTAAAACCTATGATGAATTTATCAATTTGACTAGAAAGTAAAAGAGTTTTCAAAGAAGTTAGAATAGAGCCAGTCCCTTACATTTATATATATATATATATACATACATACATACATATTTTAGAATCAGTCTGTTTTATTCACCAAAACATAGATTCCTTCCAGACAAATTCAAATTTTGATGAATACAACACAAGAAGATCGACATAATTATAATTATAAACACGATAATTTTCATAAAATTACCAGAAGACTTCATGGGTATCTCAGCTTGGTAGCAATTTTTATAATCACCTTTCACATCACATCTAAAAATTTGGTCAATTTTAAAATCAGTAAAACAAATTGTGCTAACTTATGTGCCATTCTATATCAATGAATATTTGCAAATAAAGTTTTAAATACTAAATTAGTTATAAAGTCAATAGTTCTTAGTAAACATATTAGCTTGTATTTTTTGTTTTATGTACTGGAACTTGGTGGAAGAGGAGGAGTCAACCACATGCCTATCATAAAATATGACTACACATGTTGACTACGCATGAAATTATAATAAAAATATGTAAATTATAGCATCATGTACCAACATTGTACATTCATGATCAATACTACTTTATTTTTAGTATATTTTTATAATCTTGGTATAATTTTAAATCCTTGAAGAAAAGTGTAAAAAACCATTTCATTATTTTGTTGTTGTTAATTTAATGATCCAGAATTCATAATATTTCAAATTATCCAAACAATAAAAATATACTATTACTGTAGCTCTCTCATGGACTAGGATTATGGAATAAGCCTCTTTCCTGGTTGATACAAGCTGGTAACCATGGCATTGGCATATTTTCAGGAATTCAACATTTAACCTGCCTGTATGTTAGGGCTCAGGGCACACTCACCGGAGTCCTAGATTAGAAAATGTTAACTGACTGGAAATTCACATTCTTGTGGCTCTGGAAATAATAGGGATTTTATAGTAATTAATATGAATTATTAATAAATACATATGTTTCCATATTTGTATAATTATGAAGGAGAATGTGAAAAAATAAAACTTATCTTAAGTGGAGAGAATCAGTTAAATGGACAACAATAAATGAAAGTGCTAGTCACTAGAAATTTTCATTGCGTCTAAATCTCCATGGATTACAATAAAATTGTTTCTAGAAGTTTCTGATGCCAAGGGAAAGTAAAAGTATTCACCCTCTGCCTCCAACTATTAGTTTCAATCTAGATTTGGACTGTTGTGGTGCATGTTATTTTTCATTGTTGTGTGTAGTATTTTGAAAATGAATGGGACTGATTTGCAAAGAGTTGTCTTCCCTTTACTAAGTTTATATGACCTGTCACCTGTGAATCACTTTGTTAAAAATCTGTAAACAGAAATTGTAACAAAATAAATACTTTTAATTATACTTAATTATAAGTTAATTTGATATTAAGAAACCATATACCCCTTTACAGTATAAGTTCAAAATATCTTTCCACTAGAGCATTTCTGTTATATATATCAGTGAGTTTTATAGGTGAGAATAATTTTTGTATTCTGCAACTCCTTTTGTTAATGTATGTAAATAGCAACTGTGAATTATATTAAGTATTTATCTCCTATCATGTTGTCCATGTTTAATTATAAGTTAATGTTGTGTTAGGAAAGTAGCTATTTGGATGTGTTGTATATTATTTAATATGATTAGATAAAAAATAAACAAATAATTTGCATTCCTGTTGCTATGCTGATGCTGCCACCACCACTGCTGCCAGCTGCTTGATGATGCTGTTGCTACTGTCTGCTACTACTTCTGCTTGCTGCTACTGTTGCTCCTTACTGCTGCTTTTCTCCCCCCCTTTCCCCCCTTTGTTTCCTTCACCTCATCTACATTTTGGAGACAGAGGCATAACTAACACATAAGCCTGAGCTTTTAGCAATTACCATTCATTGTGCACAAACACCAATTACCTTAGTGAACACTTATGAGTTTCCACAAATTTAACAACTCCAAATAAATTCACTTAACGCATAATACAAAATATTTCAACTAGCATGTAGTTCAGATACCTTTCAACATGTTTAGTAAATTATGACAAAATGCTATACGCGTTCATTTACCATGCCCAAGAAAATTGTATTCCTAGAAACTTCCTATGCCTGTTATGCCTCCTACTGTGCTGGCATAAAAACATATATGATAATATCATTGTACAAACCAGTAAAAAGTGACCTGAATTTCAAAGAAAATTTGTGGAGTCCTTATACTTGTTGTTTTTAGTTTCTAAGTTACTACTAAAATATAATTTTCAGCAACCATTTATCAAATTATTGATTCTTCATTCTTTTCCTTAACCTCACTTCTTTTATGCAAGTACCATCATTTGTTTGCAATTGCTTACATAAATTTTCCAATATTTTGAGATATAACCAGTTATCCTATTTCCTATCACTATAGAATTTCCTTTACTACTATGCCAAAAACAAATGTGACAATATAAATCTTAACACACAATGCACAAGTTTGATGGTATTTCACTAATATTGGAAGTGATTATAACAGATATAAAATATAGGTCTATTCTTTTCAGTACTAATCTGATGAATGTTAAAGTTCATTAGGAATATTCTATCATCTTTTGATAGTAAGAATGTAATATTGGATTAAAATTGCTGAAGTGGCAGAAAGAATAATCATGGAGTCATTGGTAAATGTAAGTTAAAAAAATTACTAAATTTTACTTAAGATAACAAAAAACTACGATGTTTAAAGGAACATGGCCATAAGACCATTTCAAACCAGAAATTTTATTTAATTCCAGGTATTAGAGATACTATATTCAGTATTATCTCCTAAATACCTTACAAAGAAATTAAATGCTCAGCTTCATTAAATGTATAGGTAATGATAGTAAAGGTCTTAACAAGTATTTATTATTTTAATGAATTATGAGCAGAAAGGCTTATATCCTGTATTATAAAAATGTAAGTCAAATTAAAAATATATGGATTATGAAAATATGAAAAATATCTAATGAAACAAGGAGAAATTCATGTATACACAGCAGAATTGTGAATGATGCTGACATGGAAGCTATCTATAACTAGGCACATAAGGAAATAAAGGTTCTGCAGTATAAAAGAAAACAGTTACTGTAATGAAAACCAATGCTCCAACATAGGAAACTAAGTCATTTTAATGTATTACATTTTCTTTTGCCACAATTACATTTTTTTATATATGTAATGCCTAGTACCTATAATATTCACATAAATCAGGAGAAAAAAAAGGAAAAAAAATTTGATTAATAAAATTCAGGAAAACTTTAAAGAAATTAGTATGGGTCTTTATGAATGGAAAGAAACAGAATGAGGGTAGGATTTTGGATTGAGATTAAACCTAGAGTACAGGACATAAAAAATAAGAATTATATACTGTCTTAATGATAAGAAATCCTTAAAACTATGTGAAATGTTACAAAATGATTGGGAGAGAGTAACAAATATCGAAATCTGTGATAAATTAGAGAGAACAGGGATTAGCAGAGTGATGTGGGATAAGAAAGGGATGTATAAAACAAAAATGTCCAATTTGTGGTGAATTAGATAATATTTGGCATAGTATTTTGAAATGAAAACAGAAACAATGGTGGAGAGAAGAATTTCTTTTACTGAAATAGAATAAGTCACTAATGGACATAAGAGGTGGAAGAATTTTATATTTTATATCAGATATCTATTTAATGAAAGTAGGGGCGGCTATTTAAGAAATGTGAACTGAAATGTGGACAGATTTCATAAGAGTGATAAAGCTTAAAACTTCACAAGAATTATATTCATTAATGAATATTTGCATGTATAACCACAGTGTTAAACGCAAAAGGGAAAGAAATGCATGCTTCTCCACAACTTGTTGTTTCTTATGTAATTAATATTGGATCTGTGTTGATTATTAATGAACATAATCATTAAATCACTATTAGTTTATAGTTGGTAGGGTAACTTTTTTTTTTTTCACTACATTCACCTTGAAATCATCTACTTTGGCTATTTTCAGTATATACCAACTTATGGAATACCATTCTGAAGTATATCTAATAATCTACAGGAAATATTTAACACGGAAACCTCTAATGGCGGTCAATTGACCGCTTTTAATTTTCGAACTCTCATATTTTCACGTTTTTTGAGAGTATTTTTCCATTGTGGCTTTTAATCGCTTTCAATGTCGTTTAGCTGAGCAATATTTTTTGCATTTCAGGCGAAACTTTTCAAAATAATAGCAAATTTACTATCGATTCCCGGAGACGATCAACCCACCACTTCGTTACCCACGCTTCTTACGAGATTTATTGCGTAGTTGTAACCGACAATAATCATTACTACCCAACAATCATGTTTCAAACTCATTTTAGCTAGTGCGTGAGTCATTGCTTATCCTCTTTTGTATTCTTGTCTGAAATTTTGCTTACATTTACATTTTCACGTAGCTTTCATCGACTGCATTACCATCACTCATGGCTGATTATAAGGACGAAGGAACATCTAAGGCCGCTAAA